>SJXQ01011322.1:93435-312999 GCA_006408695.1 Aepyceros melampus
AATTTCATGGCTGCAGTCACCATCTGCAGTGATTTTGGAGCCCAGAAAGATAAAGTCAGCCACTGCTTCCCCATCTATTTCCCATGAAGTGATGGGATCAGATGCCATGATCTTAGTTTTCTGAATGTTGAGCTTTAAGCCAACTTTTTCACTCTCCTCTTTCACCTTAATCAAGAGGCTCTTTAGTTCTTCTTCACTTTCTGCCATAAGGGTGGTGTCATCTGCATGTCTGAGGTTATTGATATTTCTCCTAGCAATTTTTATTCCAGCTTGTGCTTCTTCCAGCCCAGTGTTTCTCATGATGTACTCTGCATGTATATGTATACAAAAGCTTTGCTACTATACTTGATAAAGGCTTGAGAAAGAACATTAAAAAAAAGAGCTGGAGAAATTGCAGAACACAACTAAATGAAATGATAGCACTGAATATGAAATAGAAAAAGTGAAACAAACTGGATCAAAGTAATAGATCATCATATCGTCCAGCTGTTTTCAAACATGACTGCTCATTAGAAATATATCTGGAGCTCTGGAAAAAAAAAGGCAATACCTGAGCATTTGTGCTTTTCAAAAAAATTTCAAGATAATTCTGATATGCATCTGATCTTAAAAGTGATTACAGGTTTTTCTATTAGATCCTAGTTTTGGTGATACACAGTTCTATTATTTTTCTGTTGAACAATCAAGATACAATGGTATTAAGTAATAGTTACATAATCACAATAGTAAAATATATTTATCAGTTTTCACAATCAATAGCCAGACAAAAATTAGAGATAATTACAGTTGTAAGCCATAATGAGAACTTGATTAACTTATCAATATAAAATAATTACATACAATTTGGGGGGATCAAGCAGAGTGATGTGGTAAGTGGAAATGCATACATGCACATGTTTCCATCCACCCAGTGAGTCTGTCTTTTGGTTCGTGCATTTAATCCATTTATATTTAAGGTAATTATCGATATGTAAGATCCTGTTCAGTTCAGATCAGTTCAGTCAGTTCGTGCCCGACTGCTCTAAGGTCTTGTACCATTCCATATTCCCAATTTGGCTTAACAACTAGGAGAATAAGAGTATTGCACAGAGACTGCAGGGAACCAAGAGGCCTTGCCTTAAGAATTTATCTATGAGGGGTTTTAAGCCCTTCTTCGCTTCGAACTTTATAGGATATTGTCTCTTGTTAGGATAGGAGTTTCTGGCCCAAGGCTAATTCTTACAGGTTGGGTGTTTGTGGCCCTTCCAGGGATTCCTTTGTCCCATACGGAAGAGTCTACTCTTTGTAGAATATGGCTGGGAATAGAATCTTGCTCTTCTGGCTGGTCTGTCTTAGCAGAGTCAAAACAAGGGCTGGTTGGGGCCTCCTAACTGGAGGGTGGCCCCAAGGGAGCTCAGAAGGTTCCTCCCAAGGAAAGGAATGGGATACTGAGGCACAACAAGAAAGGAGCAATAAAGATCCAGTTGCAGAATGGTATTATAATTTAGAGACCCATTTTCAGGCCATTTTTCTCTATTCCCCAACTTATACAAAGGTCAGGCACCGTTACAGTAGAACTTAAGTTTTTCCTTTTTCAGTCCTTTTATTTTAAACAATTTCCAGTTTTAAGGATACACTCCAGAGGTGCTGCTTCTGGTTTGTGGGGGTGGGGTGAGGTGGGGATAGGGAGCCCTCCCATGTTGGGTAACTTGCAACAAAGAACAAGAGAGTGCTCCTAGAAATGAAATCTGGTGTCCCAGAAATATTTACCAGGAGCCTTTAGCTTAAAGGGGTTCAGGATGCCCCCTAAATTCCCTTTAAACCTGATGCAGTCTCAGGTGTCCTCTACTCTCCCATTGATTCCTGACCAAATGCCTCTAGTCTTCCTTGGTCCCACCTTGATGCTGGGAAAGACTGAAGGCAAAAGGAAAAGGGGGTGGCAGAAGATGAGATAGTTTGATAGCATCACAGACTTAATGGACATGACTTTGAGCAAACTCAGGGAGGTAGTGAAGGACAGGGGAGCCTGGTGTGCTGCAGTCCATGGATCATGCAGTTGGGCATGACTTAGCGACTGAACAACATCAACACAAGGTGTCCCCCCACATGGCCAGGGAGGACATTTAAACCAGTGCAGACCAGTTGCCAGACTTTCCTTTGGAGAGATTCCTTGTCTATAGAGCTTATCTCCTGTAATGAGTTTTCCTGTGCTGAGGTCTGTCTATTCCTCACAACTGACATCAGCAAAGTTTATAATTTGGGCTTCTGGGTAGCAAGCAGCCTGATAGATTGTCAGTAGCACTGTGGAGGCTGCCAAGGACTGGAGTGAAGGGGTCTGATAAATGCAAAGAGGGACCCTTGGAGAAATTGGAGTTGGGTACTATGGAAGATGGCAGATTCAAGACTCAAGTGCTGGAAGGTGAAGAAATTCTCATAGTAAATTTTTGGGGCATTGAGTGAGTTGAGAGACTGGACAGCAGAAGAACCCCAAATCCCTTGCCCTCTCCGTCTGACAGCTAAGATAGAATTGGGAATCGTCTGAAGATTCTGTCTGACACAGCACGAAGTTTGGCAGTGGCATGGATGCAGTTTAGGAATGAAGTCCAGGAAATCCTTCCCTAAATGGATGCAGAGATAAGAAGTGAGAAAGAGACTTTGTTGTGCGAGTAAGGTGGGAAAGAAAAGCATAATGGAGGGCTCCATATGGGACAGTGAGAGAAGGAGAGCAAGAGAGATCCCTTGGGCTCCTGCATGGTTGGAAATTGTGTTTCCACCATGTCCCAGAGGACAGCGTCAGCTGTCACCCAAGCATTATTTGGAATTTGCAAGGCTCAAGGAATCCCCCTGCCACTCCCAATGTTGGGAGGAGCCATAGTGCTGTGGGCAGACAGAGGTTAAGCCTTGTGAGTCTTGAAAAGGGGCCTCAAGCTGACTTGAGTCAGGGGCTGTGAAGTCCGTGGTTTACCTTGAATTCCCAGGTTTCAGAACCACATATGATCTCCAGGTGGCCTTGGCCTGCAACACCTTGAAGCAGGGTTACAGTTCTCCACCAGAGATTTGAGGTCAGGTCTCAGCAGTGAGAGTGCTGAATCCTAGCCACTAGAGCAGTGGTCAGTGACAAGGTCCTGGCCCTTCAGCTTTTCAGAAGAGAATTCCCACAAAGACAGGAGGTAATGAACCAAGTGTTTCTAGGAGGAAAAGAGTACAGTATGTGTGCATAGGACACACTTAATATTGTACTAAAAGTTTGAACTAGAGCATTAGGTAAGGAAAAGAAAGAAAGGGCATTCAGATTGGAAATGAAAAAGTGAAGCCATCTCTGTAGATGACATTATCTTGTATATAGAAAGTTATAAGGAATCCAATAAAACACTATTAGAACTTATAAGTGCAAGGTACAGCTTCCCTGGTGGCTCAGATGGTTAAGCGTCTGTCTACAATGTGGGAGACCCGGGTTCGATCCCTGGGTCGGGAAGATCCCCTGGAGAAGGAAATGGCAATCCACTCCAGTACTATTGCCTGGAAAATCCCATGGACAGAGGAGCCTGGTAGGCT
Source organism: Aepyceros melampus (assembly GCA_006408695.1). NCBI lineage: Eukaryota > Metazoa > Chordata > Mammalia > Artiodactyla > Bovidae > Aepyceros > Aepyceros melampus. Next base: position 96,970 of record SJXQ01011322.1, read on the forward strand.
ACAGTCCATGGGGTCGCAAAGAGTCGGACACGACTGAGCGACTTTACCTTACCTTACTATGTGTGCATAGACACATGGGTGGACTGAGAGAGTCATGCCTTAGTGGTAGTTTGAATCGCTCATATGGGGCATTTCTTCTGGGTTTCCTTTGGCAAATCATTTTGATTTGCCTGGTTCTGAGTCTGTATTTGGTATATCTGCACCATCTGCCTTTGGTTACCATCTGCAGTGATTTTAGAGCCCAGGGAAAGAAAATCTGTCACTGTTTCCATTGTTTCCCCATCTATTTGCCATGAAATGATGGGACCGAATGCCATGATCTTAGTTTTTTGAATGCTGAATTTTCAATCTAAATTAAGGTTACCAATCCAAAAACAGGAAGGTTGTCTTAGATTACCTCAGTGGGCCCAGTGTAATCACAGAAGCCCTTAAAAGTAGAAGAGGAGAGATCAGAAAGATTCAAAGCAGATGGATTTGATGCATTGGAGCTTAGAAATGGAGAAGATTATATGTTAAGGAAATGGGACTTCAGTCCTACAATTGCATGGTACTAAATTCTACCAACAACGTGACTGAACTTGGAAGTGAATTCTTCCCCAGAGCTTCTAAATAGAAATGCAGATACTTTGATTTTACCCCTGTGAGACCCTGAGCAAAGAATCCAGCCACACAGTGCTGGACTTCTGACCTTTATAAAGTGTAGAATAATAAATTTGTGCTGTTTTAACTGATAAATTTGTGGTAATTTTTTACTGCAGAAATAGAAAACTAATATAGGTATGTTTCCTTTTGTAATTAATATGTGGAGTGGTGGGGTGCTACTTTGAGATCATGTGAATATTGTGTTTTCCATTACTCAAGGATCATCTATTGATTATCTTTGTCTGAATCAGTTATTTCTTTGGTGAGTACAAAATGGTGAGTTTTGAATTCTAGCATTTCTTTTTTTTTAATTCTAGCATTTCTTATAGATTTATTAGCTGGTGTTCTTTTTAAAAATATATTTATTTATTTATTTGGCTGCACCAGGTCTTAGTTGAAGCATGAAGGATCTTCATGTGGGACGTTTTTTTAGTTGCAGCATGCGGGATCTTTAGTTGTAGCTTGTGGGATCTGTTTCCTTGAACATGGATAGATCCTGGGCCCCTTACATTGGAAGCATGGAGTTTTAGCCACTGGACTACTGAGGAAGTCTCTGTTAGCTGGTGTTCTTCTATAAAGAAGAGCTTCCCCATGCCCTTTTAAAGCATCACTATGAAATTACGCATCCTCTCAGTAAGGAAATGGCAACCCACTCCAGTATTCTTGCTTGGAGTTGGACATGACTGAAGGATTAACACTTCTACTTACATCGAATAAATATCAAAAAATACTTCAATATCTTTTGAAACTAAGTTTGACAGCTTTAAATATAAAATTTCAAAAGTCAAATATATCCACATTCTATTATTCAGCAAGTCCACTGATAGTTTTTTTTTTTAATATTTATTTAATTATTTTTGGCTGCACTGGGTTTTTGTTGCTGCACATGGCTTTCTCTAGTTGCAGAGCTACTCCCTAGTTGCAGTGCACAGGCTTCTCATTGTGGTGGCTTCTCTTGTTGTGGAGCATGAGCTCTAGGGTGCAGGCTCAGTAGTTGTGCCAGACGAGTTTAGCTGCTCTGTGGCATGCGGGATCTTCCTGGATCAGGGATCGAACCTGTGTCCCCCACATTGCAAGACAGATTCTTAACCACTGGACTACCAGGGAGCCCATGCTGATAGGTTTATATCCAATAGTAATGTACACGTTTTCAGCAAATAATATGTATTGGAATGTTCAAAGCAGTACTATTTGCAGTAGTTAAACTGGAAAATAACCAAAAAGTGATCAACAAGGTAAAAGGAATAAATTGTGATATAGTCCCACAAAGGAATACTATACAGCTAAGAATGAATGATCTACAATGACACACAACAATATGGATGAATCTCAAAAAATTAATGTTGAATGAACTTCCTCAGTCTAGTAAAGGGTATATACAAAAAACCAACACCTAGCAACATAGTTAATGGTGAAAACCTGAATACTTTCCCTTTATGATCAGAAACAAGGCAAGGTTGTCTACTCTCACCACTTCTACTTAATATCGTACTAAAAGTTTGAACTAGAGCAATTAGGTAAGGAAAAGAAAGAAAGGGCATTCAGATTGGAAATGAAAAAGTGAAGCCATCTCTGTAGATGACGTTATCTTGTATATAGAAAGTTATAAGAAATCCATTAAATCACTATTAGAACTTATAAGTGCAAGGTACAGGAACAATATACAGATATCAATTATATTTCTATAGAAGAAAAATAGGGAAACTTTTTTACAATAATATCAAAAAGAGTAATATACTTGAGAATATATTTATCTAAAGAAGTATAAAACTTACTCTCTGAAAACTATAGAATATTGTTGACAAATTGAAAGAAGACCTTAAAAAAGTGGAAAGACATCCATGTTCACAGTTCAGAAGACTCGATACTGTTAAGATGGTAACATTTTCCAAATTAATGTATGGATATATGGCCATACCTCTCAAAATTCCAGCTGTCTTTGTAGAAATTGGCAAGCAGATTCTAAATTTCACATGGAAATTCAAGGGATCCTGGAATAGTCAAAAATCTTCAAAGAGAAGAACAAAGTTAAAGGACTCATGTTTCCAATTTCAAAACTTACCTCACAGCTACAGTAATCAAGACAGTGTGGGGGACTTCCTTGTGGTTCATTGGCTAACACTATGTATCCCAAAGCAGAGGATCTGGGTTGGATCTCTGGTCAGGAAACTAGATCCCACATGCCGAAACTAAGACCCAGCACATCCAAATAAATAGATATTAAAACAAAAAAGTGTGGGACTGGCATAAGGACAGACGTGTAACTCAGTGGAATAGAACTGAGAGTTCAGAAGTAAACCCTCACATTTTCAGTCAGTTGATTTTTGGTGAGGTGCCAAGACAATTCAATGGGGGAAAGAATAGTCTTTTCAACAAATGGTATTGGGACACTTTATATCCATATGCAAAGGAATGGATTTGGACTCCTACCTCACACCTTGCACAGAAATTAACTAAAAAATGGACCAAAGACCTAAACGTGAAGTAAAACCATAAAACTAGTGGGAAACATAGGTATAAATCTTTGTGACCATGAATTAGGCAATGGTTTCTTACATATGACACTTAAATCAGAAGCAATAAAAGAAAAAATAGATAAATTGGACTTCATCAAAATTAAAAACTTTTATGTATTGAAAGACACTATGAAGGAGGCTTCCAAGATGGTCCAGTGGTTAAGACTCTGAGCTTCCACTGCAGGGGGCATGGGTTTGATTCCTAGTCAGGGAACTAAGATCCCAAATGCCATGCAGTGGAGCCAAAAGAATAAATAAATGCAAGATTTAAAAAAAGCATACATCTTAAAAAAATAAAGACACTATGAACAAAGTGAAAAGACAGCCCATAAAATGGACAACTATTAGCAAATCTTTTATCTTATAGAAGTCTAGTGTCTAGACAATATAAAGAACTCTTAAGACTCAACAATATAAAGACAATCAATTAAAAATGGACAAAGGATTTGAATAGATTTTTCTTCAAAGAAGACAGCCAAATGGCTAATAAGCACATGAGAAGATATTCAACATCATTAATCATTAGGGAAATGCAATTTAAAATCATGATAAGATACCAGTTCACACTTAGGATGGCTAGGATTTAAAAAAAAGAAAAGATGAATTATAACAAGTGTTGGTGAGAAGGTGGAATAATGGAAGCCTCATAATACTGCTCGTAGGCATATAAAGTGGTGCAGCTTTCATGGAAAACAGTCTGGTAGTTTCTCAAAAGGTTAAAAATAGTTACCACATGACTCAGCAATTCTATTCCTAGGTATGTACTCAAAAGAATTTAACACATACGTCCATAGGAAAACTTGTATACTAATGGTGATAGCAGCATTATTCAAAATAGCCAAAAAAGAAAGAAAGAAAAGAGACAACCCAAATGTTCACTGGCTGATTAATGGATAAATAAAATGTGTTTTTTCCATACAATAGAACATTATTTGGCAATAAAAAAAGGAATGAAGTACATACTTATACATGGTACAAAGTTGATAAACCTTGAAAACATTATGCTAAATGAAAGGAGCAGATTCACAAAAGACCACATACGCAGGCTTCCATTTAGGTGAATGTTTAGAATAGGCAAATTTATGGAGACCAAAAGTAGAATTGTGGTTGCCTGGACCTGGAGTGAGGGGGTTGGGAGGGAACAGGGAATGACTGGAAATGGGAACAGGGTTTCTTTTGGGGATAGTGAATATATATAAGATTGATTGTAGTAATGGAGGTACAACTCTGTAGCTATACTAAAAACTAGTGAATTGTACATTTCAAAAGGTTGAATTCTATGGCATGTGAATTTTATCTCAATTATCAAAATAGTACATACTATATGCTTCCATTTATATAAAGAACAAAAACAAACAAAAAATATCTAGGCTGTTAGAAGTTGGGACAGAGGTTGCCCTTGTGGGAAGGGAAAGTAGTTACTAGAAGGAAGCATGAAAGGGATTTCTAGGGTACTGATAATGTTTTGTTTCTTGATGTAGGTGCTCTTATATGAGTGTGTTCATTTTCTGAACATTCATTGAGCTGTACACTTATGATACCAGTGTGCACATTTCTCTGTGTATATCATACCTCAATAAAAAGTTTAAAAAGCGTAAACTTTGTAAATAAAAGCAACAGACATTGGAAAATATTTGAATCAAATATTATAGAAGAAGTTTAATATCTATATATTCAGTCAGTCAGTTCAGTCACTCAGTCGTGTCCAACTCTTTGCGACCCCATGAATTGCAGCACGCCAGGCCTCCCTGTCCATCACCAACTCCGGGTGTTCACTCAAACTCACGTCCATCAAGTCAGTGATGCCATCCAGCCATCTCATCCTCTGTTGTCCCCTTTTCCTCCTGCTCCCAATCCCTCCCAGCATCAGAGTCTTTTCCAATGAGTCAACTCTTTGCATGGTGGCCAAAGTACTGGAGTTTCAGCTTTAGCGTCATTCCTTCCAAAGAACACCCAGGACTGGTCTCCTTTAGAATGGACTGGTTGGATCTCACATTCTAATATATAAGGAAAGCATGAGGACCGAAATAACTAAGTTTGGGGAAAAGAAAAGATATGAATAAGCAATTTCCAAAAGAAATATTAATTCTAAACAGAATGTACTTCCTTCTACTTTTATTAGCAAATGACTTACTTAAATTGTAGACATGCTGTTTAGATTGTGAAGGTTGGTTTATTCTAACATGGCTAATAGCACTGTAAATTGATAAAAATCCTTTGGGAAAGCACTGTAACAAGTATCAAAGTTTATAAATATGTTTCTTATCTTTGATATTGATTATCAATAATCCTAATCCTGGGAATGAAACCTAAGAAAGTAATTCAACTAAATATAGACATTGTATTAATGAAAGTGTTTCTTAGAATGAAGGAAAACTGGAAACAACCTGAATAAAAGTTTAAATGGTTACATAAAAAATAGTGTATCAGTACTATGGAATATTATGCAAACACTAGCAATGATAATTTTGAGTATTAGAAGTAATTTGAAAAATATTTGATCATGAAAAAAGAAATAGGGAAAATTATATGATAATGTTCAGTGGTTTGGGGGACAGTTTTCATTAGTATTAAATTGTTTTATAATAAAAACACACAAAATTCATTGTTTTGCCCCTGGCCATTATGCCACAAGAGATAGATAATGAAGTTGGAGAAAGTCCATAATGATGGAGGATACGTGGAACTTCTAGAAAAATAAAAGCTGAGGAAGGAAATATGGTTGAACTTACACACTCATGAATGGGTTAGGTAAGTGAATGAGAAGAGCTGCATAAAATCTTTAAATGCTAGAACTGAAGGGTACCTCCTGATGCTTCTAATTAATTGATCAAGTTTGTATTGAGTAAAGTGAAATTGAAAGTGTAATCACTCAGTCATGTCTGATTATTTGCCACCCCATGGACTGTAGCTTGCCAGGCTCCTCTGTCCATGGAATTCTCCAAGAATACTGGTGTGGGTTGCCATTTCCTTCTCCAGATCTTCCTGACTCAGGGATCGAACTCAGGTCTCCTGCACTGCAGGTGGATTCTTTACCGTCTGAGCCACCTGGGGGGCCACCTTCAATTGAAGGTCTATTAAATCCACTGTTAATCTGCACATGCTAGACTATTCTCTACAGGGGCTCCTGAATTTACAATCACTCAGTCATGTCTGATTATTTGCCACCCCATGGACTGTAGCTTGCCAGGCTCCTCTGTCCATGGAATTCTCCAAGAATACTGGTGTGGGTTGCCATTTCCTTCTCCAGATCTTCCTGACTCAGGGATCGAACTCAGGTCTCCTGCACTGCAGGTGGATTCTTTACCGTCTGAGCCACCTGGGGGGCCACCTTCAATTGAAGGTCTATTAAATCCACTGTTAATCTGCACATGCTAGACTATTCTCTACAGGGGCTCCTGAATTTACTTCATGCCTCAACCCCTTATGAACTAAGAGGCCTTCTTTATATCAATATATTTCAGTCTGTACCAATGACTTCTTTCCCTGAATTATGTACAATAGCCATCCAACCATCTCATCCTCTGTTGTCCCCTTCTCCTCCTGCCCCCAATCCCTCCCAGCATCACAGTCTTTTCCAATGAGTCAGCTCTTCACATGAGGTGGCCAAAGTACTGGAGTTTCAGCTTCAGCATCAGTCCTTCCAATGAACACCCAGGACTGATCTCCTTCAGGATGGACTGGTTGNTCAGGTGGTCTGGTATTCCCATCTCTTTCAGAATTTTCCACAGTTTACTGTGATCCACACAGTCAAAGGCTTTGGCAATTAAATTTAAATGCTTTCATTCATATTTCAAAATATGAAAGGGTTTACAAGTCCTTTTATATACAAGTAGCATAAAAGATCTCATATATATTAAAACAAATAAACATAAGTGAATGACAACTACAGACAAGATTAAAAATATCAAGTGTACATAAGATATTTAAAATAGAGAAGCTATAGTAAAAATAATATCCACAGCTGTTCTGCAGCTAGTGCTGCAAAAATATGGAATGAATTCAACATATATATAAACCTGTGCATATATAATTAAATGTGATAAATATAACTTTTCAAATTCTATTTGCAAACTTCATAATAATTAAAATACTACAAATTTAAGTCTTCCTTATTTTTCAGTGCCATGCACATTTAATCAAATCATTATAAATACATTCATTAAGAATCTATTTTATATATAAACACAGTCTAAGTTGTAAAGGGAAACTAAGGCAGTGAAATTAAATATTTGGTTGGATAAATGAATGAATGAATAAAAATGTTTTGCATCATCAGGAACCACATAATATTGTTGGAAAGCAAAACTAAACATACACAAGAGAAATTAGATGTGAGATTTCTGAGGGGACAACACAAACATTTCAAAATATTGCCAGTATCCCACAATACATATTAAGAATTGTCGTGGTCAGAAAAACTTAAAGTCACATTCATATTTTAAAAACTTGAGATTACTTCTCTTGAATTTAATTTATTATGCTTGGGTCCATGGCTTCCATTTGATGTTTGACATTTCCTTCCTTCTTTTCCAATTTAAGCCTTTATCTGAACCACAAAGAATGAACACTCTAGCAGTCCTTGTCAGGAACTAAGTTCAATGATAGAGCAGAGAATCCAATTTCCCGTTAAGGTCTAGAAGCCAAGGGCATGATCAGTTTATTTCCAAAGGGTCAACTTTGAATGGGTGTCCTTTGAGTGGTGTTGCTAAAGCAGGAACTTATCAGATTTCTCAATCTAATACATCCTTACAAAAGAAAACGGGATGGAAAGTATCTTTCATTCTTACCAACCAAAGTTGATGGTTTTCAAAATACTCTGTTTCTCTCACGTATGCTACATTTATACTGAGCTCTTTAAGAGGAAGCTGTAATATTTTAACCAGGATCAAATGTCATGTTACCAGCACTGTTTCTATTTCATCATGTTTAAGCTCTCAAATCAAGATCTTAATTGAAACGAATAGTCATAAACCAAGAAAATATTAGTTTGGCAGAGGGGGACATACATTATTGTGTCATCAAACATATTGTGGCACATTGACAGAAGAGTAGGTAATTGTGGCTAAAGTGACAAAGGTCTGCAGATGGCCAAGTTAATTGGATGGCTAAAAATATATCCCCAAACACTTGGAAACTGGAATGTCATAAACAACTTGATTGTGAAAACTTTCAAAGAAAATCTAGTGGTGAAAGCAAGATTGCACAGGATTGAACAATGAGTACAATGTAAGAAGAGGTAACTTCAAGAAACTCCTTAAGAGTTTTTTTAAAAACTTTAGATATGAAGGTGATAATACATACTAAGCAATGGTTAGGTAAGAATGTAGGATTCAAGGACAGCGATTTTATTTTACTTTTTAGGATAATACAGACTTGAATACATAACTATAATGTTGAATAGATCCATGGAGAGGAATACAGTGAGGTATTACTTATGGAAATGGGTTTCTGAGAGTATGGCATGTAGTCACAGGGAGAAATTGAGAGACTGACTTTTAAAAAGGAGAATGAAAATGATGTTTGTTAATGGTGGGGTTGGAGAACATGCTGAGAAGAAGGTAAAAGTCAATTATGACATATAGGATTTCTAATGACATTTTTGCACAATTTTGTGCATTTCTCCAGAAGTTTTTTCACGATTCAGAGTAACTAAAAGAAAGAAAAAAAATCTAGGAGTTTTAGCACTGGTCCTAGGTGGCTATGTGAGGAAGGAGATCCAATAGAGTATGAATGACACTGCTGCTGCTGCCGCTAAGCCACTTCAGTCGTGTCCGACTCTGTGCGACTCCATAGACAGCAGCCCACCAGGCTCCCCTGTCCCCAGGATTCTCCAGGCAAGAACACTGGAGTGGGTTGCCATTTCCTTCTCCAATGCATGAAAGTGAAAAGTCAAAGTGAAGTCGCTCAGTCGTGTCCGACTCTTAGCAACCTCATGGACTGCAGCCCACCAGGCTCCTCTGTCCATGGGATTTCCAGGCAAGAGTACTGGAGAGGGTTGCCATTGCCTTCTCCTATAATGACACTGAAGTAGCTACAAAGAAAGAAATTATGTGGTTGACCATCAAATACAAATTAAATAGAAGAAGAAACCCAGTTAGTTACTATCAGATAAAACAATCCTTACTGAAGGGTAAAAGCACAAAATGATGAGGTTAAAGAAACATGAAGCAGTACATAGAAAGACTTACATGGATACAGAGCCCTGACTGAAGATTTTGATACTGACATTTGTTATTTCTGAGAATGATTTCAAAGCTGAATTTTAGCAAAGAAATTGAGCAATTGAATTTTAGAGCTGGTAAGCATATTTAATTTGAAGAGACAATGCAAATTGTTTTTATGGTGTTTTATTCATGGATTTATGTGGACATTAAAAGCTCATTGTTGTTTACTTAATAAGTCATGTCCAACTCTGTGACCCTATGGACTGTAGCCCACCAGACTTCTCTGTCCATGGGATTTCCTGGCAAGAATACTAGAGTGGGTTGCTATTGCCTTCTCCAGAGGATCTTCCTGACCAACAGATTGAACCCCCAACTCCTGCACTGGGAGGTATTGGCAGGTGGATTATTTACTTTTGAGTCACCAGGGAAGACTAGAATGATGATGCACGCAGCTCACATGATAACAAAAGATGAAAAGTAGAGAAAGAATATGAATCTAAGTGGCAAAGTCTTCAATGAGTGTGAAAAGTGACCTAAAATTATTAACACTGATTATCTCAATTTATTCTCTCTTCTCCTTATCACCAGACTTTTGCCTACATTATTTCATTGCAGTACTCCTCATCATCAAAGGTAGTTATTTCAAATTGTACTAAAATTAGGAGAATATATATAATATAGAGCTTCTGCTAGTATATAAACATTTCTGGAAAAGTATCTATATACAAACTTCATCAAGATCAATAGCTTTAGTTATTAATCTCTCAAATGTCCCAAATTACTTATTAAACTTTTTGCCTGAGCATCCTCATTGAAAATACTTTTTTTATTGATCATATTGAACAGGGCTGATCACAAAGCAATTTTTATTTCACTTTGCTTATTTTTTGGCCGTGCCACACAGCATAAGGGATCTCAGTTCCCCGACCAGAGATTAAACTTGTGTACCCTGGTTTGGAAGCGTTAAGTCTTAACCACTGTACTGCCAGGAAAGTCCTTAGAAAGCAATTAATAATTGTTATTTAATAAGACTTTAGCAACTAACCCAATGCCATTATATGGGCTTCCCTGGTGGCTCAGAGGTTAAAGTGTCTGCCTGGATTGCAGGAGACTGGAGTTCAATCCCTGGGTCGGGAAGATCCCCTGGAGAAGGAAATGGCAACCCACTCCTGTACTCTTGCCTGGAGAATCTCATGGAGGGAGGAGCCTGGTAGGCTACAGTCCATGAGGTCACAAAGAGTCGGACACGACTGAGTGACTTCACTTTCACTTTCTTTTCCAATGCCATTATAATGTTAGTATTAAATTAAATACAGAGTGATGAGGGGTCTTCCCCGATGGCTCAGAGGTAAAAAATCTGCCTGCAGTGCAGGGGCCGTGGGAGACGTGGGTTCGACCCCTGGGTCCGGAAGATCCCTTGGAGGACAGCATGGCCACCCACTCTAGTAAGTATTCTTGCCTGGAGAATCCCATAGACAGAAGAGTCTGGCAGGCTACAGTCCACAGGGTTGCAGAGTAGCCTCTTGCTTTATTAGAAGGTTTTTTTTTTTTTTTTTTTTTTTTTACTGTGTCCTCACATAGTAGAAGAGGGAAAGGGAGATATCTGTGGCTCCTTTATAAGGACTAATCCTACTCATGGGAACTTCAGCCTCATGACCTAATCACCTTCCAACGGCCCCACCTTCAAATACAGTCACACTGGGAATTAGATTTCAATAACTGAATTTGGAGAGCACATAATATGCATCTGTATTTGAATTGTTCTTTAAGGTTTAATAACAAGGAAAATTTTATGCTTTAATGCTTTTTCTTGTTAAGCACAATGTTTAATTGTATTAAATGTCCCTTTTCTCTTTTGCTATAGAAAACATTTTATAAAAGAATGTGTACATAATAATAATAGCTTTTGATGATATTTGAAGGGCTAATCACAATTATAAGAAATGCATGGGTGATTATTTTCTGGAGAGGGATTACAGTGAGTAATGGTGAGACATCAAATGGATTCTCAGTGATAGTAACAGCCAAGCTCAACAAGGAGCTCACAGAGTTTAAAGAACAGTTAATAAGTTCTCCTTCTCTGACCTTGGACTATAACATTGGATACCAATGCCTTGCCAAATGACAGAATATACTATAGCAACATAAAGAGTAGAAATGCTGGAAGACATACAAAGGGCTCTTTCCACATAGCAGCTACTAAAGGGTAAATATCTGAGTGGAGATGTTGGCAGCCTTGTGGTGACGGTGAAAAAGAAAAACAAATGAATTTCAGAAACTCTCTTGAATTTTAGAAATATCCAATGAGGAGATGACTTGATTAATTCTTTATACTTTCAATAGAAAATTCTAAAATACTGTGCCTTATAAGCAATAGATAAAAAAACCACATTTGATTAGACCAAGGTGACCTTCCTATCTTATATTTACCAATAGGTAAATATAGTGAATACTTTTCACAGTTATGTTAGTAAAGTTTCAGACAGGACATATAGAATAGGGCTGAAGCAACAGTTTAGGAAATACAGGCCAAGACTTTTAAAAAACTGATAACCATCAAATCATATATTAAACAATCTATGTAAATATTAAAAAATATTAAAAAATCACATTTAAAAACATAATAGTAAATTCTGGAACCAGTAGAAAAAATTACAAGATTAGCCACAAAAAAAAAAAAAAAAAGAAAAGAAAAGAGAGCAAAAAGGAAAGACAAAGGTACATCTCCTAATATGTTAAAAGAGAAACAATGATACTGAGACATGATTAAAAAAAAAAAAAGGAAGAAATCTATATGAGATATTCCAACTAAAAAGGCACAAAAATAAAACCAGAATGGAAAAGACTCAAAACCATTAACATCAAGATCAGAAGGTCAAGAATCTGTAACAAAAAAGGAGGGGAGGCATCCTAAAATACCAAAAGAACTTAGTTCTGTAGAAGACACTGAAGCAAAAATGCAAGCAAGTATATTAAGAAGGCAGGAGGAGAAGGGGGTGACAGAGGATGTGATGGTTGGATGGCATCACCGACTCAATGGACGTGAGTTTGAGTAAGCTCTGAGAGTTGGTGATGGACAGGGAAGCCAGGCGTGCTGCAGTCCATGGGGTCGAAAAGAGTCAGGACTTGATGAAGCAACTGAACTGAGCTGATATAAAGTGCATCCAATAATCCTGAGCACTACTGGTGCCCAGGTGGTAGAGTGGTAAAGAATCTGCCTGTCAATGCAAGTGATGCAAGAGACATGGGTTCAGTTCCTGGGTTGGGAAGATCCCTTGGAGTAGGAAATGTCAATTTACTCCATTATTCTTACCTGGAAAATCCTATGGACAAAGGAGTTAGGCAGGATGCAATCCACAGGGTCCCAAAGAGTCAGATACAACTAAGTGCATGTGCCCACACACACATACAGACACATATAAATTACACCCAGAAAGGAAGAGAAGAAATAAATACGGTAGAAAGTGTACAACATCAACAATTTTTACTGACATCTTCTATTTTAATCTCAGTCCCCTTTCTTGCTTTGCCACTCACCTACATCCTCTTCCAGGATGGAAGCATCTCACTCTTGATCACCTAAAGTATTTTCTTTTGATTGCTGTGATTCAGTGAACCTTACACTTTCCTTTCTATTACTTGGGCCTTTGCCTACCTCTTTGACCATGTTTTAATCACCTTTGTATCTCATTGACTGCTTAATAAATATTTGAATATAAAATAATAAAAATAAAGAGTTTACAATATTAGAACACAATGAAAAATCATAGTAACTGAGAATGAGGGGCCATTTCCTTACTAAACTGCTTTTTAAAATCATTCAACAGAGATTTTTAACTACTACAGTCTAACAATCTGAGAGTTTTTTGAAACAATGTAGAGTTTAATTGAAAGAGTCCCTTTCTCTAATTTACATAAGTAGTACAGACTTGTTAACTAAATTCAACATTTCCCTTGAAGCAATCCTTACAAAGCAACAGAGACATTAGTAGATTTTATATTAAGATTTAAATTCCTGGTTTTCTAGTTTTTGTTTTTTTTTCCACAAATGTAAAATAAAATCAAATAAACCATTCATATAGTTAATTAAAGCTTTCTTTTAATGTATCAAAGAAAGCAGTATTTGAGGAGATCAAAGGAAATTTTATAAAATTTTGTCAAAGGCTAACTTGCTTAAAGTTGCTTTCTTCTCTTAAATTGCCCAGATCTTCAAAAAGGTATATAATATGGAGGTTTCTGAAGGAGTAAGCAGAAGTTCACATACCATATATTTACTTGGATATCAAACAATCTGGAAGTTGAGGACCCAAACTGGAGGTTAAATAATGTAACTATAATATCCTTAATTAGATATTTCTATTACTCTTTTTGGTCTTGTTTTCCTTTACCTCTGTTTATCCTCCCTTGATCAAGTTACCTATCATCTATCTATCTATCTATCTATCCTCTGATTGTGCTTATCCTTCTTGTAACTTCAAATCTGTATGTAATGAGGCAGAAACAAAACAAAACAAAACAAAAAATCCTTTAGTCTTAAGTGTTTAATGAGAAATTTATATGGACTTTTCAAAATCTATTCCATTAATATGTTTTCAGAGTTGAAGCTGTGAAGCTCACTCAGTCGTGTCCGACTCTTTGCGACCCCATTGACTGTAGCCTACCATACTCCATTTGTGAATTCTCCAGGCAAGAATACTGGAGTGGGTTGCCATTTCCTTCTCCAGGAGATCTTCCCAACCCAGGGATCGAACCTGGGTCTCCCACATTGTAGGCAGATGAATTACCATCTGAGCCACCATAACACAATTCACTGAAGTTTGTTATAATTAAAAAATGTCTTGATCTCATTATATTCTTCTGAATACACTGCACTCAGGATGCTAAGACCAACTTTTGGTTGTGTTAGGGATGATATGCATGTGTGTGTGCGTGCTAAGTCTTTTCAGTCATGTCCCAGACTTTGTGACCCTACAAACAGTAGCCCACCAGCCTCCTCTGTCTATGGAATTCTCCAGGCAAGAACACTGGAGTCGCTTGCCATTTCCTTCTCTAGGAGAATATTCCCAACTCAGGGATCAAACATGTGTCTCTTGAGGTTCTCGCATTACAGGCAGATTCTTTACCACTGAATCTCAGTGGAAGCCTTAGGGATGATGAACTCATGCAAATGAACATTGATTTGTAAATATCATGTAAAAACAGATGCAGCAAAATTTCCCAATTAATTGCTATCATCTTTGAAAGAGAATGATGATTATAGCTTAGTTTTTCAACTAAAGAATACTCTAATATAAACGATGCTACCTTCCTAAAAATTAAATTAAGAAATTAAAATAAACTAATATACTAATTGATATCAAATCATTCAGACTTCTTAGGTAATCTATAAGATTTGTTTCACTTGAATTACTATCAATGCTAAGTCACTTCAGTTGTGTCCAACTCTGTGCAACCCCATAGACGGCAGCCCACCAGGCTCCCCTGTCCCTGGGGTTCTCCAGGCAAGAACACTGGAGTGGGTTGCCATTTCCTTCTCCAGTGCATGAGAGTGAAAAGTCAAAGTGAAGTCGCTCAGCCGTGTCCGACTCCTAGCGACCCCATGGACTTCAGCCTACCAAGCTCCTCCAACCATGGGATTTTCCAGGCAAGAGTACTGGAGTGGGTTGCCATTGCCTTCTCTGTTACTATCAATAAATAGTGAATAAGAATAAAAATCTTAGAAACCGGTTCTTTAAGTTAGTTAATGTTAAAATGAAATGTTAAAAACTGCATATAGTTGACAAATTTGATTTAATGAGATAATAAAAATATTGGAATTATAGCTTTGATGAATGATCTAATCACAAAATACAATATGGAATTGGAAGTTTTCCCCCCAAAGCTTGCTAATACAGTAAAATATATTACATATACTCCTTTCACTTGAACAAGGCCATTAAGAAGCAGTGATTCTATGATTAGAATTTTCTGAATATCTAATGTGTGTCACCATGTTCATCTCTTGTGGTAATTTCTATAATGTCAGCTTTTTTTTTCTTTATTTCTTCCTTTTCTCCTTCCCTTCTTTCTCCCTCCCTCCTTTATTCCCTTCTTGGTCCAGTGTAGAGTACTATTCCATTATCTTACAACTTCTGGTGCTATTTTTTTTTTTAATCTACCAGATAGTCTTTGTAATTTAATTGCTGTATTTAACAACAATTACCTTAAAGTCTTTCTTGATATGATTCATATTAAAGTCAGTCTTGATATAGTTAGATAAGTATCTATAATATTATTTTTAACTATTTTCAGTTTACTATCTTTGTTTTTCTGTGTTTCCTTTTTTGTGTTCTACTGGTTTCCGACCTTATCTTGTTTTAACCGAGCTATTTTTTAGATTTCATTTTCTTTTATCTCATAGCGTAGTAAGTATATTTAATCATTTTTTTCATGATTGACCTAGAGTTTGCTATATATACACATTTATAAACTAATCAAAATCTACTTTCAAATGACATAGTACTTCATGACTTGTGAAGGCACGTTACAGCAGAATGCTCTCATTTCTTATAATACTGTTATCATTTCTTTGCTTATTTATAATCTATCATACAATATATTATTAGTATTATTTTGAACAAAATTTTCTCTGTTAGACCAGTTTAGAATTAGAAAAATGAAAACTTTCTCTTTACTTTCATTATTCGTCTTTAAATGCTCTCCCCTCTTTATGTGCATCTAGTTTCTGATCTTATCACTGTTCAAAGAACTTTTAACAATTTTTGCAAGGCAAGTATACTCTCAATAAATCCTCTCAATTTAGTTTTTATTTCTCCTTTACTTTTGAAGAATAGTTTTGATGGATACAGAAATCTAAGTAGTTCTTTTTACAATACTTTGTTAAATAATTCAGGAAGGGATGAGTAATTACAATAGGTTTATTGACATTTCTAAATTATTTCACTACAGAGTAACAGTGTAAACCATTAGAATGGCCATTTTTTTTAAAATATCATTTTAAATCCTCCTGTCATGGAAAGCCTAGAGCCATTCCTTTTTTCCAGTATTTACTTGTCAGTTTTTAGCTCAGCCCAAGGTTGGGCAAAATTCATCATTGTTCTATTGCAGAGTCATTTGGTGCTTGTGAAGTATTATGTTATTATTTTGGTTTGGATAGATTTGCAATGCTTGCATTTTGTTTGAGACTGTAGTTGAACTGAATCCCCAAATGCAAAGTAAAAAAGTCAGCAAAACCTGACAAGTTTTCCCTAGCTTTGGGTTGAAATAGGTAAAGTCAGAAAATTTTCAATTCAACTTTGGAAAAGTGAAAAATAGCCTAAGGGCAATAAAACCCTTAACTAAAAGAGTAGTTGGAGGTATCATCACAAAATTTGGGGCAACATTGAGTTATACACTGAGTACACAGAATATCAAATATTCCCTAATATAAGAATTGAATGTCACTCATTTTATGTTCTTCCATTTTCATTGCACTGTTCGACAAATACTTTTGCCTGTCACAAAGATGAGTCAAAACAAAATGTATGTGGTACAGAATATGCCTACCCACTTGTTTTCCAATAACAAATACATTCTCTTCATAAACTTTTTTATTCTTAGTTCATTTTTAAAATGATGCATGACTTAGTCAAAAATTCTCAGAAGACTTAAGTTAGCGGAAATCCATATTCCAAAATAGTTATCGAAAAACATATTTGTTACATACTATCTCTTTTAGATTTAGTACCAGTCTGCTACTGTTCAAATAGCAAAACTATGAACAGTCCCATAGCTATGAAAACTTTTCTGATTTATCTCTGCACCAATTTTTGATATGCTGTCAGGATAGCTCAGACTCATTCTCACAATAATAGGAGAGAAGCAGGAGAGAGAGCAAAAATATGTAAGCCTTTTTGTGGCTTAACAGGTCCTGGCAACATGTCATTTCCACCTCATTCTTTTGGCTAATGCATATCTCATACATGCAACTCAAAAAGCCAACCTGGAATTAAGGGGTAAGAAAATAGATTCCAGCTCTCTACGGTAGAATAATATAAGTCATAGTTCAAAAGGTGAGAATACTGGAAGGGGTGCAGAATTGGGTTCATTTTTTTTGCAATGAATCTACCAGAACAATCTAGGAACAAAATTTCAGAGGTAGAATATAAAATCAAACTTCAAATACTACTATACAGTGGACCAAGAGCATTTAATTCAGGAAGAAATAGTATACTATATCTCAATAACACATATCTCAAATTGAAGCCTAGTAAAGTAACAGTTTCATAAAATCATACAAATGCAGGAACTTTTTCAATACTTGTATGGTATCTAGCATACCTTTCCTCTCCTTTGTCATTTCCCAAATTTATCTTATTAAAAAAGTACACAAAAGCAGGAACGGTGAACCATTAGAGTTTTTGAAGACTAATCAGAAGTAGATATTATTTGCTAGACATGTATTCATTTATTCACTAACTTGGCAAATTGTTATCTACTTAGTTAAAGGGAGACAAAAGAGGATAGAGTTAGAATATACTTGGAGCCACTAGCATCTAGTAGTTTTGTAGAAGAGATCTGAAAAGAAAAAAAAAAAAAAATAGAAGGTGTTGTCTAAAGAACACAGGTGAAAATCAGCATCACTTGATTGAGCCTAGAACTCATTGATCAGGAAATGTAAATAAGTTTTTGGACTCACTTACTCTCAATATCGTGGAAAGACAGACTTTCAGCTGGATGAAACTGGATGCACCATGAAATGGACCTTGGTAAGTCGAGTATGTTGTAAACAGAAAAGTCAGCCTATGTTTTCACATGAAAGCATTTGAGCTCAGACACTAGCAGTTTATAGATATTACTGGGAATGGCCACTGTTCAACATTTGAACCCTTGGGGTAGTTCACTTTGGTCCAAGCTCCTTGCTATGTGGAAGAGAACCCCATTTTCTGGCTAGCTAGTTTCCAAGCAATCTGGGGAATTCTCTATTACCAACCGATTATTCTTGTCTTTTTATAGTAGAAAAATATTAAACAAATTATATAGAGCATAAAT
Organism: Aepyceros melampus; assembly: GCA_006408695.1. Lineage (NCBI taxonomy): Eukaryota > Metazoa > Chordata > Mammalia > Artiodactyla > Bovidae > Aepyceros > Aepyceros melampus. Next base: position 115,325 of record SJXQ01011322.1, read on the forward strand.
TATCTTTTATATAAACTCCTATATAGGAATAATAATAAACATGTTATAGGTAATAATAAACATATCAGAATAATATTTTTCTCAGAACACTTGTGCTTTATCAGGCTTTGCACATAGGTAGTTTTCAAAAGCCAAATCTTCTAAGTGTATATTATCTCCCCTATTTCAAGAGTGGGGAAATTAAGACTATATAATTTCCAAGCATCTCAAAATCACCAAATGAAAGTTGAGATCCAAACCCCCATCTTTATAAACTCTAAATCAAAATGATTACCACCTTAAGATCTCATGGATACGGAAGATACCATGCCCAAATTTATACCACAGAGAGATACAAATATATTTCCTGTTATATTTCTTATTAAATAAAATGTTAACAAGATGAATTTTAGTAAAGAAAATGACAGAAGTTTCTTTATTGACTGAAATGATATACTGCAAGATAAAGAAATATAATCGGGAATAGCATTTTAAGAAAGAAAAAAAACCAACAGAAGGTAAGGCATGACTATAATTAGTTATATCTAAATTCCTTTTCAGTATTATATGGTCTAGTAAAATAATTATTTTCAAAGCATATGTGATAGTTCAGCCATCCAGATATTTATCATACAGTATAGCTCCCAACTATTCCACTTTCTATCTTCTTATTGTTAATATTATCCACATGAATATGAATCGCATGAGTTGATATCATATCAGTATAGAGCCTGGTAGTGAAATGATTTGGTTGAAAGACAGCTTCCCAAAATGATTTTGTGATGTAATAACAAGTATTTCATATTGATCAGGATGGAGTAACAGAACTCTTCTGCTCACCAAAACATCTAAAAATGGAGAAAACATAAAAAACCACTAGTTTTCAGATATTGGACATTGAAGAGTGAAAAGTAATGATACATGAGAGAGGGTAAGCAAATTAAGATCAATGTTTGTCCCGCTTCATTGCCTGGAAAGGGTTCCCAGACCACAGTGGAATCAAGGGAAAAGCCTAGAGGTCCTCACTGGGTTGAAGAGACCAGCCTGGGTTATAGAGCCCAAGGCAGCTTGAGTTGTAGGAATAGTACTGGAGAGGAGAGAGTAGCACAGAGAGGAGAGATCTAAGGGATCTACAGAGGGCACTCCTTAACTCTTCACCTACACACGGGGTTAGCTAATGCCGGTGATGAAACTACTCGAGGCGGGAAAACACGACCTAACATGAGTCAAGAGAACAATACCTAGTGCTTTCCTCTGGTTTTGAAAGAGTTCCTGTTTACCAGCCAATGTAGTTACCACCTAAGCCCTAGGGCAAATGAGTAGCATTCCCAGAAGGGCACCCCCCTCAGCCCACTGAGACTGTGGGCTCAGTCACATCTGACTCTTTACAGCCTCAGGGACTGTAGACTGCCAGGCTCCTCTGTCCGTGGGATTTTTCCAGGCAAGAATACTGGAATGGGTTGTCACTTTCTGCTTCAAGAAATCTTCCTGACTCAGAAATCAAATTGTCATCTCTCATGTCTCCTGCCATCGGTAGGGGGATTCTTTTACCATTGGCAATATCTGGGAAGCCTTTAGCGCCAGGTCAAATTAACCCTAAATTAAAGGCTACTGTTTTCCCACCTAAAAATCTTAAAAACAAGCCTGAAGAAAATCAAACATAATAACATCTCATAGCAAAGATCAGGAACTTGTATAGAAATATAAAAATTGGCCAGCACTCACAAGGGAAAATACACAAACTTGGGATCATATATTTAAAATAAAATTGCAAAGAATACAAAAAAGGAAAATACAATGTAATAAAAAAATCCAAATCTTTCAAATCAGGCCAGAAATAATAGAAATGATATAACAATAGATGAAAGTGAAAGTGAAGTCGCTCAGCCGTGTCCGACTCTTTGTGACCCCATGGCTGTGGCCTACCAGGTTGCTCTAACCATGAGATTCTCCAGGCAAGAATACTGGAGTGGGTTGCCATTTCCTTGGTTTTTTTCTTTTGTTCTGTTTTGTTCTGTCTTTTCAAGTATCTGACCAACCAACAAAATCATTAACCGTTTTCAAGGATTTAGTATTTATGTATCTGCATTAGTTTCCCCAAATGCATCTTTAACAGATGACTTCAAATTTAGTGTCTTAAAGCAACATATATTTATTTTCTTAATTGTATGGATGTAAGAAGTCTGCAGTGGGTCATAAGGGATTAAAGTTAAGGGCTGTTTATCTTCTGGAGGTTCTAGGAAATAATTATTTTTCTTTCATTTTTTTTTTTTTTATAACTTTTCCAGTTTCCAGAGGCTGCTATGGCCCATTCTTTCATCTTCACATCTATAGAAGTGTCTCTACTCTGACCTTCTACCTCCCCCTTATAAGAAACTTTGTAATTACATTGGGCTGTCTCAAAAAATCCAGCATAAACTTTCCATCTTGAAGTCTTTAACCACATCTGCAAAGTCCCTTTTGCCATATAAGGTACATATTTATAGGTTCCTAAGATTAGCATGCTAAAACTGAAACTCCAGTACTTTGGCCACCTCATGCGAAGAGTTGACTCCTTGGAAAAGACTTTGATGCTGGGAGGGATTGGGGGCAGGAGGAGAAGGGGACGACAGAGGATGAAATGGCTGGATGGCATCACTGACTCGATGGACGTGAGTCTGAGTGAACTCTGGGAGTTGGTGATGGACAGGGAGGCCTGGCGTGCTGCAATTCATGGGGTCGCAAAGAGTCAGACACAACTGAGTGACTGAACTGGACTGGACTGAAGATTAGCATGTAGATATCTGCAGGGGGCATTATTCTGTCAATCAACTCCAGCACTTTCCTTCCAGGCAAAGTAATCATTTGGATATAGTTGACAACATGCTCCCTACTTGAAGATTTCATGTTACTCTTCTCTCCTTCAGTGCCACTGCAGACAGCAGCTGAACTGCTTCAGCAGTCTACTTCCAATGGGTATCAGCATAGTGTATAAAACAGGTTCAATTTATTTCCCTCCCCTAATCACCAGTCTTAGAGAACTCCTTCCTAGGCAATATGCAGGTATAGAAGGCAAGGTGGTAGATCATGGTGGCAAGAGGATAGACCATGAGAGTCTGAGCCTGCCCAACTCAACTTATTTATTACTTCCCAGTTCCAGCCAAGCTACACATAGACTTGCACGTGCACACACACACACACACACACACACAATCATTATTTTATCACCTATGTATTTTTTCTAACTATGTAACTTAAATCTGATAGACGACGCCTGCTGCACATTATGGCTTGGTGCCTCATGATGGCAGTTCAGGTTTTGGGATCACTTGGTGCCCCATTTTTAAGAATTCAATCTTTGGCAGGGTTTTGTATCATGAGCCTAATGTATCATAGACTCTGTGTGGAAGGGTGGTTTACACTGCTATGTAGACATGCTGTGGAGGTTTCATTTGCTCTGAACCTCTCTCATTCTTAGCAGGAAATGGGTCAGAATAGCATTATGCTAAGTGAAATAAGCTAGTCACAGAATAACAAATACTGCATGATTCCACTTAAATGAGGTATCTAAAGTAGTCAAACTCATAGAAGCAGAGAATACAATAGTGGTTGCCAAATTATTATTTAAAAGATATAAAGTTGTAATAGTGCTGGATGGACAAGTTCTAGACACCTGTTGTAAAGTATAATGCCTACAAATAAAGATAAAGTATTGTGTTCTTCAAAATTTGTTAAGGGGTAGTTCTCTTGTTAAGTGTTCTCACCACAAAAAATAAAAAAAAACACAACCAAACAAAAATTCAAAGGGACACAAGAAAACTCTGGGAAGTGTTGGACATGTCTACCTCCTTGATATTGGTGATGCATTGTGGGTCTAGGCATATCATCAAACTCATCAAAATGAAACCATTAAATATGTTCAGTTGTTTGTACATCAATTATACCTTAATAGAGCTGTTCAAAAAATTAAAAAAAAAAAACCAAGAAGCTGAGTTTGTTCCCAATTTTCTACTAAAAATAAGGTGTCTTAATGTATGAATTGCTCATTGTCCTTTCATTTGCATGAAATCATCCTAAATAATATTTCCTAGCATTAATTAATTATTTGTTATTTGTCTTTTCTGCTAGCAGTAGTATTCATCTTTGAATAGCTAGCATTCCATAGTGTGCTAGGATGGTGAGCTCTCTATGGAGAGTGATCTAGCATGAAAAAAGACTGTGATTGATGTCACCTTAAAGCTTTCAGGTATAAGCAAAATGACACTTGAGGAGCAAGCATGAACATAGATTGACCAATCATTTCTCTCTGGTTACTTAGCTGAATGCTGTTCCAAACATAGGTCTTATGACTGAGACAACTGTTGACAAAAAGAATCAGCATTTGATTGGGGACACAAGCAAGGGGAAGAGGAGAAGTTGTATCAACAGAACATTAATCTGAGGGGATCCTTTCCATCAAAGAGAGGCCAGAATTCTTTGTCCTACCAACTGACAGCCATCAGAATAAAAGATGACACACACATTTGAAATTCCTTCTAATGTTTGATGCCTGAAACTCACTAACCCTTCTTTGTATTCATTTGGTCTGGTGACCAGCTTCATGTTTGTCTGTTCTCAAGTTCTGATCAGGATAAGGGATGTCTCTGTCTTCATGCCAAAGCTTTTACATCTTCCTATCACTACTGTGTTCTACCTTTCTTCTTTTTAAGGTTTTAGCCCTGTTTCCTGCCTCTGCTTCCTAAACAGACACATATTCTTTAATTTACCCTTTAAATTTAATTTAAATTTAGCAGTTTAGAGGGCTGCCTGAGAGGTAGCCACTCAGTTACAAGTCATATGCACTCTTTTAGTTTTATATCTGAAAGCTTTAGGTGGGATTTATTAATATTTCTTCTTATTTCTTCTATTTGACATCACTTAGCAAAAATGTCTGTATATTTATTGGTTCATCTTCTACCTAGGTAATTCTTTCTTCTTTGACATCCTTGCCCTTATTTTCAGATGTTTTCTAAGCCTCTATTTTTTTCAGATTTTCTCTTTTTTTCTCATGAAAATACCATCTGCTCTGAAAGTCTTCTCTGATATATATCACCAATCTAGATTAGGGCTATCAAATATGCTAATACAATACCTTTCTTTATTTCTAAACAATTACTACAAATGTATTTCAATTGCCTGTTCACTAATCTACATTCTCTGTTTTACAGTAGAACTCCTGATAGCCGACAAGGTCTCTATCTATTTCAGTTCTACACTTGCAATATCTAACTCAGAGCTCAGAGGAGAGTAGGTGATTAAATATTTCTAAATGACTTAATCAATGGATATAAATTCTATTCAGAAGACATACAAAGCCACAATAACCATTAGGATCCCTCTCCAATGTTCTGTTCTTATCTTTTAAAATATTTTTTGTCTATTTTATAAAACTATGTTTAAGACAGTCCCACCATTTTTTACCCAAACCAACACTGTTCCCCAGGCCATCATATCTCTGAGCAGACAGTTCATTTTGTGGAATTTGGTCTACCTTCTCTATGCATGTGATAATATTATAAATAAGATCTCATGTCCTTATTTCATGAACTAGTGCAACAGCGTATATTCTGGCCATTGCACTATCAACATATCTTTCACATGTGTAAATCCTCCTCAAGTAACACCATCACTTTCTAAGCCACAGACACACTCATAATACGCATAAGTTTCAAAATCTTCCATATCCTCTTTACAAATTTCAAGGTATCCAAGGTGATGGCACCCTACTCCAGTACTCTTGCCTGGAGAATCCCATGGACGGAGGAGCCTGGTGGGCTGCAGTCCATGGGGTCGCGGAGATTCGGACATGACTGAGCGACTTCACTTTCACTTTTCACTCTCATGCATTGAAGAAGGAAACGGCAACCCTTCCAGTGTTCTTGCCTGGAGAATCCCAGGGACGGGGGAGCCTGGTGGGCTGCCGTCTATGGGGTCGCACAGAGTCGGACACGACTGAAGCGACTTAGCAGCAGGTTGTATATAGGGGCTTCCCTCATAGCTCAGTTGTTGGCAAAAATTCGCCTGCAATGCAGGAGACACTGGTTTGATTTCTGAGTCAGGAAGATCCACTGGAGAAGGGATAGACTACCTACTTCAGTATTCTTGGACTTCCCTTGTGGTTCAACTGGTAGAGAATCCATCTGCAATGTGGGAGACCTGCAATGCAGGAGACGTGGGTTTGACCCCTGGGTTGGGAAGATCCCTTGGAGAAGGGAAAAGCTACTGTAACTCCAGTATTCTGGCCTGGAGAATTCCATGGACTATATAGTCCATGGGGTAGCAAAGAGTTGAACACAACTAAGCTACTTTCACTTTCACTTTTCAGGTTGTATACAATGTGCTTCAACCTGGTCTCTGTGTATTTCTCCTCACAGTTCCAGAACAAAAAGAGTTTTGGTAATGGAGATGGTACTAATTTTGGTAACAAGAATAAACTCTATGGACTTTGTTATCCAACTATACATAAACATATTTGTAAACTTTGGTCATTCTCTTACTTGTCAGTGGCTTGGCTTCTTTCTATAAAAATAAAATAATGTCATTTCTATTCTAGATTTTGTGTGTGTGTGTCCAAAGAACATTTGATAATGCATGTAAAGCACTTGGAAAAGTGTTTATTGCATACTTTCTGCTCACTTGGTAGTAGCTGTTATTATATCCATGATCTTAGCAAGCTGAACTATTCCTCCATCCACCTACTATATTGTGCTTTAGACACTCTGCATAGGGAAACAGACTGTTTCTAAGTCTGTGCTGATTCATACAACTATCTAAATGTAAACATGAATGTTTCTAAATTCTCCATTGTTCCCTTTTAGGAAGCTTTAAGCTTCTCCTAAAAGTTGTCTATACTCTCCATCTGTTTCCTCCTCACTTCTTCCTATTTGCTCTAAATCTGCTCCAATCTGGCCTTTGCCTCCAGTACTCACCAAACTACTCTTCTCCAAGTCACCAATGATAAGAATATTTCACATAAAATATGTAAAACATGGTACAATATGACTCTGTATCCAAGTGCTCTTAGCTTTATAGGGAATGCAACAGAATTTCCAAAAAATTTCAAATAATGAGGGCGCAGTAAGGTCTCTCCACCTTGAAGTACTTGAATGAAATAAGGCAATCGGACTCAAAGTAGTGCACATTCTGTGTTATCCAGGAATTGACATATTTTTCATGAAGATTGTCAAAAACCTGAGTTATTTGATAGCTATTCAAAATTTTATGCCTTCTTTCATAAGAGACTTTAACGATGATAAAACAGAAACCTTTTTCATCTATCATATGATAGCATAAAGTTTTCCTTTTCACATTGTGCTCTATCAGCCTTGAAGTAGATAGTGTTTACTCAGATTGAATGAAAATTGAGCAATTTTGTATGAAATTTGATGATTGTTGATAGCTATGAAGAATGATGATACAAGCTCCATATTGCAACATACCCAAATGGCAAAATATTTGCAGTATTTGTACAAATAAGTAAATCTATTCTTCTGTGTCAGTAAGAGTCCAAAGCTTTCTGTTTATGAGAAAAATTGCTTTCAGACAAAATTAAATTTCCAATATTTTTAATAAAAGGAGATATTTCATGAAGTTAATTTAATACAGTGTAAGTACCAAATGCAGGAACTTCTCCCAACCTTTTTTTCTGAAATGTGCTGGGTCTTAATTTATAAAGGTGACTGAGTGATGACATGGAGAAGTCAATTAATTGAAAGAAAATTTTAATGTTCATAGTTGCCCTAGAAACAAGAGGCATAGCTCCAAACACAGGGTCACAGCTGGAACACCAAGTCTGGGTTAGGGATTACAAACAGGATAAAGCAATAGCTTTGGGTTCAGTTCAGTTCAGTTGCTCAGTTGTGTCCCACTCTTTGCAACCCCATGAATCGCAGCACGCCAGGCCTCCCTGTCGTCACCAACTCCTGGAGTTCACTCAGACTCGCATCTATTGAGTTAGGCTACAGCTTTATTAGAGTTTACACAGGAAAGGTAAAAAAGGGCAGGGTGACTGAGGATTGTCTTGTCTGAATAATATCAGTAGGCTAGATAGTGGTTGCCCAGTGCCTGGCCCAGAGATGATTAAGATAGAGAAATATTACCTCCTGGGGTACCAGAACCAGAGAAGGTTTGTCTCTGTACTGGTTAGTTTGCATATCAAAGACATGTTTCCTGAGTCATGCTGTCTGGAAGAATTGATTAACTGGCTCACCCAGGGAGGAGCAATCTGTACCTAAACTGAAAGGTTTTTTTTTTTTGTTGTTGTTGTTTTTGTTTTGGGGTTGTTTTTTTTTAAAGATGTCAAAACATCATAATATACAGAAAATTAAAATTCTAAAAAATGATGAATACTCACAACTATTCATATCTGTAACACAGGCAATTATCTGTTTTTATATGCTTTAACAGACCTGTCTTGGCGGTATATAAAACAGGGCTTCAGGGACTAAGAAATAGACTTATTGGACTTGGGAAAATTGAAGTAGATGAAAAACTATTAAGGGTCCTTTGGAAGAAATAGATTCTACTTCAGGGAATGCAATAGGACACTGTCCTAAATTGGTTCATCCTTGGGGTGTTGAACGGGTAATTAGAGAGCAACAATACCCTGACTGTAACCATTCCATGTAGCTCTCATTATCCTAAAGTAACCACAGTAAGACATTTCTGCTATAATTCAGAGCACCAGCCAAAAAATTTCAGTAACTTATTGGGTTAAATTTTCAAGTAGAACATTAAAAAATATAATGAATCAATTAGCCATTTCTGCCACAAAATAAAAGGAATAGAAGAAAGTTATTTTGCTTTAGAATATTACAACCCTGAATATCCATTGGAAATGCTGATGCAAAAACTGAAGCTCCAATACTTTGGCCACCTAATGTGAAGAGCTGACTCATTGGAAAAGACCCTGATGCTGGGAAAGATTGAAGGCAGAGGAGAAAGGGATGACAGAGGATGAAATGCTTGTATGGCATCACCAACTCAATAGACATGAGTTTGAGCAAACTCGGGAGATAGTGAAGAACACATACAATTAGTTTCCTTAAGTCATGGTCATACTGAGTAACTATATATTTCTATGATCCTCTATTTAATAGATGCCTTTATCACTAGATTATAGAGTTCTGGGGCCATAATCTCCTTTCACTTTCCATAGTGCAACTCAATGCTTAGTGTATGTCTACATGATCTATCTATCCATCTATTATCTATCTATAACAGACTTTCTGATTTTTCATTGTTCAGCTTTAGCATGCCATCCCTCATAACCTTGGAACACAGTGATAAACTGTGCTCCAATGAAACTGTTGTAAGGTAAATATTGACTTTCTATTTTCTTATTTTTTTGGCCCCATCAGAAGAATAAAAATTAAAACTTTGAATAATTGTTTTCAATGTTGTTTTCAGCCCAATGCTGTTTTCAGTGTTTTCATACTCCTTCGTATCAGATTGAAAGTGCTGATCTGAACGATGTCTTTTCAGCATCTAGACACAGTATGCTCAAGGAAAAGAAGATCTGGGGAAAATAAAGGCAATTTTATGTTATATATATGTCAATAGATGCCACCATCGCACTGTGACAACCCTGTATGTTCTGGTAACAAAGGACAGTCTTCATTCTTTGCTCCATCTCCCTACTAGAGAGTGCCCAAGTATGAATTAAGTAAATATAGTTTGGGAGATACACACCACACATGATTTTTCTCTGCTCTTGTAATAGAGATGAAAAGTTAAATTTTCAAGGAAGAACATTTCCTGTTGATGTTGAATGTATTGCTGCTACCCTTATAGCTGAAATATAACCAGGCTGACAATATTGCTTGCAATTATTCTAAACCTCTTAGGAATCAAATTGTGTCCATTATTGAATAAAATTAAAAAATAAAAACTTAAAAATAAAAAGCCCACATCAGATTTATTTCTCCTGTTTGCTTTATACATACTGTTTGGCTCTTAAGTAGTTAAAATTTCATCTTTGTTTTAAATTTTACCATAGAAATTTACAAATATTATATAAAGCCACTCAACAATGCTGTATGAACTATTTATAAGAAAAATCCCATTAGATCATGAACCTGGGAACTAAAACTTTGAATACAAAGAAAGAATACACAATCATTACAAATAATTTTCTCTTCTGTGTTAGTGAATACATCCAATTTATGTGCCATTGTATTAAAGGGTAACATTCCCGGTTCCTTCATTTCCTTTTCTTATAATTCTTGATAAGATTAATTTGTGATTTATAGTTCACTTCTTTCTGAACAATTCTACTGACTGGTTTGTAATTAGAGATTTGTGCTACCATTAGTGAAATTCATTACTATTTCTACGGTTTTCACATGATGCTGAAATAAAAATTTTTCTAAATTTATCTATACCTTGAGCACCCCATTCCAAGCTATTATTTCTACTGCTAAACCTTAACTTACAGCGTACTTGTGATGGACTTGTTTTAAGAGAGTGAACAAAAATGTATTCTATACTCTTTCCTGTTTCAGTTTTTATAGAACCTAACTCTATTGTTCAAATTAGTATACTTATCCTTTTTTAAAAGAAAATTTCTTCTTTTAATCTCACATAATGTAATAGGTCAGTGGTAAAAAGTAGAGATAGGAAAATAACTTTTCTTCCAGTTAATACAATATCAGGTCATATAAAATGACATCTAGACTTTGCATGAACTGAGTTCTTCCACTGTCACCAATATGCCGTAACTGATAGAACACATAATTTTCTTCCTTGGAAAGGATATACTCAAAAAGGCAATGGCAAGAGTCACCATAGCAGTGATTGCTACCTGCCGACCATGCTCAAATGTCCATTATGTACATCTGCACCCTCACTCTCTCTCTACCTCTCTCTCTTCCTGCAGAGTCTTTGTTCGTCAGGATACTCTTAGCAAAAATGTGCTTTGGTGGCATATGGATTTTCTTGAATTAAGTTAATACAAATTTCCTATCTCTAGTGCTAAGAGGTCCTTTTACCTCCAACCCCAAACTCTGTTTAAATTCTGCACTAATTAAGCACCAAAGCATAAGTTTCTTTGTCCTGTCAATTCTTCATACATTTATTGTTTCTTCATCTGAAAAGTATGAAAGTTGCCTGCTTTGGCCTCTTCTTAGGTCTCATATGAGACTTTCATATGCATGAATTAGAACTTGATGCTGGGAAAGACTGAGGGGAAAGAGGAGAAGGGGGAGACAGAGGATGAGGAAGTTGGATGGCATCATTGACTCAATGGACATGAGTTTGAGCAAACTTCCCTGTTTGGACAGGGAAGCCTGACGTGGTGCAATTCATGGGGCTGCAAAGAGTTGGACACAACTTAGAGACTGAACAACAACAACAACAACAATGCATTAAGGTTCAAAATGATTTTATTTTCTTCTAAAACAGGCATGATGTTTTGGAACCCGATATATGTTCAATCAACAGGTCTTATAAATGTATATCCCTAATGAGTTCAACATCAGAATGTGTAAACTTTCTGAAATAATTTGAAGGTTTTGATGCTAGTCAAATATTTTATTTGAAATCCTAGGAATATTTATTTTGCTCATTTTATGAATCTGAAGGCACTAAAAGCATATCACTTAAAGCATCACTATGAACAAAGCTAGTGGAGCTGATGGAATTCCAGTTGAGCTATTTCAAATACTAAACGAATATGTTATGAAAGTGCTACACTCAATATGTCAGCAAATTTGGAAAACTCAGCAGTGGCCACAGGACTGGAAAAGGTCAGTTTTCATTCCAATCCCAAAGAAAGTCAAAGCCAAAGAATGCTCAAACTACTGCACAATTGCATTCATCTCACATGCTAGTAAAGTAATGCTCAAAAATCTCCAAGGCAGGTTTCAATAGTATGTGAACCGTGAACTTCCGAAAGTTCAAGCTGGATTTAGAAAAGGCAGAGGAACCAGAGATCTAATTGCCAACATCCGCTGGACCATCAAAAAAGGAAGAGAGTTCCAGAAAAACATCTACTTCTGCTTTTTGACTACACCAAAGCCTTTGACTGTTTGATCACAGCAAACTGTGGAAAATTCTGAAAGAGATGGGAATACTAGATCACCCGACCTGCCTCTTGAGAAACTTGTATTCAGGTCAGGAAGCAACAGTTAGAACTAGACATGGAACAACAGACTGGTTCCAAATAGGAAAAGGAGTACATCAAGTCTGTGTATTGTCACTCTGCTTATTTAACTTATATACAGAGTACATCATGAGAAATGCTGGGCTGGAAGAAGCACAAGCTGTAATCAAGATTGCCGGGAGAAATATTAATAACCTCAGATATGCAGATGACACCACCCTTGTGGCAGAAAGTGAAGAAGAACTTAAGAGCCTCTTGATAAAAGTGAAAGAGGAGAGTGAAAAAGTTGGATTAAAACTCAACATTCAGAAAACTAAGGTCAAGGCATCTGGTCCCATCATTTCATGGGAAATAGATGGGGAAACAGTGGAAACAGTGTCAGACTTTATTTTTTTAGGCTCCAAAATCACTGCAGATGGTGACTGCAGTGATTATTTAAATGCACATCATACTGTAGGAACCCTGATCAGTCCTGGAGTTAAGGAAAAAACAGGATGTTTCCTATCATCAGAAAGCTTTCTTTTAGAAAACAAATACTGCCATAAATGTATGTTTGTATAAAGTCTCATCATAAAAAATATCCTCAAACACTTAACTCTATTTGAGTCTAAAAAATAAAAGTCCCTATGATTCATGATAATCACCCTCATCTGCAAACAAAGTCACAAAGACTCAGAGAGGGAACAAGTCTGTTTACAACTTATAAGAAACATCCAAAAATGTATAATATGTTGGTTATATTTCCATATCTAATATCACTATTATTTCATCACACTGCTCTGATTTTACTTTTCCTTTCTTTTTAAAAAGCTTTTATTTTATATTGGAGTATAGCCAATTAACAACACTCTGATAATTTCAAGTGGACAGTAAAAGGACTCAATTCAGTCACTCAGTCATGCCTGACTCTTTGTGATCCCATGACTTCAGCACACCAGGCTTCTCTGTCCATCACCAACTCCTGGAGCTTACTCAAACTCATATCCTTCGAGTTGGTGATGCCATCAAACCATCTCACCCTCTGTCATCCCCTCTCCTCTCACCTTCAATCTTTCCCAGAATCAGAGTCTTTTCCAATGAGTTAGTTCTTCACAACAGGTGGCCAAATTATTGGAGCTTCAGCTTAATCATCAGTGCTTCCAATGTATAGGACTCAGCAATACATATATACACGTATCCATTCTCCCTGAAACTCATATGGTCTAATATCATCCCACTGGAGGCTTCTTTAAATTGGCTTTTTAAAATCAATTGCATGTCTTATCATGTTTTCAGTAATTCCATACTTTGGCATGTCTAATTTTGGTCCCAGTATCATTTTGAAGATTTATGCCCTAGCTCTGAAATTATCCATTTTTTTTCAGGGAGCCTAGATTTCTTCCAGAGAATGGAATTGATAAACTAAGATGGGTCTTAGGCATATTCACTGTTACTAGAGTGTCACTGCTTATAGCTACTCACAGAGGACCAAGTTAAATTATTTCTATGTCTATGCCAATATCCATATCTACGTTTATATCTATATTGATAAATATATATATACTCATATAAACACATTGTCTTTTCTTTCTAGCAATATTTCTACCAATCTTTCACTTAACTTTTGTTTAGAATTCCTACTCATAAAATCTTTAACGTCGATGAATTTGACATTTAAAATAAGATAATGGCATAAAACACCCTACATCTGTTCATCCATCCATCTATCTATATTTATCTATTGCCTGAGTTCACACTGACACTTCCAATTCTAGTCAAAGATGAAAGGGTTAACATGCTTCGCCTTACTTTTTATCTCCTTTATGACAGTAAGAAACCTGCTTCTCAAAATGCATAAAACATTTGTTAGCTCTGCCCTAGAATGTACATGAACTCGATGTGGAATTGCTATCCCACAACCTTGTGCCAAACACACTACTGGCTACAGCCACATGTTTGCTTATGTTCTTACTTTTATTGCTATGGAATATAGACAAAATACTGTTTTGCAAAGTATCTTAGGTTAGTTCTTTTCTGTGCTCTCTCTTTAGGATGAAGTATTCATTTGTAGTACACATAGGTTCATTTGTTTCTTTTGCTGTTTTCAATTAGGATCCCCTTCTCCATCTTACTGATTTTAAGTATTCATTCTTTGAGTAAAACATTAACCATTTTATATTTTTAACTATCCATGGGTTTTATAATTTTCTTTTTTCAGAAATGTAAAAAAACCCTGAAAATTCATAATAAACAACAAGAGAGAAATTTCTTTCTCATTGTTATGGAGCCTGACCTTCAGCTGGTCAGAATGTAGTAAGAATTCTATTTCATTGTATCCTCACATGGTAGAAAGCAGAGAAGAGAAGCCAGCTCTCTATTGATGATTATAAGAGAACTAATTTGATTCATGATATTTTAATCTCATTATGCCATCTAATCCTAATTGCCTCTTAAAGCCCCATCTCCTAATTCCAGGAGGCAGACTTTAACATATAAATTTGAGGGGAATAGAATCAGATCAGTCTGTATTATTCTCAGATCAGTCTGTATTATTCTCCCTCTGGTCAACCAAAATTCATGTTCTCATAAGCAAAACACATTAATTACATTAAATAAACCCTGAAAATCTTAACTCTTTCCAGCACTGACTCTGAAGTCTTAAAATTCAAAATGTCTTCTAAATATCATCTAAAGCAGACAAGGATGAGACTCAAAGTATGATTTATCCTGAAACAAAATTCCTCTCAAGCTGTGACCTGGGAAATCAAACATGTTAAATACCTGTACAATACAAAATTGGGGCAGGCATAGAAAAGACATCTCAGGAACTACTAGATGTGATAACATTGGATGTTATATGACAAATAAAAAAGCATGCTACACACTCAGCCATATCACCACTACCAATTATATGTTTATCAAAGTTAGTTGAGAAAGAGTGGGTGACTGTTAGCAATAAAAATAATAATGATAATAACATATCTTTTAAAATTGCTACTGAAAAAAACTGAAAATTCTTTCACAGGTTGTCAAAGGGTTTTCTATTGCAAATGGCCACCTATTAACTTGAAGAGGAATTTCAATGATATTCCAAATAATAATAGAGGTGATTATTTAGAAATAAGAGAATATGCTAACTTAATGATCACTTACTTTTCCCCATAAAATTGACTCACACACTGTTAAAGACCAAGTCTATGTTAGTATAAATGAGTTTTTTTAAAAAGCATGAGAAGGATTTTCTAATCCTTTTATACACTTAAATCAATGGACTTAATTTTTCATAAAAATAACACAGCTTTTAATTGAGACTATGAGAATTAATGCTGCTGCTGCTGCTAAGTCACATCAGTCATGTCCGACTCTGTGTGACCCCATAGACGGCGGCCCAACAGCCTCCTGTCCCTGGGATTCTCCAGGCAAGAACAATGGAGTGGGTTGCCATTTCCTTCTCCAGTGCATGAAAATGAAAAGTGAAAGTGAAGTCGCTCAGTCGTGTCTGACTCTTCACAACCCCATGGACTGTAGCCCACCAGGCTCTTCCATCCATGGGATTTCCCAGGGAAGAGTACTGGAGTGGGTTGCCATTGCTTTCTCAAGAATTAATGCTAATGTCCTACAACTAATATTAGGCCACCCACATTATCATTCATCTATTTGTGAATTCATTCAGTTCTTATGGAATGCCCATTGTGTGTGAGGGCACTGACTTGATTCATTGAAGTATAGAAATCATCACATTTTAGGATTTGAAATAGTTCAGCTGGAATTCTATCACCTCCACTAGCTTTTTCACAGTGATGTTTCCTAAGGCCCACTTTACTTCACATTCCAGGATATAACATAACATATATAACATCGTGACTCACAATTTTTAAGTTATACTATATTATAGTTGTAAAAGCTTGGTTATATTTTTTGTGCTATATAACATATAGTATAGCTTATTTATCTTATACGTGATAGCTGTTACCTCAATACCTTAATCCTAACTTGCTCTTTCCCTTTCTCTCCCCACTCATGACCACTAGGTTATTCTCTATATCTGAGGGTGCTTTGTTGTTGTTATATTTACTAGGTTTTTTTTGTATATATATTTCACACATAAGTAACATCATACAGTGTTTGTGTTTGTCTGACATTTCAGTTAGCATAATGCCTTCTAGGTCTATCCATGTTGTTGCAAGTGGCAAAATTTCATTCTTTTATATGGCTGAGTAGTATTCTGTTGTGTGTATATACCACTCTTCTTTATCAGGTCATCTGTTGATGGTTACTTAGGTTGCTTCCGTATCTTGGCATTTGTAAATAATGCTGCTATTAACACTGGGGTATATCTATATTTTTACAGTTGTTTTTGTTTACGTTTTGTTTATGTTTTTTGTTTATGTTTTGCTATTAATATTTGGAAATATGTATATTTTCACATTACAGCCATTTGTTTTTGTACCCAGGATTGCAATCACTGGGTCATAATGGTAGTTCTGCCTCAGGAAACAAGAAAAATCTTAAAGGATTCTTAGTAGAATCCAAGAATAACTATTTCTAAAAAATGTTAATTTTGAATTTAAAAGTTTCATTTAACCTTGGTTTTCAAAGCTGATGTATTTGTATTTTAAAATAGAATCATACATCTTCTTTTTTAACATAAATTTATTTATTTTAATTGGAGGTTAATTACTTTACAATAATGTGGGCTCATCTTCACACTGGTCTGAAGAAATTTTGTAAAAAATTTAATCATTACTAGTTAAGGTAATCTAGGGTCATCAAATTCTTGAAAAAGTCAAAGAAAGAATGACTGAAAATAAAAATTGAGCTGCCTTTAAAGGAGAAAATGAAATTTTCATAGGTTCTTTGTGATTCAATCTTATGATAACATTTGTTCTTGGTTACTACATTTAATGACACATCAATAACAAATGTGAAATTCTTATAAATCTTCCTCTTTGAAGATACCATACTCCCACTGAATTATTCCTTAAATATGAACAGGAACAAAGAATTAAGTGCTGCACTCAATATGTTAGCAATTTGGAAAACTCAGCAGTTGCCACAGGACTGGAAAAGGTCAGTTTTTATTCTAATCCAAAAGAAAGGCAATACAAAAGAATGCTCAAACTACCATACAATTGCACTCATCTCACATGCTAGTAAGGTAATGCTCAAAATTTTCCAAGCCAGGATTTAGCAATACATGAAACCGTGAACTTCCAGATGTTCAAGCTGAGTTTTGAAAAGGCAGAGGAACCAGAGATCAAATTGTCAACATCAGTTGGACCATCAAAAAAAGAGAGTTCCAGAAAAACATCTATTTCTGCTTTGTTGACTATGCCAAAGCCTTTGATTGTTTGGCTCACAGCAAACTTTGGAAAATTCTGAAAGAGATGGGAATGCCAGACTACCTGTCCTGCCTCTTGAGAAACCTGCATGCAGGCCAGGAAGCAACAGTTAGAACTAGACTTGGAACAGACTGGTTTCAAATAGGAAAAGGAGTACGTCAAGTCTGTATTTTGTAATCCTGCTTATTTAACTTACATGCAGAGTACATCATGAGAAACGCTGGGCTGGAAGAAGCACAAGCTAGCATCAAGATTGCTGGGAGAAATATTAATAACTTCAGATAGGCAGATGACACCACCTTTATGGTAGAAAGTGAAGAAGAACTAAAGGGCCTCTTGATGAAAATGAAAGAGGAGATTAAAAAAGTTGGCTTAAAACTTAACATTCAGAAAACTAAGATCATGGCATTCGGTTCTATCACTTCATGGCAAATAGATGGGGAAACAGTGGCTGACTTTATTCTGGGGGGCTCCAAAATCACTGCAGATGGTGACTGCAGCCATGACACTAAAAGATGCTTACTCCTTGGATGGAAAGTTATGACCAACATAGACAGCATGTTAAAAAGCAGAGACATTACTTTGTCAACAAAGGTCCATCTAGTCAAGGCTATGGTTTTTCCAGTAGTCATGTATGGATGTGAGAGTTGGACTATAAAGAAAGCTGAGCACAGAAGAATTGATGCTTTTGCACTGTGGTGTTGGAGAAGATCTTGAGAGTCCCCTGTACTGCAAGGTGATGCAACCAGTCCATCCTAAAGGAGATCAGTCCTGGGTGTTCATTGGAAGGAGTGATGTTGAAGCTGAAACTCCAATACTTTGGCCACCTGATGTGAAAAGGTGACGGATTTGAAAAGACCCTGGTGCTGGGAAAGATTGAGGGCAGGAGGAGAAGGAGACAACAGAGGAGGAGATGGTTGGATGGTATCACCGACTCAATGGACATGAGTTTGGGTAAACTCTGGGAGTTGGTGATGGACAGGGAAGCCTGGCATGTGTGGTTCATGGGGTCACAAAGAGTCGGACACAATGGAGCAACTGAACAGTACTGAACTGAAAATTAATCTCAAAAATATACAAGAAGCTCATGCAGCTCAATTCCAGAAAAATGAACGACCCAATCCAAAAATGGGCCAAAGAACTAAACAGACATTTCTCCAAAGAAAACATACAGATGGCTAACAAACACATGATAAGATGCTCAACATCACTCATTATCAAGGAAATGCAAATTAAAATCACAATGTGGTACCATCTCATGCTGGTCAGAATGGCTGCTATCAAAAAGTCTACAAATAATAAATGCTGGAGAGGTGCAGATAAAAGGGAACCCTCTTACACTGTTGGTGGGAATGCAATCTAGTCCAAGCCACTATGGAGAACAGTGTGGTGATTCTTTAAATAACTGGAAACAGAACTGCCATATGACCCACCAATCCCACTGCTGGGCATACACATCAAGGAAATCAGAACTGAAAGAGACACGTGTACCCCAGTGTTCATAGCAGCACTGTTGGCAATAGCTAGGACATGGAACCAACTCAGATGTCCATCAACAGATGAATGGATAAGAAAGCTGTGGTGCATATACACAATGGAATATTACTCAGCCATTAAAAAGAATGCATTTGAATCAGTTCTAATGAGGTGGATGAAACTGGAGCTTATTACATAGAGTGAAATAAGTTAGAAAGAAAAACACCAATACAGTGTATTAGTGCATATATATGGAATTAGAAAGATGGTAATGATGATCCTATATGTGAGACAGCAAAAGAGACACAGAGATAAAGAACAGACTTTTGGACTCTGTGGGAGAAGGCGAGGGTGTGATGATTTGAGAGAATAGCATTGAAACATACATATTACCATATATAAAATAGATCACCAGTACGATTTCAAGGCATGAGACAGGACTCTCAGGGTTTGTGCACTGGGACACATCTGAGGGATAGGATAGGATGGGAGGTGGGTTCGGGATGGGGGATGCATGTGTATTGGCTGATTCATGTCAATGTGTGGTGAAGGCCAATACAATGCTGTGGGGTGGTCGGCCTCCGATTAAAATAAATTAATTAACTTAAAAAAAAAAGAAAAAGATGTGAACCCTGCTATAAAGTAGCAATAAACAATTGGAAAATGTTTTAAAAAATGAACATGAGCTCTGTGATTCCAGTCACTTTCAAATATTTTATCCATTTTTTCCATTATGCTTACTTTTTTGTCCAATTTTGGTTCTTTCACTATTTCATCTTATTTTACAATTTCTCATTTATAAAAATATTTTTAACTTTGCTTTAAGTCCTTCTTGCCATTTTCTTTTTCTGCTTCTGTCTTTTCTCAATTCTCATCTAATTCATTTTCTTAAATGCACTGCATAAACATGTTGTATAACAGCATTTATTGACAAATGGTCTAATTTTTTTTTTGCTCATCCTTATATGCTATTAAAAGAGGTAATGTCCCAAAAAGTGATTTTATGAAAATAAAATAAGTTACTTGTATAAATATTCAAACATTTTTCTCTTAGATAATTTCAATAACCATATTTTATACATTCATTAGTAAATCTAAATATTATTCTTTAAATAATTTTTAATTTTATGAACTCCCTGTCATTTCATATTAAAAATGTAAGTTATTCCAGATATAAATTTTTACAATTTCTTCATTTTACGTATGATGAAAACAAAGTTCAAAGACATACTATGCTTTGCTTACAGAGACTGTTGGTCCTCAAACCCCAAGACTCTTATTTCCCAATTCCCCTCTTCAGTTGAGAGTAACAAGATAATATAGGGAGATGGAGATATTGTGTTACTGTGTAGAAAACCAGGTCAGAATTTGGAACTGGCTGAGGCTACATGATATGTAGAGAAATTACTCTGCAATTTACATTGCAAGTCACTGGTATGTACAAATGCTCTTATCTATGTCAAATCAATTTTTTTTAATGAGATGAAGCATTAATTTCCTATTTTATTATGACTTTAATTGAACTCTTCCTGTTGAAAGATCCAGGGATTTTGTTTAACTCAGTCTGCCAGCCTCCTCTGTCCACAGAATTCTCCAAGAAAACATATTGGAGTGGGTTTCCATTTCCTATTCCAGGGGATATTCCTGACCCAGGAATCAAACATGGGTATCTCTCATTGTGGGCAGATTCTTTACCATCTGAGTCACCAAGTAAGCCCAATATATACACATTTATTTCCAAATACATAGATATATTTCCAAAACTTGCTTTCCAAAAAATCACAGAGATAACAAGAGTCAGGGTGATGACATAAGTCTGTTTTTTTACTCTGTGTCTCATATTGTTTGCAGGCTGTCATGTTTTCTGGTAAATCTGAAGAGCTTGTTCATAGTAAACCAGTTATGTTTATTGTCAGGGATTGGATAGGCTAATAAGTTTTAGAAGAGGAGATGGAGACCTAATAGTGTGTAAGACATAATAATCTTACATTAATAAGATTATTACATCTTAAATAACTGAGCCATTAAATATGCTGCATCTGTAGGCTACTGTGCTGTAGTCTTTATCTCTCCTTCATCCTATCTTGGAACACTGAATAAAGCACTATAGTTAAGAGCCAAAATCTGTTGGATATTAACTACCTGAGTGAACTTCGTCAAGTCACTTAACTTTGTGTGACTACTTTCCTCATTTGGCAATGAGAATAATACTGGTACCTTCATAAGATTAGAAACATGTTTTAATTGAATTAAAACACATGCTAGAATAATGCCTAACACATATTAAGTGCTGCTGCTGCTCTGCTAAGTTGCTTCAGTCGTGTCCGACTCTGTGCGACCCCATAGACAGCAGCCCACCAGGCTCCCCTGTCCCTGGGATTCTCCAGGCAAGAACACTGGAGTGGGTTGCCATTTCCTTCTCCAATGCATGAAAGTGAAAAGTGAAAGTGAAATCGCTCAGTCACGATCCCATGGACTGCAGCCCACCAGGCTCCTCCATCCATGGATTTTCCAGGCAAGAGTACTGGAATGGGGTGCCATCGCCTTCTTCAATATTAAGTGCTACATAGTGACATTTATTATTTTCATTCTCTCTCTCCTTCTTGTTATATTTCTCCCCTCCACATCTGTCTCTATTTTTTTTTTTTAGGTTCATACACACATAGAGCTAGTAATGTTCAGTAGTTAATTTTCTATTAATAGATCAAACATTCAAACAAGTATTTTCATAAGAAAAAGCAAATAAAGTTGGTTCAGAGTGCATGCTCTAAAAACTGCCTCTTATTCTAACAGCATAATTCATGGAATGGATTAATTACAAAATAAAGAAATAAACACATTTGCTTTCCAAAATTTTAAAGTTTGAATTATATCATTAGTTTTACAGATAAATAAAGCACTAGAAACCTCAAATAATGTTAGAAATGTACATAAAACTATATAGGCTGATAAATCTCAGTAGTATTTAGCAAGTACTCTACATTTTCAATTTTAGCTTGAAATCATTTGAGCATGACAAGGGAACTTTAGAAAACCCCATGGTACATAGCTATTGCTATTTAAATTCAGGTATCTTCAGATACAGAAGCAAAAATAAAATGGCACTATTTGTACTGTGTGTGATGATAATGAGGATATTTTCACAAGAACCAAAAATAAAATACATTCTTTGCTCTAATTACTTTCAAAAGAATGTTAGAGCAAAGTGCCCATAGAAGATGCACAGTTTATCTATCCCTGAAGGATAAATAGCTGAAACAGCAGAGGCCAAAATCCTGACAATTTGTCTACTAAAGCACTCACCTGCTACATGCGGATAAATTTATTTTAGAATTTGCCATGGCCAAGGAAGTTTTATTCAAAAGCTAGAACCAATCTATTGCCTTCTCCATGTATAGCAAACTATTTGTCAAATTTCTTTCAGAATTATGAGCTCTGAACATATGGAATAGTGTCAGACATAATAAAAAATTGAGACTGGCATGTTTCTACAAAAAACTTCTTTTCTGTTAGAAGGCACTCGTTGCTATATGCATTCCTTAAAATAATCTTAAATGTCTGTTGTAAGAATTTCCAGCTTATATATGAGAATCTTAAAAATGGTGACTTTATGCTTTTAAACAGTATTCCTTATATTAAAGTAGCGCAATGTCATTAAGATAAACTGGTTGCTACAATTTACCTTTGCAAGTCATTCTAGATGGTATTCAGTATTAGAGTTTGAGTTTTAAAATGTAACTATAGTGTTTGATCAGTAATCCACACCAACTTGGATATAAAATATTTGCTTTAGTTTGGGTGGCTTATTGAACTTAATTTATTGTACTTAAGCCAATGTGCTATTTATTTCACATTAACAAGTTATATTTCAATGAAAATTAAATAGTGATAGATATCAATTTTTTCCTAACCTTAATTTTTTTATAATATAGCCCAAATAATACTGCTTTAAGATATAATACTTTCTTAAGTATATTTATATTGTCTGTGGTGAACATACTTAATGATTTTCATGTAGTGATAGAGGATGGCAACAAAGAAACTGAAATTCAAAGTCAAGTAACCTGTGTTTCTTCATCAAGCACTATTTCAATGCATATTACTAATGTTAAATTTTATTATTAAAAATGTCAACCCTAAGAACCTCAATTTCTTTACTTATGGGATAACATTATTAATGATAGTTAAAATTTTGAATATGCCTTTTATTGTAGATACAGGGCTCAAACATATGTATCTATTAACTATATAGGATAAAGAGTATTAATAGGTCCATTTATTAAAATAAAGAAACAGGCTTAGATGTGTTAGTAATTTGCATAAAGTAACAGAGCTCATAGTAGAGCAGGATGTGTACCCGAGAATTCTATCTAGAGTTTAAAATCTTGGCAAATGGAGTGTCCTACCTACAGTAGAATAATTACACTAACAACTCCAAGTTTTCACTCCTCCTTATGTTCTTTGCTAAGTGAGGAATAATTTTCTTCACCTCAATTTGGCCATGTGATCTGCTATAGCCCATGTAGGGGTAAGCATAGCAAACATGACATCAGTAGAGTTTTGAAAATCAATTATATATGTGAGCTTGTGCTTCTGCCACCATAAAAAGAAGGTCATGCCCCAGTCTAACCTGCTTGTCCCAAGAGAAGGTGAGAGACATGGGCAACTAGCTGATCTAAGCCCCACCAAGACCAGCAGAATTTCACCCTGACCTATAATTATGAACTTGAGAAATGCTGGGCTGGAAGAAGCACAAGCTGGAATCAAGATTGCCAGGAGAAATATCAATAATCTCAGATGTGCACCACCCTTATGGCAGAAAGTGAAGAGGAGCTAAAAAGCCTCTTGTTGAAAGTGAAAGAGGAGAGTGAAAAAGTTGGCTTAAAGCTGAACATTCAGAAAACAAAGATCATGGCATCCAGTCCCATCACTTCATGGGAAATAGATGGGGAAACAGTGGAAACAGTGTCAGACTTTATTTTCTTGGGTTCCAAAATCACTGCAGATGGTGACTGCAGCCATGAAATTAAAAGACGCTTACTCCTTGGAAGAAAAGTTATGACCAACCTAGATAGTATATTCAAAAGCAGAGACATTACTTTGCCGACTAAGGTCTGTCTAGTCAAGGCTATGGTTTTTCCTGTGGTCATGTATGGATGTGAGAGTTGGACTGTGAAGAAGGCTGAGCGCCGAAGAATTGATGCTTTTGAACTGTGGTGTTGGAGAAGACTCTTGAGAGTCCCTTGGACTGCAAGGAGATCCAACCAGTCCATTCTGAAGGAGATCAACCCTGGGATTTCTTTGGAAGGAATGATGCTAAAACTGAAGCTGCAGTACTTTGGCCACCTCATGCAAAGAGTTGACTCATTGGAAAAGACCCTGATGCTGGGGAGGGATTGAGGGCAGGAGGAGAAGGGGACGACCGAGGATGAGATGGCTGGATGGCACCACGGACTCAATGGAGGTGAGTCTGGGTGAACTCTGGGAGTTGGTGATGGATAGGGAGGCCTGGCGTGCTGCGATTCATGGGGTGGCAAAGAGCCGGACACGACTGAGCTACTGAACTGAACTGAACTGTATTATGATTGTGTTTATAAACAATAGTTTGTCATAAATAGTTACATTATATACTGCTTCTCTAAACATAAATTGAGAAAAAAACATATATATCATTTTATGGAAGGTCCTAAAATATCTGTACATGGAAAAAGTCTTAACAAATTATTGTTTTTACTAACCCTGCCCTATCTAACTTTCTAAAATCAGTCCCTCTGGTGGTTTCACCCAGTAAAATAAACTAAACTGTTATTTGGGCCCTTCTTCTCCATTCCACGTGAACATGATTCATGAGGGATTATTTTGGGTTATCTCCAAAAACTTAAGGACCAGATATTTAATATTTTCCCTGAAATCTTCATTCACAATAAACACCCCATCAATCACTATCTTTATTCTACCTTCAAATTGTCTTCTCTAAGACTTCTTCTTTCTGTTCCTGCTTATACTGGCATACCGCAAACATTCATCATCTCTCTTTCCAGGATTCATTTAGCAGCTTCCAGACCTAAACAAGAGACTATCAAGAAGTTAATGCCTCTAGCTAATCCCTCTGGAGCTCATCCTCAACATTTCCACCAGTGTGTATTTATGGCACACAGAAATGAAAATCTGACAAAGATACTTTCAGTGACTATGAACTTCTTAAAGGGTAAATTCTCAATTTCTTTGCATTACACAAATATACCTGTGTCTTTCTCTTTTTTCTCAATTACTAATAATTATCCAGGAGAAATATCAACAACCTCAGATATGCAGATGATATCACTTTAGTGGCAGACTGAAGAGGAACTAAAGAGCTTCTTGATGAAAGTGAAAGAGGAAAGTGAAAAAGCTGGCTAAAAACTCAGTATTCAAAAAACAAAGATAATGGCATCTGGTCTCATCACTTCATGGCAAATAGATGGGGATACAATGGAAACAATGAGAGACTTTATTTTCTTTGGCTCCAAAATCACTGTGGATGGTGACTGCAATCATGAAATTAAAAGAGGCTTGCTCCTTAAAATGACAAACCTAGACAGCATATTAAAAAGCAGAAACATTACTTTGCCTATAAAGGTCTTTATAGCCAACACTATGGTTTTTCCAGTAGTCATGTATTTATGTGAGAGCTGGACAATAAAGAAGACAATAAAGAGCCAAAGAATCGATCCTTTTGAACTGTGGTGTTGGAGAAGACTCTTGAGAGTACTTTGGTCTGCAAGGAGATCAAATCAGTCAATCCTAAAGGATATAAGTCCTGAATATTCACTGGAAGGACTGATGCTGAAGCTGAAGCTCCAATAATTTGGCCACCTGATGAGAAGAGCTGACTCACTGGAAAAGACTCTGATGCTAGGGGAAATTGAGGACAAGAGGAGAAGGGGCAACAGAGGATGAGAAGGCTGGATGGCATCACTGACTCAATGCATGAGTTTAGGCAATCTCAGGCAGATATTGATGGACAGAGAAGCTTGGTATTCATGGGGTCAGTTCATGGGGTCACAAAAAGTTGGACATGACTAGTGACTGAACAGCGACAACATATCCATATCACACATCAGTTCTTCCACCTTCCAAAAACAAAGACAAAGAAATCACTAGATTCTGAAACAAAAGTTTCTTACTATTATATATCTCAGCAAATAGTAATTTTCCACTAAGTTTGCATATACCAATGTATCTACCTGGAATTTTTTTCACTTTCATGGATTCCAGGAAAACTACAATTCTTCCTGCTAAGTCTCTACTCAAGTGATTGATTCTCAAGACATACTCTCTCACTACACTTCTTTCGTGTTGTGACTACAACTCCACTCAGAAAATATCTTTTATCATTAATTATTTTTCATCTTTAGAACACAAATTTCTTAAGAATAATATTCATCTATTTTCTTTCTTTTTATAATCAGCATATAGTACTTAATCCTGATGATTTAGCAACTACTGATTAAGCACATTAAAAACTGATTTTATGATTCATAGACAATATTCTAATTATCTTTAATCAATCTTTTTATTTCCTTAAACAGAAGAAATAGATTTCTTTGCTATGGATTTGATAAATCAAAAATCATTTGAATTATACTGACCACAGAGCTGCATCAAATATTAGCCTAGTTTAAAATCTCTAAAATGATCTCAAAGACTCATACACTCACCTAAGAGAAAATTATAACTGATATTAACTGTTGAGGGAATATGCAGAGACAAAATAAAAATTCCAACTGCCTTTTTTGAATGAGTTTAACTTACATGCTTGCAAAGGTATTATACATTATAAACTGATTAACTTCATCTTAATGTTATTTTGAGGTAAAGCAGTCTTTCAAGTGTTGGACTGTCTCAAGTCAGATGAGTTCAGTTCAGTCGCTCATTCATGTCCTACTCTTAGCAACCTCATGAATCGCAGAACACCAGGCCTCCCTGTCCATTACCAACTCCCGGAGTCCACCCAAACCCATGTCCATCGAGTAGATGATGCCATCCAACTATCTCATTCTCTGTTGTCCTCTTCTCCTCCTGCCCTCAATCTCCAGGCCCTCAAGCATCAAGGTCTTTTCCAATGAGTCAGCTTGTCGCATCAGGTGGCCAAAGTATTGGAGTTTTAGCCTCAACATTAGTCCTTCCAATGAACACTCAGGACTATCTCCTTTAGGATGGACTGGTTGGATCTCCTTGCAGTCCAAGGGACTCTCAAGAGTCTTCTCCAACACCACAGTTCAAAAGCAGCAATTCTTCAGCACTCAGCCTTCTTTATAGTCCAACTCTCACATCCATACATGACCACTGGAAAAACCAAAGCCTTGACTAGACAGACCTCTGTTGACAAAGTAATGTTTCTGCTTTTTAATATGCTGTCTAGGTTGGTTATAACTTTCCTTCCAAGGAGTAAGCATCTTTTAATTTCATTGTAGCAATCGCCATCTGCATTGATTTTGGAGCCCAGAAAAATAAAATCAGCCACTATTTCCACTGTATCCCCATCTATCTGCCATGAAGTAACAGTACTGGATGCCATGAACTTAGTTTTCTGAATATTGAGCTTTAAGCCAACTTTTTCACTCTCCTATTTCACTTTCATCAAGAGTCTTTTTAGTTCCTCTTCACTTTCTGCCATAAGGGTGGTGTCATCTGCATATCTGAGGTTACTGATATTTCTCCCAGCAATCTTGATTCCAACTTGTGCTTCCTCCAGCCCAGAGTTTCTCATGATTTACTCTGCATATAAGTTAAATAAGCAGGGTGACAATATACAGCCTTGACGTACTCCTTTTCCTATTTGGAACCAGTCTGTCGTTCCACGTGCAGTTCTAGTTGTTGCTTCCTGACCTGTTGGACTGCCTAATATATTTTTATACATCAATTTTCTGAGTGGCAAAATTTCTTGAAATTTATGGAATTATTTATGGCAATTAGATTTTCTAATCCATGGTATAACTTGACCAATTTAACATTTAAGCTTCCTTTGATGAACAGAAAAGCCAAAGAAAAGTATTAAAAGCAGAGACATTACTTTGCCAACAAAGGTCCGTCTAGTCAAGGCTATGGTTTTTCCAGTGGTCATGTATGGATGTGAGAGTTGGACTATAAAGAAGGCTGAGTGCTGAAGAATTGCTGCTTTTGAACTGTGGTGTTGGAGAAGACTCTTGAGAGTCCGTTGGAGTGCAGGAGATCCAACCAGTCCATTCTGAAGGAGATCAACCCTGGGATTTCTTTGGAAGGAATGATGCTGAAGCTGAAACTCCAGTAGTTTGGCTACCTCATGCAAAGAGTTGACTCATTGGAAAAGGCTCTGAGGCTGGGAGGGATTGGGGGCGGGAGGAGAAGGGGACGATAGAGGATGAGATGGCTGGACGTCATCACTGACTTGATGGGTATGAGTCTGAGTGAACTCCGAGAATTGGTGATGGACAGGGAGGCCTAGCATGCTCCAATTCATGGGGTTACAGAGTCAGACATGACTGAGCGACTGAACTGAACTGAAATATCAATTTACTCTATTACTGCTGGATATTGCCTATTTTTATATATATTTGATACTAAATTAAAAAAAAAAGCATAACCTTAGTTTTAGTGAAGCAATGTCACAGTAGCAAAAATTAAATCAAGGTAGTGATTCTATTTAGTAGGAACTAATTTATTTTTTAACAAGTTTACTGAGCACTCTCTCCATCCTTGCAAGGGTGACGTAGAATAATCACAAGTAAAATAAATAGAGAAGGCTTGTAATAAATGGTGAAGGATGGTTGATATTCAAATAAGAGTAAGTAGTAAAAAGTGATAAAAAATTTATATAGGAAAGATATAGTCCTTAAAATATCACATTTAGAGCTATCACATATAACCTCCTGCACTTAGGGAAATCATTAAGGACACAAAAATAGACAGTGAAGTGACTGTACATTCTCTCCCTGTCCTATTCTGGATAAAAAGTAGATTAGGAGAAGATAAAGGCCTGACATCTTTGACAATTTCCTAATTATATAAGCAGCTGCTAAACTTATAAGAGGGAGTATGAAATCTGAGCAATAATAAAAGTAGCCAGCATCAACATTTCAAAAAAAGAACAAAGACTTTGTAGTGTATGCTGATTTTTAAAACCTCATTTCAAAACATAGAAATATAATAGCTTGAACTGAAGTTAAATTTTATCCCACCAAGGAAGCCAAAATTAGAAAATCAAACAGGTTTTTAGCATGGAGAATCTAACTCAAACTGAGGGATTATTTTTATATCTGGGAGATACAGTATGATTTGAATGCAAATAAGCTATTACATCAATTCCAAGATGGTGGAGGAGAAGGACGTACACTCATCTTCTCCTACTGTTGCTGCTGCTAAGTCACTTCAGTTGTGTCCGACTCGAAAGGGAATTCCAAAATTACAACTCGCTGAACAACCATCGACAGGAGAATGTTGGATCTCACCACAAAAAGATACTCCATATTGAAAGGAAAAGGTGAAACCCCAGCAAGATGGTAGGAGGGGTGAAATCATCTTTAAAATCAAACTCCACACATTCCAGAGATGCTTGGAGGGCTCAAACAAATCTTGTGTGCACCAAGACCCAAAGACCCTGCAGAGACAGAGCCGGGACTGTGTTTGAGTGTCTCCTGTGGAGGTACAGGTCAGCAGTGGACTGCTGCAGGGGCAGGGGCTCTGGGTGCAGTAGACTTGGGTATGGCATAAGCCCTCTAAGAGGAGGTCGCCATTAATGCACCATTGGGCTATCAGAACTTACACAGGACTAGGGAAACAGACTCTTGAAGGGCACAAAGTCTTATGCATACCAGGACACAGGAGAAAGGAGCAGTGACCCCACAAGAGACTGACCTAGACTTTCATGAGTGTGAAGGACTCTCAGGCAGAGCCATGGTTGGGAGGGCCCTGCTACATGGTGGGAGCACTGAGCACAGCACTGCCTACATGGGACCTTCTGAAGAAGTTGGCCATTATCTTCCTTACCTCCACCATAGATTGGCTCAGGTCAAACAACAGGAAGGGAACACAGCCCCACCCATCAACAGACAATTGGATTCAAGATTTACTGAGCATGGCCTCACCCATTAGAATAGACCCAGTTTCCCCCTCAGTCAGTCTCTCCCATGAGGAACCTTCCATAAGCCTCTTATCATTCTCCATCAGAGGGCAGACAGAACGAAAACCACAATCACAGAAAACTAGTCAATCTGATCACATGGACCACAGCCTGTCTAACTCAATGGAACTATGAGCCATGCCATGTAGGGCCAACGGAGATGGACAAGTCATGGTGGAGAGTTCTGACAGTGTGGTTCACTGGAGAAGAGAATGACAAACCATTTCAGTATTCTTGCCTTGAGAACTCCATGGACAGTATGAAAAGGCAAAAAGATAGGACACTGAAAAATGAACTCCCCAGGTCAGCAGGTGCCCAATATGCTAGTGGAGTAGAGTGGAGAAATCACTCCAGAGGGAAGGAAGAGACAGAGCCAAAGCAAAAACAACACCCAGTTGTGGATGTGAATGGTGATGGAAGTAAGGTCCGATGCTATAAAGGGCAATATTGAATAGGAACCTGGAATGTTAGGTCAATGAATCAAGGCAAATTGGAGGTGGTCAAACAGGAGATGGCAAGAGCGAACATTGACATTTTAGGAATCAGTGAACTAAAATGGACAGGAATGGGTGAATTTAACTCAGATGACATCTACTACTGTGGGCAAGTATACCTAAGAAGAAATGGAGTAGCCATCATGGTCAACAAAAGAGTCTGAGATGCAATACTTGGATGCAATCTCAAAAATGACAGAATGATCTCTGTTTGTCTCCAAGGCAAACCATTCAATATCACAGTTATCCAAGTCTATGCCCCGACCAGTAATGCTGAAGAAGCTGAAGTTGAACGGTTCTGTGAAGACCTACAAGACCTTTTAGAACTAACACCCAAAAAAGATGTCCTTTTTATTATAGGGGACTGGAATGCAAAAGTAGGAAGTCAAGAAACACCTGGGGTAACAGGCAAATTTGGCCACGGATTACAAAATGAAACAGGTCAAAGGATAACATAGCTTTGCCAAGAGAATGTGCTGGTCATATCAAACACCTTCCAACAACAGAAGAAAAGACTCTACACATGGACATCACCAGATGGTCAATACCGAAATCAAATTGACTATATTCTTTCCAGCCAAAGATGGAGAAGCTGTATGCAGTCAGTAAAACGAAGACTGGGAGCTGACTGAGGCTCAGACATGAACTCCATATTGCCAAATTCATACTTAAATTGAAGAAAGTGGGGAAAACCACTAGACCATTCAGGTATGACCTAAATCAAATCTGTTACAATTATACAGTATAAGTGAGAAATAGATTCAAAGGACTAGATCTGATAGACAGAAAGCCTAAAGAACTTTGGAAGGAGTTTCATGACATTTGGGAATGCTCAAAATTCTCCAAGCCAGCCTTCAGCAACACAAGAACCATGAGCTTTCAGATGTTCAAGGTGGGTTTAGAAAAGGCATAGGAACCTGAGATCAAACTGTCAACATCCGCTGGATCATTGAAAAAGTAAGAAAGTTCCAGAAAAACATCTACTTCTGCTTTATTGACTATGCCAAAGCCTTTGACTGTGTGGATCACAACAAAGTGTGGAAAATTTTTAAGATATGGAAATACCAGACCACCTGACCCACCTCCTGAGAAATCTATATGCAATTCAAGAAGCAACAGTTAGAACTGGACATGGAACAACAGACTGGTTCCAAATTGGGAAAGGAGTACATCAGGGATGTATACTGTCATGCTGCTTATTTACTTTATGTGAGGAGTAGATCATGAGAAATGGTGGACTGGAGGAAGCACAAGCTGGAATCAAGATTGCCAGGAGAAATATCAATAAACTCAGATATGTACATGACACCACCCTTATGGCAGAAAGCAAAGAGGAAATAAAGAAACTCTTGATGAAAGTGAAAGAGGAGAGTGAAAAAGCTGGCTTAAAACTTTACATTCAAAAAACAAAGATTATAGCATCTGGTCCCATCACTTCATGACAAATAGATGAGGAAACAGTAGAGACTTTATTTTCTTGGGCTGGAAAATCACTGCAGATGGAGACTGCAGCCATGAAATTAAAAGATACTTGTTCCTTGGAAGAAAAAATATGACATACCTAGACAGTGTATTATAAAGCAGAGACATTACTTTGCTGACAAAGGTCCCTATAGTCGAAGCTATGGTTTCCCCAGTAGTCATGTACAGATGTGAGAATTTACCATATAGAAGGCCGAGCACCAAAGAATTGATGCTTTTGAACTGTGGTGTTGGAGAAGACATTTAAGAGTCCCTTGGACTGCAAGGAGATCAACCAGTCCATCCTAAAGAAAATCAGTCCTGAATATTCATTGGAAGGACTGATGCTGAAGCTGACGTTCCAATACTTTGGCCACCTGATGCAAAGAACTGACTCATTAGAAAAGACCCTGATGCTGGGAAAGATTGAAAGAAGGAGGAAAAGGGGACAACAGTGGATGAGATAGTTTCATGGCATAACTGACTCGATGGACATGAGTTTGAGGAAGCTCTGGGAGTTGGTGATGGACAGGGAAGCCTGGCATGCTGCAGTCCATGGGGTCACAGAGAGTAAGACCTGACTGAGTGGCTGATCTGAGCTGAATTGATATCTTTGCTCTTTCAGCTAAGAGGGCCTAGGGAACAAGTACACCCCAGAGGCAAAAGCACACCTAGTGTTCAGATCTAGGTTTTTAATATCAAAGCAACCAAGAGAAAAGGCTGATCTTAAGACAAAGACAGGAAATACATAACAGGAGCTTGGTAGTGTAATACATATTGAGTTCATTAAAAGAGTTTAGTTACAAAAAAAAAAAAAAACACGCATGGTAAATTCATGAAAAGGTTCCAATGACTACAGGCAGAAGTTTAGAATAACTAGGATAAGGACAAAATCTTTACCAAGTATATAGCCAACAACAACAAAAAAATTAACCAAGCAAAAACCATTAAGAAAAAAACAAACCAAAACAAAATCCAAAACGCCTCAAACAAAACATAATATTTCTTCAAAGAAGTCAAACTCAAAATGTATCCAGAATTTTTCTGGGTACTAAAAGATTCTCGAAGACAAAAGAGAATGAACCTTTACAGTTTTAGGAGAAATACATTTTAACCCAAGTTATTTTAAAACCAACAATCTAGGATTATATGGTGGTATGTTGCTTTCCTTTCTAAAACCATCAAATGTTCCAATTCTCTTTCCTGTCAGTAGAAGGTATACACATTTCTTACCACATCTATCTGGTCAGGTCCACCTTTCCCCAACATTTCTTTCCTTGCTTTTAGTGACATATATTAAAGAGTATAGTAAAATAGTTTGGAGAAAATAATCTCAGAATGCCCTATTAGGTATGTGTCCATTGAAGTACAATTGTCATCAGGTAATGTAATTTTTTCATTGCCATATGTTCCACATCATGAAGTTTAGTGCCAGGCGGTACTCCAGTACTTACATTTTGTTGGATTTTGTTCAAGAAAATAATGTTTATTATAGTAAGGTGAGCCAGTGCTGGAGAAAAGAACCATGATAGATGAAATGTCATAAATAATTTCTTGAAATGATGTTTATCTTGTGTTTGTATAATCGACAGACTTAACTACTGTAAAGTTAAAACAACAATTGCTTAGTGAGATAAGTAATCATAACATTAACCATGCTATCTCTGTGAGACCACCCCTTCCTGCAAAGAGGCTCTCAGATGTGATAAACATAACTAATAATAATTAAAATATAATATATGAAGTAGCATGTTACAAAAAGGCTCATATTTTTATGAAGCCAGATGAAACTTTACAGTGAAGTCTCAGAATAAAATGCATTTATATGCATCACAGTGCCTTTTTGTCCTATCCTCTGCAGGAAGCTCACTCAGGCATTCTTTTGCTGGCATTATGTCATGTCAGAGATTTGGGGCAATTTGTATCCTATCAAATCAAGAAGTCCTATCAGTATAAATCATGCTTTGGCCTATGTCTTCGGTGATAAATGGGGCTTAAACAGGTGGAAACACACTTAAATATGCGCATGTTAAGAGATGTAGAAAAGACACGTGTGTTTTCATTGAAAGACACTGATTTCTCTGTGCAAAGTGTAGTTTTGGTCAAGGAAACAACAGAGAGAATGCAGGAGAGAAACAATTTTGTGGAACATGATAATAAAGTAGGTTTTGAAAGAGGTTACAATGAATTGGAAGACATAAAATAGATATATGATTTCAAGTTTCAGATCTACTTATTTCAACATCAATATAAAGTGGGCAGGTGAAGCCAAGTCATAAGAATATCAGATCTGTCAAGGGAAGGAGTTCTTTCAGAAAGCAGAAAAAATTCAGGAAATATATTGCTTTCTACAGTATTTTTGTTTCTCTATGTGTATTTTAATAAAGAATTACTAAGAAAAATGAGATTATACCTTAATCATTAAGTAATTGTTCTACTTCCATCATGACAATTGCAAAAGAAAAGCTTTGTTTGTCCATGCATCTGTTTGCCAAAAGAGTTACAATGAGATACTGTTAATTTCCATCGGTTACTACCCAAAGTATGTTTGCTTGTCAACCTGCCTAGTTATTTGATCCCTCAGTTAACAGAGTTAAAATGAGGGGGGAAATTGAATTAGATGACACATAATGACTCCATCAAAATCCAAAACCCAATATCTTTATCAAGATATTGATTTCAGTGATATTCACCTTCACATCTGATAATGACATGAAACCTCATTCATGATATTTACTTTCCTTTCAAAGGATGCAAATTATATTTACTAATTTTCAACTGGAAGTTTTGAGAACAGTTGTAATAATTAATATCACATTGTTTCTGATAATTAAAGGAAAGCCCAACTTTTTTCAGCTTTACTGCTGCTGCTGCTGCTAAGTCACTGCAGTCGTGTCCGACCCTGTGAGACCCCAGAGATGGCGGCCCACCAGGCTCCGCCATCCCTAGGATTCTCCAGGCAAGAACACTGGAGTGGGTTGCCATTTCCTTCTCCAGTGCAGCAAAGTGAAAAGTGAAAGAAGTCGCTCAGTCGTGTCCGACTCTTTGCAACCCCATGGACTGCAGCCCACCAGGCTCCTCCATCCATGGGATTTTCCAGGCAAGAGTACTGGAGTGGGGTATCATTTACTTAAGTAAAATTGACATGGAAAACCCAACAGTCTATTACAGATATAGGATTTTATTTTTCTGATATAACAAGTAATGTGACGGTAAAATGTACCGCTAGTGTTGGTTTCATGGTTCAACAATATTAAAGCTAAGCACTAATGTTTTAAATGCTTCTCATATAGTTACAAGATGGCTATTGCTACTCCAGCCATCCATTTACCTTCAAACAAGGAACTGGAAAAACAGGGAAGGGCTGCTTCTATCATCATTGTCTCTTTCTACAAACAGTAAAAATTCTCTAACTTACTCCTAGCATTGGGCTTTCCATTTTGCCAATGAAACGAATTCCATGGACTGTATAGTACATAGGATTTCAGAGTCAGACACGACTGGCAACTTTCATTTTCACTTTTACATTTTACCTATAGAAGGAAACTAAATAAAGGAGTTAGGAAAGGTTTTGAAGAGCAAACTAAAAGTATCTTTACAGCAACATAAAACATGAAAATGTTCTGGAAGGTTTAAATCTTGTTTAAGTAAGTTTTGGAAATATAACTTGTATAAACTAAATTCATCAAATAAAAGATATGGTATTAATATATAAATGTATACAAGTAATATATAAAATATATAAATCGATATTATATAAATTATTCATGTCACTTTTATAGTATTTCCTCATTAGTTTATTAGAAATCAAAAACATTTATCTTTTAAACTATCATTCTCATCTTCTGCTAAATTTTACATCTCATGCATTTTTAATCTTAAATGTTAACCACACACTGTTATTCCATGTGATGATGGCACTCACAGTTAAAAACACACTGGGCACAGAATCAGAAAGTCCATATGTGAATTCTAGACTTTGCATTCAAGCAGATGTATGAAACTTATAACACATCAATAGAACTCTCTGTACTCATTTTCCTCATTTATACAAATAGAATGTTAGTATCTCTATTCATCTGAGAGTTTCCCTGTTAATTAAAGGAGATAATATATGGAAACTATATTGTAAAATGTATGGTGCTAAACAAAATTTTGATCCTGCTATTTTGGAACAAGAATTAATATTTACTATTTTAAGTTATTAATAAAAGTACATTAATTTTTCCAGGGAACACAGTATTCTTCCATAGCAGAGGTACATTACTTTGAGTTAAAAATAATGCATTTTCCATATTATTAGTTAGCATGCACAAATAGGAACTGTTGATTATGGGCACCTAAACTGATTCAGAATGGATGTGCAGAGTGACGGTGGGAATGACAGATATAAAATCCTGCACACAGTAGAGAAACAGATAGCTGGAGCAATTTTGTGGCATAAATCATGTTAAGTTTTGAGTTGCAACAAAGTCTGTTAGAGGGAGTGACAGTGAAATGCTGATTAGTAAAGATTTAGTTGAATATACATTTTGCCTAGGATTGTCACTATTTTGATTTTTTCATATCATAATCAAAACAGACAAATAAATGAAAATCATTTAATACTGTGAATTTTAATAAAATGCTTTGTTAAACCTTTGATATTCGTAAAGGATAGCATATGATTTTAAGCATATTAACATTCATTTAAATGAGGGTTTACTGAGTCTTTATTATGAAATTATACATTCATTAGAGCTTGTGAATTCAAAATTCATTTATGACAAACTCATAGTAAATATAATGTTTACTTATGAAAGCTCACATAAAAATATCTAAGACTAACCAGAATTGAAAGAGACACGTGAATGTTCATCGCAGCACTATTTATAATAGCCAGGACATGGAAGCAACCTAGATGTCCTTCAGCAGATGAATGGTAAGAAAGCTGTGGTACATATATACAATGGAGTATTACTCAGCCATCAAAAAGAATACATTTGAATCAGTTCTAATGAGGTGGATGAAGCTGGAGCCGATTATACAGAGTGAAGTAAGCCAGAAAGAAAAACACCAATACAGCATACTTACACATATATATGGAATTTAGAATGGTGGTAATGATAAGCCTGTATGCAAGACAGCAAAAGAGACACAGATATATAGAACAGCCTTTTGGACTCTATGGGAGAGGGAGAGGGTGGGATGATTTGGGAGAGTGGCAATGTAACATGTTTGATATCATAAGTGAAATGAATCGCCGGTCTACCTTCAATGCAGGATGCAGGATGCTTGGGACTGATGCACGGGGATAATCCAGAGAGATGGTTGGGGTGGGAGTGGGGAGGGGGGAGGTTGGGATTGGAAGTTCATTTACACTCGTGGCTGATTCATGTCAATGTATAGCAAAACAAATACAGTATTGTAAAGCAAAACAAACTAAAAAATAAAAAAAATTTAAAAAAACCATTAAAAAAAAAATCTAAGACTGCTGTTCAAATATTATGTAAGAAATTTCTTTCCCAAACTATTAAATTGATTGCGAAAGTATCCTCAGACTTTACCAATGTCTTTATGAGCAATTAAAATAACTAAGTATTTAAAGCTTTTATGTAGAAAAGGAAAACAGTTAATATTGCTGAGTGATAAATTATCTATGACTAAGCTAGAAAGCTGAGCGCTGAAGAATTGATGCTTTTGAACTGTGGTGTTGGAGAAGACTCCTGAGAGTCCCTTGGACTGCAAGGAGATCCAACCAGTCCATTTTAAAGGAGATCAGCCCAGGGTGTTCTTTGGAAGGAATGATGCTAAAGCTAAAACTCCAGTACTTTGGCCATCTCATGCAAAGAGTTGACTCATTGGAAAAGACTCTGATGCTGGGAGGGATTGGGGCAGGAGGAGAAGGGACGACCGAGGATGAGATGGCTGGATGGCATCACTGACTCGATGGACTTGAGTCTGAGTGAACTCCGGGAGTTGGTGATGGACAGGGAGGCCTTGAATGCTGCGATTCATGGGGTCCCAGAGTCGGATACGACTGAGTGACTGAACTGGAAGCTAGTAATTAAATGTATAGTTTTAAAAATAGTATTCTTTTTTCTTATTGTAAAAATCAACATTAAAATCCCTTACATAGGCATCTAGCTAGAAATGCACAGAATATCACTCAGTATGTCTGAAACAGCCACTTTTCTTACAACAGGGAAATATTTCTTTGTAATAGCACATGATGGGTAGTTGTCTTGTATTAGGGCTAAGTGATGTTAAAAAGTAAGCACTGTTCTTTTAAATAGTAGAATCATATTCAGATGGAGGAAAACTCAAAAAACAGAGGCATCTGCAGGTGCTTCTAAACTCATTTCCCTGAAAGATAAGATTCCTCTCCCCTTGGCCTTTTGCTTTGTATTTCAGCCTTAGATTTAAAGCTTTAATCCCAACTGATCCCTTTGACAAGAGAAGACTTATAGAACAAAGAAAGACAAATGCTTGAAAATTACCTAAGTTATGTAGCAATGCATATGTATCAACATTTAAATTCAGAAAATTTTAAAACAGATGTTTATATATTCTGGTTCATTTTGTGTAAAATGCATGTGACTTTTTGCAGGTTTTGTTATTGCCTCCAACTCCATCATGTGTGTATGTATGCACAGACATATGTATCATGTACATATCCTCCATTACTTCTGCACTTTTCTGACTTTAGGAGAGTTACATTAATTCCTACATTAAACAGGAGGGGATTACACACAGGAGTGAGCACTAGGGGACATTTTAAAAACTGTCTTCACAAGCATTAACTTGATGGAAATTTACATTTTTAACATTGGATATAGAATAGATTCAGGTAACAAATAGACATCATATGCTCATGGAGTCACACTGTAAAACTTTTACTTTTTCCCAAAGAGGAGAAATAACATGAAGTACTAGATTTTCATACCTAGTACAGACATCTAAAATTTGCTTCAGAAACTTTGATTACAGATGTATAATGAGGAAAGTGAACTTGTTCCTCTGGGGTCTGGGTCTGTAGCTCAAAGTAATATTGGTAAGTGTAAAATGCATTTGAAGTCTTATATTTTATTTGAACACTAGTGCAATTATCTTAAATAATATATCTGGGTTTTTAATATTAATTCAATTTCCCAAACTTTCAGTAAAAGTTGATACTGCTAGAAAAGTGCACATGTACTCATGTATTCTGGGGACATATTTTTCTAAAATGAATAAATCCAAAGGAATATAGATTTTTAGGAATCCAACTCTGTGAGACTCATAGAGGAGAATGGAAGAACATGTAAAGTTCATGGGAGAACTTCTTAAAAATTATACTTTTTGCAATATGCTAAAAATGTCTTAAATATAAAAAGAATAATAAGAGTATATTTTAGAAAGTTATATATGTCTTAATCTTCAAAGCATATGTACTCTAATAAAGCATTATGACTTTAATAATCCCATTCTTGATAAGGATGAAGGTGTGGTGACATGTCAGAACTTAGTGAAGAGTTATGTTACTATATGGAGTTATTAATAGCTGTTATAACATTTATATTATATACAAACATATCCAAAGAGTTGTACATGACTGAGGAACTGAGTATGCACATGAGAAGTTATAATAGTTATGTGCTTAATCATTCAGTCATGTCCAACTCTTTGCAACCCTATGGCTCTATGCAACCCTGTCACCTGACAGACTCCTCTGTCCATTGGATTCTCTAGGCAAGAATACTGGAATGGATTGCCATGGCCATCTCCAGGGGATCTTCCTGACCCAGGAATCGAACCCAGGTCTCCTCTGTCTCCTGCATTGGCAGGCAGATTCCTTACCACTGAGCCACGTAGAGGGAATTAGCTATTAGGCGAGGCATTAGTTAAGTTTTGATTATTGTTCCAAGTTTAGAATTATAATTCTGAGATTATGAAATTTATGAAGTAAAGGTTAGGGTTTACAATATTTTTTCCTCAAGACTTTTGTGATAAGGGAGAAAAGGTAAAGGATCATTTTTATTTAAAAAGATCAGTGGTTGAGAACATAAACTTATCATTAATAAATATCAATTAGAGTTAAACTAAGAGAGCATGGGATGTGCAAAACTATAAACTTTAACTGGAATAGACAACAGTGGTTGTCTTTCTTAGTGGTAAGAGTATAATGTATAATGTAAAATACTTTGTTTACATTATAATGTAAAATACTTTGTTTACATTATAATGTAAAATACTTTGTTTTTTCATCTTGGAAGGAATATGCCAAAAGACTCACTGAACTCCTAAAATCTTCAAAACAGCCCTTTCTGGAAAGTTTATTATCACTTCTGCAAAAATGGGTCTTTACTAGGACATCTGTCATAACTGTCACTTCTGGTCAACCAGTTCTGATTAGTATCTGTTACTGAATAATAAAACTGTGTTACTATGTTAAAGGTCACTATAGCCTACAGAATGATGGGCAAAGTTGAAATTAATTAACCTATAACAAAAAAACAATAGTCCACTGGAAATGGGAATTGGGTTTTGAAATAGTTTATTATTAAATTAAGAAAAAAAAACAACAAACATATTGTGGTAAGAACACGTAACAAAAGAGCTCCCCTTTTAACAGATTTTTAAGTGCACAATATAGCATTGTTATCTGTAAGTATAACGCTGTACAGTAGATGTCTAGAACTTAACCGTCTTGTATAACGGAAATTTTATACCTGTTGATTAGCAGCTCCTTGTTTCCCCCATCCCCAGCTCCTGGTAACTGACATTTTACTGTCTGTTTCTATGAATGTGATTATTTTAGGTACTTTATATAAGTGCAATCATGCAGTATTTGTCCTTCTGTGACTGGTTTATTTCACTTATAACATCGTCAAGTTTCATCCATGTGGTCACATTGCAGAAATTCCTTCCTTTTAAAGCTGAAAAGTATTCCATATTATGTATATACTACTTTTTAAATGCATTCATTTATCAATGGACATTTATTTCCATAACTTGGCTACTGTGACTAGTGCTTGCAGTGAACACGGGAGTGCTAATATCTCTTTAAGATTCTGCTTTTAACTTTTTTAGGTAGATACCCAGTAGTATTAATATTTGGGATTTTTTTGTGTGTATGTGAAAGGGATTTTTCTTAATTGAGGAAAACTGTTAATATTTTACTCCTACTGGGCACATTACTGTATTAAGTGTGAAATAGTGCACAGACATATTTAACATCATCTTCTAGACATAAATATTAATTAAAACTATTATATCAACATGTAAGCAAAAATAACTAATGTTGCTATATCTAGGAAGTACAAAATGTAATGTGGTATCAAACATCAAATTCCAAATGTAATGACTTTTCTAGTTACTGAGTTCCTAGATTAAGAATACAAATTTGAAATGTTTGTAAATAAGGCACTTTATACTCGTGTAAAGGCTCAAAAAGATGGAACCAATTTGTATTATAAACATTTGCTTTTTCTTTTATGTTTCTCTAAAGATTATAATTCTGTAGTACTATAATGCAATTTTACATGCTTTTCCTTGATATGCCTACATAAAGAAACCTTAGGAATTCATTTAATAGAAGCAGTCATTTAGCAATGGCATTGTTTCAGGAAGAAGAACCCTTATAAGTAACATAAATGCTCCAGAATTCCACTTGGCAGGAGTATAAGGGAGGTTAGGATTCATTTTTCTGTTTGTTTTTTTTTTTTTCTCAGAGGACAGCTAAGTAAAGTATTTCTTTAACATTCAACTATGGCTAATTTGTAGTCTTCTCATACTGCCAATATTGCACTGAATATGAAGTTTTCTCTCCCCGTGATGGTAATATTTATAAAATTAAGACAAGGGATCCAATAAAATGCTGTATAACAACAATCACAAACTGACAGTTGAAAACTAAATAGGCTGAAGTTGCTCCAATTTGCACCTCATTTCAGCTACTGAATTTTCTTTATTTTCAGTCTGTTTTCACACGAGAGTAGCTTATACTGACTGTTGCTGTTTTCTCACAGCCCCCACTCTGCATTCTCTTTTTGTTGTTCAGCTGCTCAGTCATGTCTGACTTTGTGACCCCATGGACTGCAGCATGCCAGGGTTCCCTGTCCTTCACCATCCCCTGGAGCTTGCTCAAACTCATGTACATTGAGTCAGTGATGCCATCCAACCATCTTGTCTTCTGCTGTCCCTTTTCTCCTCCTGCTTTCAATCTTTCCCAGCATCAGGGTTTTTTCCAGTGAGTTGGCTCTTTGTATCAGGTGGCCAAAGTATTGGAACTTCAGCTTCAGTATCAGTCCTTCCAATGAATATCCTGGGTTGATTTCCTTTAGGATGGACTGGTTGGATCTCCTTGCAGTCAAAGGTACTCTCAAGCATCTTCTCCAACATCACAGTTCAAAAGCATCAATTTTTCAGCACTCAGCTTTCTTTATGGTTCAACTCTCACACTATATGTGACTACTGGAAAAAAACAGCTTTCACTATATGGATCTTTGTTTACAAAGTAATGGACCTAACAGAAGCAAAAGATTCTCTCCTTACCTTACAATAATTGAGTGTGTTAGAGCCAACCATAACTGTAATTTTCTGCTCTTAAACTTTCCTTCTCTGAAGCATTGAACAAAGACATTCTTCCATTCCATCCTAGAAGTCTGCCTTTTTATGGCTTCTTATACTAAACTTTATAGACATCCCCCTTGTATGCAGGTCAGGAAGCAACAGTTAGAACTGGACATGGAACAACAGACTGGTTCCAAATAGGAAAAGGAGTACGTCAAGGCTGTATATTGTCACCATGCTTATTTAACTTATATGCAGAGTACATCATGAGAAACGCTGGACTGGAAGAAACATAAGCTGGAATCAAGATTGCTGGGAGAAATATCAATAACCTCAGATATGCAGATGACACCACCCTTATGGCAGAAAGTGAAGAGGAACTCAAAAGCCTCTCGATCAAAGTGAAAGAGGAGAGTGAAAAAGTTGGCTTAAAGCTCAACATTCAGAAAAAGAAGATCATGGCATCTGGTCCCATCACTTCATGGGAAATAGATGGGGAAACAGTAGAAACAGTGTCAGACTTTATTTTTGGGGGCTCCAAAATCACTGCAGATGGTGACTGCAGCCATGAAATTAAAAGACGCTTACTCCTTGGAAGAAAAGTTATGACCAAACTAGATAGTACATTCAATAGCAGATACATTACTTTGCTGACTAAGGTCCGTCTAGTCACGGCTAAGGTTTTTCCAGTGGTCATGTATGGATGTGAGAGTTGGGCTGTGAAGAAGGCTGAGTGCCGAAGAATTGAAGCTTTTGAATTGTGGTGTTGGAGAAGATTCTTGAGAGTCCCTTGGACTGCAAGGAGATCCAACCAGTCCATTCTGAAGGAGATCAACCCTGGGATTTCTTTGGAAGGAATGATGCTAAAGCTGAAGCTCCAGTACTTTGGCCACCTCATGTGAAGAGTTGATCATTGGAAAAGACCCTGATGCTGGGAGGGATTGGGGGCAGCAGGAGAAGGGGATGACAGAGGATGAGATGGCTGGATGGCATCACTGACTCAAGAGTGAACTCCAGGATTTGGTGATGGACAGGGAGGCCTGGCATGCTGTGATTCATGAGGTCCCAAAGAGTCGGACACGACTGAGCAACTGAACTGAACTGATTTACATACACCTTCCTTCCTCCCTTAAGTGTTTGTTTTCCCAGAAGATGCTGAAACATGGCCCTCTACTTTTATTTTACTTATGTCTTCTGAAAAAGTTAATGTTTCCAAGAATTTAAGAATAGGTGGGGAAAATTTAAAACACTATTTTCAGGCCTGACCATTCAACTTGGCTCTGAATTTCCATTCAGTTCAGTCACTCAGTCTTGTCTGACTCTTTGTGACCCCATGAATCACAGCACGCCAGGCCTCCACGTCCATCACTAACTCCCGGAGTTCACTCAAACTCAAGTCCATTAAGTCGGTGACGCCATCCAGTCATCTCATCCTCTGTCGTCCCCTTTTCCTCCTGCCTTCAGTCCGTCTCAGCATCAGAGGGACTCTGACTCTTTTCCAGTGAGTCAGCTCTTCGCATGAGGTGGCGAAAGTATTGGAGTTTCAGCTTTAGCATCAGTCCTTCCAAAGAACTCCCAGGACCGATCTCCTTTAGAACGGACTGGTTGGATCTCTTTGTAGTCCAAGGGACTCTCAAGAGTCTTCTCCAACACTACAGTTCAAAAGAAGCAATTCTTCGGCGCTCAGCCTTCTTCACAGTCCAACTCTCACATGCATACATGATCACTGGAAAAATCACAGCCTTGACGAGATAGACCTTAGTTGGCAAAGTAATGTCTCTGCTTTTCAATATACTATCTAGGTTGGTCATAACTTTCCTTCCAAGGAGTAAGTGTCTTTTAATTTTATGGCTGCAGTCACCATCTGCATTGACTTTGGAGCCCCCCAAAATAAAATCTGACACTGTTTCCACTGTTTCCCCACTAAAGTGAGGCACCAGATGCCATGATCTTCGTTTTCTGAATGTTAAGCTTTAAGTTAACTTTTTCATTCTCCTCTTTCACTTTCATCAAGAGGCTTTTTAGTTCCTCTTCACTTTCTGCCATAAGAGTGTTGTTCTCTGCATGTCTAAGGTTATTGATATTTCTCCCGGCAATCTTGATTTCAGCTTGTGCTTCTTCCATTACCTACTCAATATTTCTCATGCCACCAGAGCCTTTAACAGTCAACCAGTCAAAATCAACAAATTCACATATACACACAT
Source organism: Aepyceros melampus (assembly GCA_006408695.1). Taxonomy (NCBI): domain Eukaryota; kingdom Metazoa; phylum Chordata; class Mammalia; order Artiodactyla; family Bovidae; genus Aepyceros; species Aepyceros melampus. The sequence goes on from SJXQ01011322.1 coordinate 160,051, forward strand.
GGTCAAATGAACAATTTACAAATTCCATAATAGACTTCCAAAATTTGAGCAGTCCAAAATATGAGGGATGTGTTTATTTATTTATTCAAAAAAATTTTTTTTCATGTAGACCATTTTTATAGTCTTTACTGAATTTTTTACAATATTGCTTTTTTAAAAAAAATGTTTTCTTCTTTTGGCTGCGAGGCATGTGGGTCATAGCCCCCTGATCAGGGATTGAACCTGCACCCCCTGAATTGGAAGTCCATTCTTCACTACTGGAATGGCCAGCAAACTACAAGGGGTGTGGTTAGATTTAACATATGCATGATACTCCCTCCTCAAGTTACTCTTATCTCCTTTAAAGTTACTGAATAAGCCCTTTCTAAAACTAAAGATACAGAAATTCAGACTAGGCATGTTCTTACTTATGTTCTTTTTATCAAAGCAGTTTTCTAAATAGATTGTTTCATAGCAGTCTGATGCTAACACATCTTGCCCAGATTGCTAGCTGACTGCTAGGGCCATGCTTAACTTCTCTTTGGCTCCTTTTAATTGTCTGTAAAATGAGAATATCAATAACCAATAGGACAATTTTAATGATTATCAGTAGGGCTTCCTTGGTGGCCCAATGATAAAGAATCTGCATGTCAACACAGGCAATGCTGGAGACTTAGATTTGATCCCTGGGTCAGGAAGATCCCCCGGAGAAGAAAGTGGCTACTCACTTCAGTAATTTTGCCTGGGAAATCCCCTGGACAGAGGAGCCTGTGGGCTACAGCTCAGGGGGTCACAAAAGTGTCCAATTAAAGAACAATAACAGCAAGGTACTCAGTAAAATCTCAGACTAGTGTAATAATGATATAATCCACTGTAACAGTACATGCTATTTTGTCTCATTGTTTGATCAGTCTCTGTCTCATGGATATTGATCTATCTTGTGAGACACATACATGCTTAGAGTTTTTATGTCCTCTCGGAGAATTAACACATTTCATAATGCAATGCCCTCTTTATCTCCAGTAATCTGCTTAATTATGAAATCTGTTTTTTCTAAAATTAATATAGCTACTTCAGCTTTGTCTTATTCTTACTGTTTGGAAACCTTCTAGCTTTACGCCATTGAATATAATGTTGCACACGTGCATGTTCAGTTGTTCAGACTTGTCTGAATCTTTGTAAACCTCACAGAATCCAACTCACCAGGTTCCTCTGCCAATGGGATTCCCCAGGCAAGAATACTGGATGGGTTGTAATTTCCTACTACAGGAGATCTTCCCAACCCAGGGACTTAACCCATATCTCCAGTGATTCCTGTATAGGCCGGGGGATTCTTTATCATTGAGTCACCTGGGAAGCCCCAAATATAATGCTGCTGCTGCTAAGTCGCTTCAGTTGTGTCCGACTCTGTGTGAGGCCATAGACGGCAGCCCACCAGGCTCCTCTGTCCCTGGGATTCTCCAGGCAAAAATGCTGGAGTGAGTTGCCATTTCCTTCTCCAATGCATGAAAGTGAAAAGTGAAAGTGAAGTGGCTCAGCCTTGTCCAACTCTTCACGACCCCATGGACTGACTGCAGCCTACCCCATGGACTCCAGGCTCTTCTGTCCATGGGAGTTTACAGGCAAGAGTACTGGAGTGAAATTATAATGTTAGCTGTAGGTTTTTTCCCTAAATTCCTTTAATCAGGTTAAGGAAATTACTTCCTATTCCTATATTGTTAGGTATTTCTATCACGTATCATCATATATCATATCATACCGCATTATAGAGTTCTGGTTTTGTCAAATAATTTTCATCAACTAAAATGACCATGTGATTTTTTTAAAATCATTCATTCTACTAATGTGGTTAAAAATTGTGGTTTAAAGCCTCCAAATTTGCTGCTTGGGCTTTTATGATTTGGCAATGGATTCTTGGATATGACATCAAACACAAGCCACAAAATTCTTGAACTTTTGATGACTCTGAAATGAAAAATATGAACTATCTACTCAGAAGGTCAAGTAGGTTTAGCAGCAGTCTTTCATACAAAAGGTTTCATACAAAGAGATTGTTCATAAAAACACTCATTCTTTAAATGATTATAATAGCATTTAAACATGCAGCACTAGTTTTAAGAATCTAATACATATTGTTATGTATTATTTAACTTTTCAGATAATACAAAAACTTTGTAATACTTTAAACCCATAAATCCATATACCTTGTCAAATCTGATAGGCTACATGTATTTTTCACCTGTGTCTTTTAAAACCCTTAAAAGGTTTTTATTAGTCCAATCAATACTCATTTTGTATCTACATATTTACTATTTATTTAAATTTCCTTCTGGACAAGTCTGTATAAAACAATTCCCTTGGATTTTGTTTTCCACATAATATATGTATTATGAGTTCCCCCAGTTGCTCACATGGTAAAGAATCTGCCTGTGATGTATGAGACCTGGGTTTGATCCCTGATTTAGGAAGATTGCCTGGAGAAGGAAATAGCAACCCACTCCAGTATTTTAGCCTGGAGAATTCCATGGACAGAAGAGCCTGGTAGGTTAGTCTATAAGGTTGTAAAGAGTTGGACATGACTGAGTGACTTTCACTTACTTACTCACTTATATGTATTATACTTTACTGTTGAAGGATATGTTTATCCTTTATAAGAGAAGACAATTCTTATTTTACTTTGATATATTAAAACTACCCCTGCTTTTTGTGGCATCTACTTTTTCTGTAGAGAAGGATGTTATCAGTATAATTTCTGGTTATTTTAAGGTAATATGTATATTTTTTGTCCTCTGGTTGATTTTTAAATTTTATATTTCTTTGACTGTCAGATATTTTAATATAATATACATAGGAGGCTTTTCCTCTGGTGTCATGTGAGGACCCAGCAAGTAGGTGGCCATCTGCAAGCTAAGGAGAGACCAAACCTACCAACATTTTGATCTGGAAACTTTAGGCTCCAAAACTGTGAGAAATAAATTTCTGTTAAGATATCCAATCTGAGTGGTGTTTTACTGCAGCAATAGACTAATACACATTATATCTTCTATTATCTTTACATTTTTTACTTTCCCCCTCCGTGTTCAATGTTGTCCTTTTACTTTTCAAGCTTTCTTGAGAAGTTGTGTAAATCTACTATAAAAATCATCTATTGAACTCGTTTCTTTTTTTAATATGTTTTGCTTGAATTTTTCTCTTTCTTAAGACTTTACCTTTTTTTTTTAGAGCAGTTTTAGATTTGCAAGATTTACAACAAAATTGAGAGTTAGAAATGATGATTTCCGATAGCCTCCCTGTTCTCATACATGCATAGCCTCCCGCTTATTGAAATCACTTTACAAAGAAAATATACAGATGGCAAATAAGCACATGAAAAGATGCTCCTCCACATCATCTATCATCAGGGAAATGCAAATTATAACAACTTTTTTTTTTCATGTTTCACAACTTTAATAGAATATACAGATGACACCACCCTTATGGCAGAAGGTGAAGAGGAACTAAAAAGCCTCTTGATGAAAGTGAAAGAGGAGAGTGAAAAAGTTGGCTTAAAGCTCAACATTCAGAAAACGAAGATCATGGCATCTGGTCCCAATACTTCATGGCAAATAGATGGGGCAACAATGGAAACAGTGTCAGACTTTTTTTTTTGGCTCCAAAATCACTGCAGATGGTGATTGCAGCCATGAAATTAAAAGACGCTTACTCCTTGGAAGGAAAGTTATGACCAACCTAGAAGGCATATTAAAAAGCAGAGACATTACTTTCCCAACAAAGGTCTGTCTAGTCAAGGCTATGGGTTTTCCTGTGGTCATGTATGGATGTGAGAGTTGGACTGTGAGAAGGCTGAGCACAGAAGAATTGATGCTTTTGAACTGTGGTGTTGGAGAAGACTCTTGAGAGTCCCTTGGACTGCAAGGAGATCCAACCAGTCCATTCTAAAGGAGATTGGTCCTGGGCGTTCTTTGGAAAGACTGATGCTAAAGCTGAAACTCCAATGTTTTGGCCACCTCATGCGAAGAGTTGACTCATTGGAAAAGACCCTGATGCTGAGAGGGATTGGGGGCAGGAGGAGAAGGGGATGACCGAGGATGAGATGGCTGGATGGCATCACCGACTCAATGGACAAGAGTTTGGATGAACTCTGGGAGTTGATGATGGACAGGGAGGCCTGGCGTGCTGCAATTCATGGGGTCACAAAGAGTCAGACATGACTGAGCAACTGAACTGAACTGAACTGAGCTAACTATTTACACAAAGTAAAACATCGTATCATAAATAAGGCTGAGTGCTCCACAGATGTGTCCCCTGGCTACCAGGGCCCAAGCTCTCACATTCAGAAATCCACATGCCAACTAAGAACAATTTGCTTCAAACCCAAAGCTTTTAAGGTAAAAAGAAATAGAAGCTACTGAGAAAGAAATCTCAATATTTAAACACTGAATGAAAAACTGTACTTCCCAGTCCAAGTCTTTTGCCATGGAAGAGACTAATATTCTGCTCACTAGATCTGTCTAGTGATAGGTGTGGTAGTGAGCGCTGGACCATTAAGAAAGCTGAGTGCTGAAGAATTGATGCTTTTGAACTGTGCTGTTGGAGAAGACTCTTGAGAGTCCCTTGGACTGCAAAGGAATCCAACCAGTCCATCCTAAGGGAAATCAGTCCTGAATGTTCATTGGAAGGACTGATGCTGATGCTGGAGCTGAAACTCCAATACTTTGGCCACTTGATGGGAACAACTGACTCATTAGAAAAGACCCTGATGCTGGGAAAGATTGAAGGCAGGAGGAGAGGAGACAACAGAGGATGAGATGGTTGGATGACATCACAAACGTAATGGACATGAGTTCAGGAAGCTCAGGAGTTGGTGATGGACAGGGAATCCTGGCATGCTGCAGCCCATGTGGTCACAAAAAGTCGGACACGACTGAGCAACTAAACTGAACTGAAGACAGGGGCGTTGAAGTTTCCAACTATGATACTGAGTTACTCTGTTTCTTTGAAGTTCTATCAACTTTTGCCAAATGAAGTCTATGGCTCTGTTGCTAGGTGCTACATGTTAAGAACTGTTATGATTTCTTGGAGAAGTTAGCTTACTACCATTATATAATGTGCTTCTTTTTTTCCCCTGATAACTTTTCTTTGGCATCTTCTCTGTTTGCAATTATTGGAGCTATTCCATTTTCTTTTGATTAGTGTTAGCATCATATATTTTTTCCCCATCCATTTACTTTTAATCCATATTTGACAAGAGTGAGCTGGACTGGAGCACTTTACTTCCCTAGATCATTTAGGGTCTGATAATTCCCCAACTGGTTAGGTTCTGATTAACTAACTTCCTGTGAAGTCAGGCCTTGTTAAGAACAGAATGCTCTGATGTATCTTATAATAGCTCTTTTCCCCTTCCATTGGTAGAAAGTCTGAGGAAATTTTTCTCCACTATTTACTGCGGGAATTTAGTAGAATTCCTGGAGACAAATCTTGCAGTATTGCAAGGCACTCCCATCTGACTGGGTTCCCCTGGAGTCTTAACTCTCACTGTTGTCCAGAGTGAGACTCCAGGATTTTATCAATTACAGAAAGGTTTCCCTACCTAAACACTGGTTCCCATAGCAGTTTCTGCTGAGGAATCTCTGTTCAGGAATTCTGTGACTTCCTATATGCACCTGGCTCTTTAATCTTGGGGGTGAATGCTTCGCCTGTGACTGCCCTTCTCTTATGGTTCTGAGAAGAGTTGGTTTTTCAGTCTGCTCAGGATTTTACTTGCTGTTAGAATGGAGTAACTTCCAACCCTCATATGTGGAAGTAGAAATCAGAAAGTTCTTTTTTTTTTTTATAGTTGTTTTTTTTTTTTTAATTATGTCTTGTTTGTTGAAACATATTAGCATAGTTATGTTACAGTTTCTCAACTTCAATTGTTAGAATACTGTGTTCAGTTCAGTTCAGTCGCTCAGTCGTGTCCGACTCTTTGCGACCCCATGAATCGCAGTACGCCAGGCCTCCCTGTCCATCACCAACTCCCAGAGTTCACTCAGACTCACGTCCATCGAGTCAGTGATGCCGTCCAGCCATCTCATCCTCGGTCGTCCCCTTCTCCTCCTGCCCCCAATCCCTCCCAGCATCAGGGTCTTTTCCAATGAGTCAACTCAGCTATTCAATTTTACTTGTCTCTTTTGTTTTTTCATGTCTTAGAAAGGTTATTTTCAATTGAGGTCTGGGCTGCGCTTGGTCACTCAGTTGTGTCTGACTCTCTGTGACTTCACGGACTATAGCCCACCAGTCTCCTCTGTCCATGGGGATTCTAATGCTATATATTCCAGGTCTTGGGTAATAGGTGCATACAGAAAACTTTTACATTTTCAGGAGTCTAAGGGAAGTACCAGTACCAGATCATCTTAAGTTACTGTGTAGATTGAGATAGTTCCTATAGAGCTGATTTCATATTGTTATTTCATTTAAGGCTATAGTCTTTAGGATCCTGTTGAAAAACAAATAGAATATACCTGGGAGATTCTAATTTTATTTTTCTCACCCCTAAAGAGTCGAAATATCTTCCAGTATTAACACCCACCACTTTTATAATTGTCAGGCCCCCAGAAGTCACAGATGCGGTATAGTCAAGACCCTGGGTAGGCAGCCCAGAAACAAAGGGATAATCACAACTGCAGAAGTTACCCTGAAAAGAGAGTGATCCAAACCTCACATCAGTCTTTCCAGACCCGGGGTTATGCACCAGGAATACAAGCCCCCAGATATCTGGCTTTGAAGGGAATGGAACTTGCATTCTCATTCCTACTGTAGGAAACAGAAAAAGGCTGTAGGAAACAGACTGCTCTTAAAGAGCACATGCGAAAACATCACATGCACCAAGACCCAGCACATTCATCTGAAAGGAACCTGGATCAGCACACGTACTGATCTTAGAGAGCCTCCTGGCTGCTGCTGCTAAGTCGCTTCAGTCGTGTCTGACTCTGTGCGACCCCATAGACAGTAGCCCACCAGGCTCCCCTGTCCCTGGGATTCTCCAGGCAAGAACAGTGGAGTGGGTTGCCATTTCCTTCTCCAATGCATGAAAGTGAGAAGTGAAAGTGAAGTCGCTCAGTCGTGTCCGACTCTTCGCGACCCCATGGACTGTAGCCCACCAGGCTCCTCCATCCATGGGATTTTTCAGGCAAGAGTACTGGAGTGGGGTGCCATTGCCTTCTCCTGGGGTCACAGACAATAGCCATATTGGGGATCACATTCTACATCAAGGACACGGGCTGAAAAGTGCCATTTTGGAGTTCTCCTTTTAGCTTATCAGGGATGAGTCACAGCACTGCCAACTCTGGTACAGTTTTTCTTATAAATAAAACTGTGTTTTATACCAGAGCTTTGTTTGTTTTATACCAAAGCTGGGAAACAGCTTTGGTACAGCAGGTCCAGGGCTGGTACTAGCTTTGGGACTCCTAGGGGCCTGAGAACTAGCCACCTTAGGACATGGTCTTTTCTACCAGGGGACCAGCACCAGTCCTGGGACCCCATCTTAGGCTCTAGCCCCATCCACCAGTGGGACATCAAAGCTCCAGCAGTCTCTGAGACCAGCAGAAAGTCAACACAGGACCCAACTCACCCACCACTGCCAGTGACCTAAGCATTAGGCACAGCCTAGAAGCCAAGCAGTAGGGATCAACTCCATGCACCTGCATGCCCACAGTAGTCAGTCCCACCACACAAAAGTGCCCTAAGAGCTCAGAGAGGAGGCACTTCTAGAGTATTAACTCTGATGAACAGAGGGAGTATTTTCCTGGGCCCCACAGGACATTTTCCACATAAGGCCATTTCTCCAAGATCAGAAAGTGTAACCAACTTAGAATGAGGCAAAATGAGATAACAGGGAAATATTTTCCGGCAAAGGAAATAAGATAAAACCCCAGAAGCACTAAATTAGATAAGCAATCTTCCTGATAAAAATTCAAGTTAGTGATTGATAAATTTTCAGCAGACTCAGCAGAAGAATACTTGACTACATTAAGATGTTTAACAAAAAGTTAGAAAATATGAAAATGCACAAAACAGAGCTGAAGAATATAGTAATGAAATTTAAAATGCACTAGAAGAAGTCAACAGTAGATTAGAGAATAAAGAACAATGAATCATCGAAGTAGAAGACAGAGTCCTAGAAATTATCCCAGATGAACAGATAAAAGAAAAAAAAAAGATTTTAAAAAATGAGGACATTTTAAGAGAACTCAGACATCATGTACATTAACACTCACATTATAGGGGTCCCAAAAAGAGAAGACAGAGGGAAGGGCATAAAATACATTTGAAGAAATATTAGCTGAAGATATCCCTAACCTGTGAAAGGAAATAGACGTGCAAGTCCAGAAATCACAGAGTCCCAGACAAGACTGATTCAAAGAGATTCAATGCAATTAAAATAGCAAAATTAAGGATAAAGAGAGAATATTTAAAACAACAAAGGAAAAAAATTCAGAGAGTTACAAAGGAACTCCAGCTGACTTTTCAGAAGAAATTTTGTAGGTCACAAGGAAATGCCAAAATAATACTGCCTACTCATTTTTAATTCTTAACTCGTGTACTATACCCTCCAGGAAATCTTTACTTGCATTCATAACCATGACTGCAACTCCCATCTGTACAGTGTCATCTCTCTACCTGATTAGTATTAGACACTTATTTCTATCATGGAAGTAATAATTTTTATTTATAAAATTCAGTTCTTTCTGTCTCTTCTATTTAAGAATAGAAAATATATATTAATCTTAAGAACATTTATTGTTGAATGACCAATGGATAGATTGGTGGGAAAATACTGAATTAACAAAATTATGGAATCTGAGAGAGAATATGTTTTTAGAAACGAAGGCAGCTTAGAGAAGAATAGTGTAAATGTGACTAAGAAATCTGTGCAATTGATTAATAAGTCTGTACTTTGGATTGAGGAATCAATGATGTATCAGAGGAACACAAATCACCTTACTGGATAAGTAAATATAATCCAGTAATTGAGTCTACAGAAATAGACTATTTTTTGAGAAACCTAGTTGTAAATCTAAATCCACTCAACCAGAATGGAAGCACAAGATAATTGATATTCAAAAGTCTTTGTGAAGAGAGGATAATATGATAGATGAAGACATTGAAGAAAGGTATTGCTTATATTATTATCGTGTCTAATTTTAACACGAATAGAATAAACATAACTAATTTTGATGACTTCCTCCAATGATTACAATTAAGATAATGGCCATTTTCCCTTTCAATAGAGAAGGCAGTCTTGGATTTGTAATAACAGAGCAAGAAAAATGTATGTCAATAAAGCAAAGTTAAATCTTTTGTAACTATAGATGACATCAAGGGGGAAAATGTTATTCCTAAACACTGTGAGTTTATTGTGGATTTTACATAAGAGTGGTTGTATATTAGTCATAAAACTGTTTTCTCTATTTGCTAATTTATATAGGAAGCTACTGTTGGACTTGAAAACCTCAACTGAGCAAAACAACAAAACATATTTAGAAAATTATGTTTATGTGGGTATATTCAAGGAACTTTTATAGGTGCTCCTCTTCCACTTGGCTTGATTTTCACTTTCTATTGCTTTATCATTGTATTAGAGAGCTGCACATTTTTAGGCTGCAAATGACGTTATCTTTCCAGAATTTTCTATGCAGTAGGAGAGAAGAATGATAACATTTTGTGCTTGAAAAACACTTTAGAAGAAAAAATAGTTTATTCAGTCTATTTGATTTTTAATGTATTGCAAGAAAAAATTGTTTAGCATTATGTAAATAGTGAGCACAGTAATTTGATTAAAGCATGTACTATTCTATTGGCTTTGCTTTTATTGTTTAGAATGTGAATTCTCTTGAATTAGTTTAGCTGTATTTATATAAAACTACATCATTTTTCTTCTTCACAAGAGCACATTTTTCTCTTACTTATTATTAACTTTGTATAATATTTATTGTTTAAATAACTTATTCACTTTTCTGAATGCTTCAATAACTAGCACAATCTTGAACCTATTTGGAAAATTAAAAATGTATACTCAAATGAAATGATGGTCATGAACAGCAAAAAATCCTTAAAACTATAATCTTGTTTATGTAAATCAGAACAATATTGTTTTAAAATTTTTTCGCAGTGACTTTACATTTTTAATCTTAGTTTTTAAGTGTGTTGAAATTATTTTTTGAGAAAATTATTTATATCTCTGCCCTAAACGTGCAAATTTACTTGAAATATGTTTTGCTTGTATCTGATTCTCCAAAAAATTCATTAAGTCTCACCTGTCACAAACACATGCACATATACACGCACATTCCTTTTTTGAGTAGAACCCACTGTCAAATCAAAATGGTGTCCTATTTCTTTTCACAATCCACATCTTAGGATTTCACATATAATGCTACTCTTCTCACTGAGCTATTATTCTTTTCTAAACTGATTATTCATACATGGGTTAACCTGTCATATGGCTGTGCATTGAGAATTCACTATGAAAATGTATCTATGACATGCTTTTATAATCTAATATATATTTAATGGGAAATACTTTCTACATTAACTCAAAGTATATGTTTGAAGATTATTTTAATTAACTTGTCAATAAAATAAATGTTTCAGACCTAGAAACTGAAGCTCAGGTCAACTCCACAGATTGGCACTACTTTGAGTATACTGTCACACATGATGTTAGGAGGATGACACATTCTGAGCATGATGTAAAATTCTTGTTTGGAGGCTTCCCTGACTTTTCCCTTTCTGTTTCCTCTTTTGACTGATTTTGATGTATATTGTTTCTTTATAATCAGTGTAACTGTTTTCAGTAATTTCTGTTCCTGGCAAATTAAGAAAACATGAGGGTTCTTGGGGGAAAAAAAACAAACCTGCAGTTGATATCAGAATCCTTTTCTTTCATTTATGTCTACTCATTCTTTAACTTTGCCAAAAAGTTCTATTACATGTCATAGTATTGCAGGAAATATTGGTAACTTTATTTAACAACTTCTCAAACATTTCACTAATTCATATTCATGATAATCCATCATATAATTTAAATTTACTGCTCATTGGTTGTAGCTTTTACCTTTGTTCCCAGTTTAAATGTCAGAATTCTCAGGCAGACTTGGCAATTTGGAGGACTTGCCTCTAACCTGACAGTTTGGCTAACCCCAGGTACTTTCCTAGACACATTCTAGAGTCATAAACACAGATGTCTTCCAACTCTCCCCTGGAGAAGAGAGTTATTATTATTATTATTATTTTGCATTTCAGGTAACTAATAAACTTTCTCTAAAGGGCAGGACAGACAGGAACCCTATAAAAACCAGTCTCCTAATTTTGGTATTCCTGGCTACTGCTTCAATCACTACATGTGCAGTTAAATATCTGCTCCTCCTCCTGAACACCCAAATAACACTGTACTGATCTGGCTGCTCCTTTATTCCATGAGTAATAAACACTTTTCTGACTGAAGAGTCTTATTTTCTTTCTTACTATATGTATGTGAAGCTGTGGCAGGCTAACTTGTTAACCTGCAAGTAAGGAAGATTTGCCCTGGAGAAGGAAATGGCAACGTACTCCAGCATTTTTGCCTGAAGAATCCCATGCACAGAAGAGCCTGGCAGGCTACTGTCCTTGGGGTCACAGAGAGTTGGACACAACTGAGTGACTGAGCACAAAGGAGATTTCCAGACACTGAACACCTTCAGATTTAAGTATTGTGTATAATTCCCAAATATGAAATATGTATATATAATATTCCTTTTTAAAAATAGGAATACTAACAAAAATGAAGCTTTAAAGAAAATAATCAGTTTGAAGAATTCTACATACAAAATTTATAAAGACATTCATTATAACACCTTGCTTTGTTTTCAAGGATTCCAAAATTTGCCACAGCCTAATTTTCTAGTTTTATTTTCTACCTTTATTCAACATAAACAATAAACTCTAAGAATAAAAAGAAACTCAAAATCTCATAAATAGACTTTAAAATGTCTATTTGCTTGATCTTTTATCAATCCGTCTTATTGAAAATCCTGAACTTCTTTGTTCTCCAATTTAAATATCACTTATCCTTAAAAGTACAACTTAATAATGTACCAACTCGTCCTGTCAGAAATGTTTTATAAAGTGTGTGAGTCACTTGAGTCAAAGCCCACTGATATCAAATTCTGCTTTACTACTTATTATATATCCAGACCATTATTTATTCTTCTTTGAAAATGATGATCAGAGTACACTTAGAAGTCTTTTAATAGGAGAGGAAAATCAAAGGTGTTACTCTATATGGAGTACTCAGCACAGTCCATGGTTAACAGCAATAATCATAAGAGCTAACTCTGACAAAGAGTGTGTGTCCCAGAACTATTCAGAGTAGTTTACATGTATTGAATACTAGCTCTTTTAATGTTAATTGTACAGAAGTCATCCTCATTTCAATTTTCACAGCTGGATACCACAGTTCCTTCTAAACTTATACAACACTCATTTTCTGAACTGTAGATGCTGCTATACTTGCATACCACTAAGTTTCATTTTATATAGATTATTTCAATGAAGATATATGAGTTCCTTTAAGGGTATGGTGTTAATATTGTACTTTTTACTCCGCTGGACTCCTTACAGTCATGCACATGTAGCAGAGAACAATCTATATTAAGTTACATTTTACCTTATTGATTGCCCTTAAGCTAAACAAATGAATGACAATCAGCATCATACGAATAATCTAGCACCAGACTAACAGGTTTCGCTGTTGCTGTTCAAACCCAGTTGTGTCCAACCCTAGACTAATACGCTTTGCTGTTGATGTTCAATCCCTCAGTTGTATCTGACTCTTTGAGATCCCATGGACTGTAGCATGCCTGGCTTTCCTGTCCTTCACCATCTCCCGGAGTTTGCTCAGACTCATATCCATTGAGTTGGTGATGCCATCCAACCATCTCATACTCTGTCATCCTTTCACCTCCTGCCTTCAATCTTTTGCAGAATCAGGGTCTTTCCCAGTGAGTCAGCTCTTTGATTAGGCAACCAAATTATTGGAGCTTCAGCTTCAGCATCAGTCCTTCCAATGAATATTCAGAGTTGATTTCCTTTAGGATTCACTGGTTTGATCTTCCTGTCCAAGAGAACCCAAGGATCTTCTCCAGCACAACAGTTCGAAACCATCAGTTCTTCAGAGCTCAGCCATTTTTATTTTCCAGCACACACATCCTTACATGATTACTGGAAAAACCATAGCTTTCACTAGATGGATCTCTGTCAGCAATGTCTCTGCTTTTTAATACACTGTCTAGGTCTGTCACAGCTTTTCTTCCAAGGAGTAAGTGTCTTTAAATTTCATGGCTGAATTCACCATCCACAGTGATTTTGGAGCCCAAGAAAATAAAGTCTGTACGGTTTCCATTGTATCCCCATCTATTTGTCATGAAGTGATGGGACAGGATGCCATATCTTAGATTTTTGAATACTGACTTTTTGCCAGCTCTTTCATTCTCCTCTATCACCTTCACCAAGAGACTTTTTAGTTTCTCTCCACTTTTTGCCATAAGATTGATGTCATCTGCATATCTGAAGTTATTGACATTTCTCCCGTCAATCTTGATTCCAGCTTGTACCTCATCCAGCCAGACATTTCACATGGTGTACTCTGAATATAAGTTAAATAAGCAGGGTGACAATATACACCTTGATGTACTCCTTTCCTAATTTTGAATCAATCTGTAGTTCCATGTGCGATTCTGTTGTTTCTTGACTGTATACAGGTTTCTCAGAAGGCAGGAAAAGTGGTCTAGTATTCCCATCTCTTGAAGAATTTTCCACAGTTTGTTGTGACCTACACATTCAAAGGCTTTAGTGTAGTCAATGAAGCAGGAAAGTGAAAGTCGCTTAGTCATATCCAAATCTTTGACCCCATGGAAAATACAGTCCATGGAATTCTCCAGTCCAGAATACTGGAGTAGGTAGTCTTTCCCTTCTCCAGGGGATCTCTCAACCCAGGATTGAACCCAAGTCTCCAACCTTGCAGGAGGATTCTTTACCAGTGAACCACAAGGGAAGTCCAGGAATACTGGAGTGGGTAGCCTATCCCTTCTCTGGAGGATCTTCCTGACCCAGAAATCGAACCAGGGTCTCCTGAATTGCAGGTGGATTCTTAACTAACTGAGATATCAGAGAAGCCTCAATGAAGCAGAATTAGATGTTTTTCTAGAGTTCTGTAGTTTTTTCTATGATCCAACGAATGTTGGCAATTTGATCCCTGGTTCCTCTGCCTTTTCTAAATCCAGCTTGTACATTTGGAAATTCTTGGTTCACATACTGTTAAAGCCTAGTTTGAAGGATTTTGAGCATTACTTTGCTAGCATGTGAAATGGGTGCAATTGTGTGGTAGTTTGAACATTCTTTGCCATTGCCTTTGGGATTGGAATGAAAACTGACTTTTTCCAGTCCTGTGGGCACTGCTGAATTTTCCAAATTTGTTGGCATACTGAGTGCAGCACTGTAATAGCATCATCTTTTAGGATTTGATATAGCTCAACTGGAATTCCATCACCTCCATTAGCTTTGTTTATAAGTGTTGCTTCCTAGGCCCATTTGACTTCACATTCCAGGATGTCTGGCTCTAGATGAGTCATCACACCATCATGGTTATCCAGGTCATTAAGAACTTTTTTGTGTAGTTGTTTTGTGTATTCTTGTCACCTCTTCTTAATATCTTTTGCTTTGTTAAATCCATACAGTTTCTGTCCTTTATTGTGCCCATCTTTGTGTGAAATGTTCTCTTGGTATCTCTGATCTTCGTGAAGAGATCTCTAGTCTCTCCCATTCTATTGCTCTCCTCTATTTCTTTGTATTTTTCACTTTAAAAGGCTTTATTGTCTCCCCTTGCTGATCTCTAGAACTCTTCACTCAGGTGGGTATAATTTTCCTTTTCTCCTTTGCCTTTGGCTTCTCTTCTTTTCGTAGCTATTTGTAATGCCTCCTCAGACAGCCATTTTGCATTTTTGCATTTCTTTTTCTTGGGAATGGTTTCGATCACCGCCTCCTGTAATTAGCCCTAGACAGAAGGCTAATTATGGCTAATGAGACAGTTTAGTTATCTCACAAAGAATGCTCCATAGAAAAATTTTAGTAGAGTTTCCCTGGTGGCCCAGTAATTAATACTCCACACTCTCAAGGTGGGGGACATGAGTTCCACCCCTTATCAAGAAAGTTTTTCATGCCAAGGAGGGCAGCATGGACAAAAATAAAATAAAAAAAAAAAACAGAGAGAGAGAGAGACATTTTAGTGCTTGCCACTCTTTCAGGTTCTTGTATTGGAATCTTCTCTGCCCTTTGAAATGATATCTATGATTTCTTTTCTATTTCTTCTATGTGATGTTACTTTTGGTTCTAGTTGATTTGTGTAGGAATAGACATCTTTCTAGGAAATACAGCCTATACCATGCAAATGTGCTGTGGGGTAGCTTGGCACACACACACACAAAATATTAATAGACTCCCTCCTCTTTTACTAGCCATATCTAATTATTCACAAAATACAGTTAATTTAGTATTTTTCTTTTCCTCTTCTGCAGTCCAAATCTAAGATACTTTTATTTATTAAGTAAGCAATTGCCAAATTCAGCCCACAGGGCTATAGCTTTAACAATACCTTACATAAGGCATGTTGACTATTATAAGTAATTAGTATTTATTCTAAATTCCATAGTTTTTTAAGTCTTAAGAATATGTGTTTGTGTGTTATGTGGAGATGATACCTGCTCCAAATATAATTTAAAATCACCCCTTACTTTCATAAGGCAATTGACATCTTCTCAATTAGATTTTTCAAAAAAACAAAAAACTGTGAACATGATTCTAAGCTTGGCCTCCAAAAAGCTTTCTACCCATTCTAGTTAATGACTTCACATATAAACCCACTTGTTTAATACTTTACTAGTCTCCCAGTCAATGGCACCCCACTCTAGTACTCTTGCCTGGAAAATCCCAAGGACGGAGAAGCCTGGTAAGGCTGCAGTCCATGGAGTCGCTAAGAGTCAGACACGACTGAGCAACTTCACTTTGACTTTTCACTTTCCTGCATTGAGAAGGAAATGGCAACCCACTCCAGTATTCTTGCCTAGAGAATTCCAGGGATGAGGGAACCCGGTGGGCTGCCATCCATGGGGCCACACAGAGTCAGACATGACTGAAGCGACTTAGCAGCAGCAGTCTCCCAGTCAGAAGACTATTTTATTTTTATTCATTTTTTCCATGAATTGTTCAGTGGTATTTTCTCTTTCCCAAGTGCTCTAATGGAAACATGAAATCCCTCAGTGAACAGGATGCAAATGATCTTAACCCCCATGAAATTTAAAATCTATGAAATATGTACTAATTATATATGCATATATATATATATACACACATAATTATTTCAGAATATAATAGAGCTTGAAATTTTGATAAATGTCAAAAAGTGACAAATGAACATTTCACTAACTTGATTAAATTCTGCAATTATGTTTCCAGTGCTCTCAGATGATATAGTCCCAAATCCTGTTGCTTTCCACTTTGCAGCCCTTATATTTTACTAGTACTTCTTTTACATTATATGTTTTAATCTTATATAAATTTTTTTCTCTTGATGAGTAGGTTATGACTGCATTCCTACTTCCACAACCTCCAAATATGCACACCAAAAAAAAACACAAACATAAAACACAAACATATATACAGAAACTTTGTAGCTGAAGTCTATTAACCCTTTAGGCCTCTACTTAAATGTTACCTTTTGTAGTCTTTTCTTGGATCTCCAGAGTAGGTTAAACACTCCATTTTAAACTCATCTTCAACTTTGCACTTCTTCAGAGCACTGACAAGAATAGTAAACAATAGAACATTTATGTAATTGTGTTTTAAGGAATACTTGAAACTATACTGCATGCTTGGTAGATAAACTGCAATTACAGATTCTAGGATGGTCTCTGGCAATGGCTAGTTTTAAATGAACAAAATAATATATAATTACATTACCTAAGAGAAATGCTGATAAATCATTGTGCCCAAAAAGTTCTATCTACCAGAAATTCCCTAATGATATATGGACATGGTCAGGTATTTAGTACAGAAATAGAACTCAAAAGATTTTGAAATAGGCAGAACACATGAAGCAATAAATAACAAAAGTATTAAAGGTTAGAGGAAGAATTTGAGTAAGCATATCACTTCATGGGAAATAGATGGGGAAACAGTGGAAACCATGTCAGACTTTGTTTTTTGGGCTCCATAATCACTGCAGATGGTGACTGCAGCCATGAAATTAAAAGATGCTTACTCCTTGGAAGGAAAGTTATGATCAACCTAGATAGCATATTTGAAGCAGAGACATTACTTTGCCGACTAAGGTCTGTCTAGTCAAGGTTATGGTTTTTCCAGTAGTCATGTATGGATGTGAGAGTTGGACTGTGAAGAAAGCTGAGCATCGAAGAATTGCTGCTTTGAACTGTGGTGTTGGAGAAGACTCTTGAGAGTCCCTTGGACTGCAAGGAGATCCATTCTAAAGGAGATGAGTCCTGGGTGTTCTTTGGAAGGAATGATGCTAAAGCTGAAACTCCAGTACTTTGGCCACCTCATACGAAGAGTTGACTCATTGGGAAAGACTCTGATGCTGGGAAGGATTGGGGGCAGGAGGAAAAGGGGATGACAGAGGATGAGATGGCTGGATGGTATCACCAACTCGATGGACATGAGTTTGAGTGAACTCCGGGAGTTGGTGATAGACAGGGAGGCCTGGCATGGTGCAACTCACGGGGTCGCAAAGAGTCGGTACAACTGAGCGACTGAACTGAGAGAGTTTCAGTAAGCCTAAATAAAAAATATATGCAGAGGAGAAATGATCTGTTTCTTGATGCTAATTTTATGATGTTTCACAGAGATGCATGCTTATAACGTGTGAATTTTTCTACAGATGTATATTTAGTGAAAATGTATTAATGGATGAGTTAAAAAAATAGCTGGCTTTTTGACAGGGTTAATACAGACAGTCATATTTAGAGACTTTTGTTTTGCTGTAAAGGAGCAAGAACAATCAACCACTGATAAGGAAGAAGGGTAGTTTGTTTGCTACTGCTTCCTAGATCCTAAAACATTCCTGATCCTAACCTATGCCTTATTCTGAGAATCTAGCTTCATGGCTCATCCTGGACTTCCATGAGAGTCTTGCTTTAATCATGTTCATGTATCATATTCTGATCTCCCATTTGTATAAATCAACTTGTTCTGGAATAAATACACATGAAAATAAATAATAACCTTATAACAAATTACCCTTTCCTTATAATTTGGGGATGTGAATGTCTTCTTGTTATAAGCAAGCTCTTCTATCACACAGTGATAAAACTATCACCATACATATTTACTAACTGTACAAAAATCATGAGTAATATATGTGAACAGCTGATCATATCAAATCTCTTATTTCTAATGCAAAATGTTATTTTCAGAAAATGAATTAATCACTTTGTTTAAAAGAGGTTATAGGTAGAGAAGTTTCTCAAAGTTCCCTTTAGTTGACTTCTATTACACTTTTATTTAGAATTTTGAACTTGGTACTGAAAATCCTTTTTGCATTTTGATGAGAAGTTGGTGAAATTTAATGAGAAAGAAAATCACAATTCTTAAGTAATGTTAATTTTAGGCAAATGTAAGTGTTGATAACAGTTTTAAAATTCATTTTCTTAGAATGCTAGTAAACATCTTTAGCACTTGCTAGTTGAACAATAAGGAGAAGCTCTGCTTCAAATTTTCCTTAGTCATGGAAATCCTGAAATTGAACAATTTGCTTTCACAATATGACATCTTTTAATTCATAATTTTATATGTTTTAAGCATAGTAAGTCTTTGAATTTTAAAAATAGATATTTCCTAAATGTCTTTGTGTCAATGTTATTGATAAGAAAATACAAATTCTATAGGAATAATAAGCTAAAGATGCAACTTAAACTGGACATGATTAGTCTCTGTCTTAAAGTTCAGTATTAATAAAATGATACAACTCATAGTTATGGAACTTTTAAAATGTATTTTATTGTATTGGAGAGCAATTATTTGAGGTTCTTTCCTCGGATCACTTCCTGATGAGGGAAAAAAATAAAAAGTTGATTTTCAATCTGTTAGGAAGATTTATGCTATAGACATTTAGATCAAAATATTTCTCTTTTCTCATTAGCTTTTCAAAGGTGCCTTACATTTCATATATGCTTGGTTTAATACCTTTTGCTATAGATTTACTTGTCATGAAAGTTCTAAAGATTGATGATCATGCAAAAATATAAATAATTTAACTGTTTTCTTCTTTTGTTTCATTTGATTTTAACAATGTTTTTTCAAAGACAGGAATAAAAACGGTATTGTAAGCAAGTTAGGGCTGAAATACAATGACATTCTTGAAGAATAAAACATAGGGGACCAAGTTTTCTTCATAAATAATACATAGGCAGGGGTTTATTGCACACTTTGTGGGATTTGCATGAACTTGCTCTATCTCTGAGAGAAAGCAATTTCCTCAGTACAGTAAAAATAGTAAGGTTAGACTAAAGGACAAAAAGAGACATCCCAGAATAATTCCCTCACTTTCAGAAAGGATCTTATCCTATGGGAATTTCCAACAATAAGTTATAATCTTTCTCCAATTCACAATCTCCTTTTGGTAAAGTTAAAACATTCAAGAGGCAAAGCAATCAATGAATAAGCTTTTGTTGAAACGAAACAGAAAAAATTTCCAAATGTTATTACATTAATTACATTGTCTATCATTTAGACCAAAATCTGTGTTTACAGAGGCTAAAGCTAGGCAAAAGACTGAAAGACCCTAGAAGTAGGGTCTGGCTGCATTATCACTCTGGACCTAGACACAGATAACTAGTTTCATTGCTAAGGAAGTAGTGATTCATTACATGATTTGATAGTAAAAAATGTTACCTGAGGATGGTATTATAAACAGTGCTCCCATTACCAGATAGGAGCAACAGAAAGTGACTCTATTTTTTCCTCTAAAATTAAAACAAATAGTTGAATAAAACTATGTAGGTGGATATGAAGATGTGCTCTCCATACCCCCTTTCCATTAGTGACAGTTCTCTAGCTGTGAGGAGTAAGGTCATGTCCTTCCCAAGGAAGCCCACAACTCAACTACAATTGAGCAAGGTGAGAGTACTAGGGTTTGACAATTGCAGAGTGATAACATAGAATGCTTTATGGACAATAGTGACTACAGAGCTTCCCACTGATTTGGTCAAGGCTTTGTGTAGCAAGTATTCCTGTCCAAATTATTTCATGCCCAATCCTGCCCCTCCTTCCTCTATTCACAGGTGTTAATTCTAATAAAAATCTTACAACCCAAGTATATCTCAGTATCAGATTCTGAAAAATGCAAGAAACTTCCTAGACTGATTGCCATAAAATAAAGTCATATTCTGGTGTTCAATACTGTCAAAATAGAGAGTTTGCCTTTACAAATATGTGTAAGTACTAACTACCGTAACTTTATAAAACACTAAAGCAAACAATCATGTCTATATATTAGCAATAAAAATCCAAAAATTAAAGTTAAAACAATAATTCCATTTATAATATCAAAAAGAATAACATCCATTTTGGAATAAGGTTACCAACAGAAGTACAAATGCTATATATTAAATATTACACAACATGCTGAAAATGATTAAAGAAGATCTAAGTAAATGCAGGCTTCCCAGGTGGCTCACTGGTAAACAATCTACCTGCCAGTGCAGGAGACACAGGTTCAATTCCTGGGTTGGGAAAATCCCAAGGAGAAGGAAATGGCAACCCACTCCAATATTCTTGCCTGGGAAATCCCATGGACCGAGAAGCATGGTGGGTTATATGGTCCACGGGGTAGCAAAAGAGTTGAACATGACTTAGTAACTGAAAAACAATGAACAACAAGGTAAATGCAATGGTCTTTCTTCTTGGTTTCAAGATTCAATATGGATGTTCTCCACAAATTGCTCTTTAGAGTCAAGGCAATATCTCTAAAAATAGTAATACCAGAAGACTTTGGGAGAGAAAGTAACAAGTTCTTGCTAAAATTTAAATATAAATGCAAAGGCCCCAGAATAGCCAAAATAATCCTGAAAAGGAGAATAAATTTAGAAAAGTTATGCTTACTGATTTCAAAATTCAGTATAATGCCGAATCAAAGTGTGTTACTGCCATAAGAGTACAGATATAAATCAATGGAACTTAACTGAAAATTTAGAAATAAACCTACATTTATAGACAATTTCAGTTTTGACACAGATGTCAGGGCAAGTAAACGAGGAAATAATAGTCTTGGAAAACTGGATATCCACATACAAAAGATGAATCAATATCTTTACTATATACCATACAAAGAAATTATCCTCACCATTATAGGTCAATAAATAAATAAATAAAAATATCTGTATTAGGTCCATACAACGGAATATTACTCAACAACAAAAAGAAACAAATTACTGATACATAGTAAGATACATCTGAACCTCAAAAACATGCCATGTTAAAAAAAATCTAGATTCCATATGTATGAAATATTTAGAAACAGCAAATGCATGGAGACTGAAAATAGCATCTGAGTATGTGAGTAGGGACATGAAAGATTACAAATTAGCAGGAAGAAGGTTTGGAATTATCCACACTGTCGTTTAGTCACTAAGCCATATCTTACTTTTGTAACCCCATCAATGGTAGCCTGTCAGGCTTCTCTGTCCATGGGATTTTCCAGGCAAGAAAACTGAGGTGGGTTACCATTCCTTTCTCAAGGGGATCTTCCAGGTAATAAACCCATATCTCCTGCACTGGCAGGTGGATTTTTTACTACTGAAACACTAGGGATTGATACAAATCTAAAATTGGACTACAGTGAAGGTTGTAAAACTGTGTCAGTTTACAAAAATCACTGAGGTTTATACTTAAAACAATTAGATTTCATGGCATATAAATTATATCTCAATAAAGTTGTATGAACTGTTTTATATAATATAATCTCAATTGTGATATATATACACACACATAGGCATGCATATACACACATAAAAATGGTTTATGAAACATGGGTCTGGTTAATATTTTAATTAAAAAACTGGAAAGACAACATTTAGTAAGCTCTTTCCTTACAAGTTGTTCAGTTCAGTTCAGTTCAGTCGCTCAGTCATGTCCAACTCTTTGCGACCCATGAATCGCAGCACGCCAGGTCTCCCTGTCCATCACCATCTCCTGGAGTTCACTCAGACTCACATCCATCGAGTCAGTGATGCCATCCAGCCATCTCATCCTCGGTCGTCCCCTTCTCCTCCTGTCCCCAATCCCTCCCAGCATCAGAGTCTTTTCCAATGAGTCATCTCTTCGTATGAGGTGGCCAAAGTACTGGAGTTTCAGCTTTAGCATCATTCCTTCCAAAGAAATCCCAGGGCTGATCTTCAGAATGGACTGGTTGGATCTCCTTGTAGTCCAAGGGATTCTGATCAGTCTTCTCCAACACCACAGTTGAAAAGTAGCAATCTTCGGTGCTCAGCTTTCTTCACAGTCCAAATCTCACATCCATACATGACTACTGGAAAAACCATAGCCTTGACTAGACGGACCTTAGTCGGCAAAGTAATATCTCTGCTTTTGAGTATGCTATCTAGGTTGGTCATAACTTTTCTTCCAAGGAGTAAGCGTCTTTTAATTTCATGACTGCAGTCACCATCTGCAGTGATTTTGGAGCCCCCCAAAATAAAGTCTGACACTGTTTCCACTGTTTCCCCATCTATTTCTCATGAAGTGATGGACCAGATGCCATGATCTTTGTTTTCTGAATGTTGAGCTTTATAAGTTGTTAATATGAATCAAAAAATGAAAAATATGAAAACTGATATAAAATCAAAATTTCATCTAAGCTAATCTAATTCATTTTACATCTCATGCATATGTTCTGGCCCCTCCAGACATCCTTTCAATGGACAGCTTTTCCACGTAAAAGCCTTGATGTTTAGTAGTCTGAGTAGATGCTAAAAGAGCTTAGGATAAAGAAGGGAAAAAAATGTGAATCATATTCACTTATTCATGAGAGGGACAGTTACTCCCACTTCATGGTTGATATATAACTGACTCTTTATGTTAGGAGAGAAAGGCTGGGGATGAAGGGTGATAAAAGTGTCACCCTCTCTACTTTGAATAAAGCAATATTATTTTGCTTTACAAAATTATACAGTGATGTGTTATATAATATGTTAATATTTTTAGTTCTCAAAGATATTGTAAGTTTCATGTCTAACCACAACTCCTTACCATCTTTTTATATGTTTTTGCAGAAAGTCCTAGAATTGGAATAAAGTGATACTTCAAAATTTTAACTGTTAGCCCAATAAAATTCTGTTTGTATTTTTATTTTTTCATTAACTAATCCAGGCCTCAAGAAGTATACTTCCTGGAAGACATCCACAATAATATAAGTTAGTAGGGAATAAAAGAAATTAATCAGTTATAATCTTGACCAGTAACCTGGCTGCTCCTCCTGTATTCTGTATTTCAGTTAGCAGTAGCCTATAAATTAGAAATCTCTGGTCTGTACTTCATAATTCTGTTCTATGGATTCAACCTATTTATGAATTATTTTATTCTTTAATTTTTACTGCCAACATATTTCTCAACATTGTCACTTGAGATAGTTCCCATATGGTTTTCTTTTCCAACTATCTTACATGTCTTTTATTCAAGACCTGCCCTCACTTCTTTTAACATGCCTATCACCAACTGCTAATCCCTTTCACCTCCTACCACTAAATGTTTTTCCTTAGGTCAATGTGTCAAATGACTTGTGCACTCCACCACCTTTCTCTGCCCTCATCCCCCAGTACTTGCCTTTTGTTCTTCACCTTCTGCACTTCTCATTTACAACATTCACTGTCTTTACACTATGTGTCTGTGCCTGTGGAATGGTTTACTGGTTTACCTAAAAAATTCCAAATTTCACCCAAGATCCAATGTAAATGATACCTTATTTGAAATAAAACTTTCCAGATTATTTAAGGCAAACTAATTATTCCACCTTATTATTTCCAAATACTCATATTCTCTTAAATTCCTTAGTATTTCCAAATACTCTTACATTATCCTAAAACTATTGCCATTTCACAAACTGTGAATATTTCCAAGTGTTTCTTAGGTTCATTACAAGCAAGGCCTATTCTGTATTTTTTAATCACTAGTGCTCAGTACAAAGTCTTTCTTATGTAATAAATGAATATTCATTAAAATAAATGAGTGTGAATTATTTCTATAACCAGCAATTTAAAAATTGATATCCTCTTTGAAATGTTATTAAAACAATATGATAAAGGATGTTTAGTTCATTATGTTCAGTTCAGTTCAGTCACTCAGTCGTGTCTGACTCTTTGCGACCCCATGAATTCTGTATTTCAGTTAGCAGTAGCCTATAAATTAGAAATCTATTTAAGAGACAGCACGGCAGGCCTCCCTGTCCATCACCAACTCCCAGAGTTCACTCAGACTCACGTCCATTGAGTCAGTGATGCCATCCAGCCATCTCATCCTCTGTCGTCCCCTTCTCCTCCTGCCCCCAATCCCTCCCAGCATCAGAGTCTTTTCCAATGAGTCAACTCTTCGCATGAGGTGGCCAAAGTACTGGAGTTTCAGCTTTAGCATCATTCCTTCCAAAGAAATTCCATGGTTATGTTAGGTAGTTAAAATAGGAAAAAAGAGACCAGAATGGTAGTGGCTAAGAGACAAGGAAGGGAAAAGCCCATGAAAATAGAAGAAAGGAAGGTCAGAGGACCACAGTGAGAACCTCAGGTAAAACAAACAGCCCTCCTGGTTAGCCCAATTTACATAAAGCAGGCTCACAGGGAGGAGAAAAAATGTATTTTCCTTTGCATGACAAATGAAACTGAGCTGTAACACGGAGCTATAAAGCTGGTCCCTCCAACACTTCAAATTTTTGCTGCGTTGAGACAAAACCGGGGAAATTACACACTCCTCCGACACCTATGGTGCTGTTTCTAGGATTTAAGGTAACTGAAACAACCTTGGCTCAGCCCCTGTGAGGCAGAAGCCAAGCACAGTAGAAGCCCAACTCAGCAAAAGCTCTCCTCCCGCAGTGCAAGCTGAATGAGAAGAAACCCAGTGCAGTGGATATGACAAGAAGTCCAGTGTGTTAGAAACCTGGACAGCAAAAACAAACTCTGCAGAAAGCTTACATGGCTCAGTCCCAGATTCCAGAAGACCTCCAGCTGGGGTGAAAGTCCTCTGCCCTATGGCTGGAAGGACATATGGCTAACAAAATCTTAATTCCTTTACAATCTCTCATTTCTTGTTTCCTCGAACTACCCACCCTGCACCACCCGGGAACATGTGAGCAGCAGTGGGTGCAGTTGAGAGACTCTGGAGAGGCTACTCCCTAGTGTGTCTTGAAAGCTCCACTATCCTCTGCCCTCTAGTAGCTGTTGCCCAAGCAGGTGAGGGTTCTTGTGTCCTTAATCTTTATGCCAAGTATCAGGCCAATGAAAACTGTGACCACAGGTCAAGTATTTAGCAGATTTTCTGGCAGGTTATGAAGGGGATTCCTCAGCACATTTCTCCCACTGCTTTTTCATCCTGTCCTTCAGCTCCTCTCTCCCGAGACTTGAGCCCAGACAAAACCCACAGTACCTGGTTTTAGGACCTAATGAAGCTCAAGCTCATTGTAAAAAATTCAGTGAGAGACTCAGCAATAGGTAGGAGGTAGATTTGTTCAGATTCAGAGAAAAGCACTCTCCGAGAGTGTGGGCCATCACAGAGGGTGAGTGCAGTGGCCATGGAATGTGGTGTGGTTAGTTTTTGCGGCCTGGGTAATGTCATATGCTAATGAGTGGGAGGATTATTCCAACAATTGGAGAACCACCCACTCCTCAGTCTTCTGACAGTGCCTTGGAACTGTCCTGGCTCCTTTGGGTGTGTCAGTTAACTTCCAGATCGAGGATCAAGGATTAGTTGAATTTCACTTGTCATCTTGGACCCATTTGATTTTAATTGGTTTATGTTATGCCCTTGGGCTATGTCATTCTTTGAAAAGTTGTGCCCTGTCCCCTTCCCTCCTGTTTTATGCTCTTCTCCTGAGCCCTGTCCTGGCCCACAATGTTGCCTTTACAATCTTCTGGAGGGACAGCCAGAAAATAGCTGGCCCTTGGGAGAGAAATGCTATATAATTCCAATCTCTCTAGATATCCAGGCCTTCATCTTCCCTGGTGGCTCAGAGGTTAAAGCGTCTGCCTCCAATGCGGAGACCCGGGTTCAATGCCTGGGTCGGGAAGATCCCCTGGAGAAGGAAATGGCAACCCACTCCAGTATTCTTGCCCGGAGAATCTCATGGACGGAGGAGCCTGGTGGGATACAGTCCATGGGGTCACAAATAGTCAGACATGACTGAGCGACTTCACTTCACTTTCAATGCCCCTAACAGGACCAGATAACCCACTCCTTTGTCATTACTTTTCCTGTTACCTAAAGTGGGTCTATGACAATGAAATAGTTACCACTGGAAACACCCTAAGCTGCTTTTATGGAGGACTAGGGGAGGAAATCAGTCACTTACATTCCCTCAGAGCAATATGAGGATAAGGCTTATGGGTATTAGCCAGGATCCCAGTCTCAGGGCACAGGCTTGAATTTCTTTACATCATGGTATCTATTCCAATCAGCAGTGGACAAACCAGCAGAATTAAGATTACAACCCCTTAATCCTATCTAGCACTTGTCATGCTGAAGATCTTGGGGATGCCCAACTCCAGTCTGGGGGACCCAGGAGGTCGACCTTCCTAGGTATCTTGTCCTTGAGAGGTTGTCATGCCTCAGCCTGCCTGGGGATCTGCACCCTGACCCGGGAATACCAGGCTCTCAGGTTGCAACAGTACTGGATAGGATAAGCTTCAGAAAGACTCACCTCTAAGGAAGTCCACCATGGAAACAGAAGGAAGCCTATGACTTGTGGGACTGTGCCTGGTCTCAGCAATAACTCAGGAGCCAAATGAGAACCCTACTGCCTTTCTGGAAAGGCTAAAAGAGGCCCTCCAAAAGTTTACCAATCTGGACTTAGACACTTATAAGCAACAGGAGATTTTAAAGGACAAATTCCTGTCCCAATGTGCATTAGACATCAAGATAAAGTCACAACACCTCCAGCAGTAGGACCCTGCTGACTCTTTAGATGAGATGGTCCAGACAGCCACCAATACCTTTTATAGAAGAGAACAGGAAAGGGAGGCCAAGGCCCAGAAGAGGGAGAAAAGGAAAAGAGACAAGGCATCCCAGATGCTGGCCATCCCCAGGGAAGCCTTATGGTAAACCCTGAGTCCTTAAAGGACAAGGCAAGAGGCAAATGCCTAAGATATGTGGGACATTGGGCCAAAGAGTGACCAAACCATGACAAGTCTCCTAAACCAGCTTGCTACAAATGTCATCAACTGGGACATTGGGCAGCACTCTGCCTTCAGGACTCAAGAGCCTCAAGGTCAAGCACCAAGCCTTCCATCACGATGATTCAACATGACTGAAGCAGCCCACTCCAGCCAGTCCACCTGTCACAGATAACCATCATGGGGGTAGAGCCAAGGGTGCAACTGGATGTAGCAGGTAGGTATGAGAATTCTTGGTTGACACAGAGGCTACCTACTCTCTCGTGACCTCCTACTCTGGAGCCTTCTCCTCCCAAACTGCTAGAGGCCAGCGTGAGGAATCCTACCCATGACAGGGTCATGCGGCAGAAATCTGATGGGCAAGGCAATTCGGATTTCAGGGATTCCCCCTGAGTTTCCCTGAGCAGCTACACCCCCCCCCCCCCCCCCAAAAAAAAAAAAAAAAGAAACCAGAATATGCCTGCTGCCAGGAGCCAGCGTGAAGAATCCCACCAATGACAAGGTCATGTGGCAGAGACTTGATGGGCAAGGATGATTCAGGTCTCAGGGTTTCCCCCTGGTATTTCCTGAGCATGTACCTCCAAAATAAGAATCTGCCAGCCTTATATTGTATTTTTCTATTCTTCTGACCCTCTCTGGAAAAAGTTAATTCAGGGCTTTAGTCTTCTGCATGTGAAAGGAGTGTTTCAGCTCAACCCCCTCTGATAACACTCTAACTTAAATGCTCTAACTTGCCTAACAGGTTCCCCAGACCTTTTACAGCTTGTGAATTGCTTACAGCCCCCAACTGCGAGGGGCACAAAGCTTAAAGTATCTTAAAGTTACAGAGCCTTTTCTAAGAGCTAAAAATCCTATTGGTGACAGGATTTCACTGTTGACTCAATGATTGCTGCCAGACCTCCTTATTCTTTATTTTTAGGCACCTGGGAAGATGTTAATCAATGTAAACGGGATATGGAAAAAGATATATAGTAGTTTTGATGTTAGCAACACTAGACTTTTGAGTTAATTACTTTTGTTATAAATCACTGTACTCCTTTTACTTGTTTTTTTTTTAATTTTTTAAATTAATTTTTATTTTTTAGTTTGTTTTGCTTTACAATACTGTATTTGTTTTGCTATACATTGACATGAATCAGCCACGAGTGCACATGAACTCCTAATCCCGACCCCCCTCCCTCCCGCCCCACACCATCTCTCTGGATTATCCCCCAGTGCATCAGTTCCAAGCATCCTGCATCCTGCATTGAACCTAGACTGGTGATTCGTTTCACTTATGATATCAAACATGTGACACTGCCACTCTCCCAGATCATCCCACCCTCTCCCTCTCTCACAGAGTCCAAAAGGCTGTTCTATACATCTGTGTCTCTTTTGCTGTCTTGAATACAGGTTTATCACTACCATCTTTCTAAATTCCATATATATGTGTAAGTATACTGTATTGGTGTTTTTAAATTGCTATATCTTTGCTATGTAAGAATGTAACTTTATTTAGTGCTTTCTGAGAATGGCACCACACTTTGGAAAGAACAACACTTTTAACACAAATAAGTCTTCTGGTTAACAAACCCTTATCAGAAAAGAGTCATAAAATGTTAATTGGCCTTTTGGCCAGAAGATGATGTAAATCACCTAAGACTTGTGTATACAATTGGGTATGCAGAGAGAAAAGCCTGGTTTTGATAAGAGTCTGGGCTGCTAATGTTGCATAACTTTATATTACCCATTGATCTCTATGTACAATCAAAAAGGTATAAAAGGCCTTGAAGGACAATAGGGGCCAGGACCAGTCGCTGGACTGGTTTCCCCCGTGTCTTCTCTCTAATTTCTAGCTGAATTCCCATCTGGGGCATGGAGGCTCGCCATGTCTACTTAGTTGTCCTGGCTTTTAAGTTCCACGCAAGGGGGAGCCCAAGGTGGGGCACCCCCCAAATTCAAGAGGATGCCGGTGGTCTAACGTAGATGGTGCAAGCTCCTTGTCTGGAACTTTATTGGCTTTCCACATAAACCAAGTTAATCAGCCTCTTTTCTCCACTAAATTTTCCTACTATACTATTATTTCCTTATCTTATACATCTAAATAAATAATTCTTTCTAAGACGCCATGCTGTCCCTGCTTCGAATTTCCCTGGATCCACCGGGGCTGGACCCTGGCACCAAACCTGTACCATTTTGGGTGCTACAGGAAAAATAATTACAAAAAGATTTACCTGAACACTTCTTTATTGCTGGGATGGAAAGATATTTTCCCACCAGTTTCTGGTGGTCTCTGAGTGTCCTACTCCTTTATTGGGAAGAGATCTTTCCCTGCCTTTGAAATAGTGCAACTATTGCTGTCCTGATATAAGATGCTTTAAAACTCTGTCTTGAGGCAAACACTACTTTTACCAGTTGTTTACCAGTGAAACAACTCCTGAATGAGAGAGGCCATTTATGGATCTCTGATCAAAGAATCCTCAGATATCAAGTAGTGCTGATGGAAAATCCAAGTCTGACTATCCTCTTGTGAAGTTCTTAACCCAGTTACCTTCCTGCCTACCCCGAGAGGTATCTCCCCTTTCACTCTTGCCCATAAATTTTGGACCATTAGGCAAAATCCCGAGAAGGATTGTCAGAAGGTCCTCTGACCAATTCTGTGGAAATCTGGTACACTGATGGAGCAGCTTTGTTTAAATGGAAACAAGAAGAGTTGGATATGCAATAGTCTCCAATTTTGAGACCATAGAGTCTAAACCTTTGCCACCAGGTACCTCAGCCCAATTAGCTGAGCTCACAGCCCTGATTCAAGTCTTAGAGCTGGGAAAAGGAAAAAGAGTAGCCATTTACACTGACTCCAAGTGTGCCTTTCTGGTGCTACATGCACATGCTGATATTTGAAAAGAAGAGGCCACTTGACAGCCCAAGAGTCCCCAGTCAAATATGATGATCATATCCTTAGGCTCTTGTAGGCAGTAATCTGCCTGCCAAGGTTTCAGTATCCCATTGTAAAGGACACCAGAAAGGGAGCAGGGAAGTGGCATGAGGGAACCCAAGCAGCTGATCAGGCAGCTAAGAGAGCAGCATAAAGAACTATGATCTAATAGGGGTTGCTACCTTAGTACCACAGGCTAATTTACCAGAAGTGAAGTGAAGTCACTCAGTCATGCCCAACTCTTTGTGACCCAGTGGACTATAGCCCACCAGTCTCCTCCGTCCATGGGATTCTCCAGACAAGAATACTGGAGTGGGTTGCCATTTCCTTCTCCAGGGTAATCTTCCAGACCCAGGTCTCTCACATTGCAGGCAGACACTTTAACCTCTGAGTTACCAGGGAAGCCCATAATTTACCAGAAACTCCTTCATATACTGAAAGTGAGACTCTTAAAGCTAAAAGTGAGGGATTTCAAGATCATATGGGGTGGTTCAACAAGGAAGGACTCCTTTTTCTGCCTGGGAACCTCCAATAGAAGTTGGTTAACTCCTTACATGCCATCATTTGTTTAGGGGAAAAGGCTCTCCAAAGATTACTAGAAAGGTCCTTCAGAAGAACAGGCCTCCAAATGATTAAAAAGCAAGTGGTCTCCTCTTGTCCCACTTGCCAATGAAACAACCCCCAAGGAGCTCAAAGACCCCAGTTGGCCCAGCCTGTCCAATGGCATGAGACCTACACAGGAGAGGGCTGGCAGATGTACTTCACCCAGATGCCAGTTTCCCAAGGATATAAATACCTATTAGTCATGATAGATCCATTCACATGATAGATTGAAGGCTTTCCCACCCAGACTGAGAAGGCTGAGGAGGTTGTAAAAACAAAAAACAAAACACTGCTCAATGAGATCATTCTGAGATTTGTTCTGCCCAGGTCATTACAAAGCAACAATGGAACATCATTTACTTCTAAAGTCACCCAAAAGGTCTCTTAAGCATTGGACATTACTTATATCTATTGTGTCTGGAGGCCTCAGTCTTTAGGAAAAGTAGAAAGAGCCAACCAATTTTAAAATCAGTGATAAAAAAGGTAACCCAGGAGACCTCTCTGGGATGGAAGGAGGCTTTACCAATAGCTCTCCTCCATACCCATAGTGACCCTAAGGAACAGGTTGGTCTTAGTCCTTATGAGATGCTATATGGAAAGCCTTTGGTTTATGTCAATGAACTCTTTCTAGATCCAGAGGCTCTGATCCTCCAGTTTTATACCATGGCCATTGGGCAATTCCAATAGGATACACACTTGTGGGGCATCAACCAGGACCCAAAAGATTCTAAAGAGCTACCACTATGTGCTCCAGGGACCCAAGTCCTAATTAACGTCTGGAAAGATGGTAACCAAAGGCTCAACTCCAGCCCACATGGAAGGGCCCCTACCCTGTAATACTTTCTACCCCTACAGCAGTCAAGGTACCAGGACACGACTCCTGGATTCACTACTCACAAGCCAAGTCATGGAAGAAAACAGAAAAAGACACTCCATACACCTGTGAGCCCCTGGGAGATCTTAGATACTTATTCAGGACTGCAAATGAGTGTCTTTCTAATGAACACTCCCAAAATTAAGTTTCTGGGGATAAGATTTCTCAGGACAGCTCTAAAAAGACAACACAGTTTGGCTGGGGTTGTACTCCAAAATACAAAGGAGATAGATCTCCTGATCCCTGAACAGGATCAGGGATCAAGTCCCGGAGGGACTTGAGCCATCTTGAATGAGATGTGTTGTTTCTGAGTAAATACCTCCAGCTAAGTTAAAGTCTCACAGTCCTCAAGAAAAATATTCAGATCCTACTGGATCTCAGAGACTGAGCTGGAGAGTTCTCAGGGTGGCTATAATCTCTCTTTGTGGGATCCTTCTGGCGAGGGGAAATTTGGAGTTGGCTGATGCCCCTACTAATCCCTGTCATCACCATAGTGATGCTGCTTATGGTTGCTCCATGCGTTATCAATTATCTAACCTTTTTTCTCTGCTGAGGTCTACAAGCTACAACATGCAGTGCCAGTTCCACAAGGATATATAAAACTACAGCTACCCCAGAAACTATCACTCACCCTCAGATGGACACCGATATAAGGACTCAGGCTTGAGACTAGCAAGAATGGGAAGCCTAGTGCCCTTCGCCATCACAGTTCAGCAGGAAGTAGCCAGAGAGATCTCAACACCCCTATTCCCAAAGAATTGGGCCTCCTATATCTTGAGAGGGGAATGTTAGGTAGTTAGAATAAGAAAAATGAGTTCAGAATGGCAGTGGCTAAAAGACAAAGGAGGGAAAAGCCCTTGAAAATAGAACAAAGGAAGGTCTGAGGACCAGAGTGAGAACCTCAGGTAAAACAAACAGCCCTCCTGGCTAGCCTAATTTACATAAGGCAAGCTCACGAAGGGGAGGAGAAAAAACATGCAAAAAGAAGAGTCAAAATTGAGCAATGTGTGGGGCGGGGGCGGGGGTGGGCTTCTCTTTTCTTTTTGTCTTTTGTGTTGGCCTGTCCTTATGCCTTGAGGATGTATTTTCTCATTACTTGACAAATAAAAATGAGCTGTAACATGGAGCTGTAACACTGGTCACTTCAAATTTTTGCTGCAGTGAGACACAACTAAGGAAATTACACACTCCCCTGACAATTACATTATTTTTTAACTACAAATTGTGTTGTTTTGGTTTTTTACTATCACAGAATGATTTTAAATAGAGTTCCCCAAACATTGAAATTTATTTCACTGATTAATTCATTAAAGTATATTATGTCTTGTATATATTTGGGAGCAGCAGAGATCTATTAAGATCATAAATATATCAGTTATTCATGACATAGGTTGAAATACTTATTCTATAAGAATGTCTGCTAATTAGTATTAGAAACATGCTTTCAGCTTATCTATGTCATTAAATCAGTCCAAATTAACTAGCAAAAAACCACTTCATGTAATCACAGTGCTGAATTCAATACAGTCAGATATATTATTTGGAAAAATAAGTAAATATATGAATAAAAAGGTAGGTTTCAAAATACCAGATTAAACCTCCTCTCTTCAGTGTTGTCAGAGTTTGGAATTCAAAACTATAAATTAATCAGTAAGAAAATATAGATATATTCCCTATCAAATAAAAAGGTAGAGTGCCTCAGCCTGACATTCTATCCTGCACCTGATAGGCAGTCAAAAAATATCAGTTGAAGAAATGAATGATGATTAAAACATTTTGCATTTAAAATCATTACCAAATACCTGAGTGATCAAAAAATCATCTTGCAGAGATGTCAGAATTCCTGGAATTATAAATGCAACATTAAAATGACAGGAGAGAAAATTCCTATGCTGCTGAAAAGTCAATAAAAGGAAGTTCCCTCATCTATAGTCATTTTAAGGTTATTTTTAATTTTACTAAGTTTCACCTTTCATAAAATTTAGTGGCAGCATTATACATTGCCTGGGGACATTCTATCTGAAACCTATTCCAGTATTTTTAGTTACACTGTAAAAACACTCTGTGTTAGTTTTATGAAGTTCTTATTTCTCTGTTGAAGAATGAAGGTAAAATCATAGAACATACCCACCTCACAAAATCATATAATTTATTGTATTTGAAAAGTTATGACCAACCTAGATAGCATATTGAAAAGCAGAGACATTACTTTGCCAACAAAGGTCAGTCTGGTCAAGGCTATGGTTTTTCCTGTGGTCATGTATGGATGTGAGAGTTGGACCGTGAAGAAGGCTGAGTGCTGAAGAATTGCTGCTTTTGAACTGTGGTGTTGGAGAAGACTCTTGAGAGTCCCTTGGACTGCAAGGAGATCCAACTAGTCCATTCTGAAGGAGATCAACCCTGGGATTTCTGTGGAAGGAATGATGCTAAAGCTGAAACTCCAGTACTTTGGCCACCTCATGCGAACAGTTGACTCACTGGAAAAGACCCTGATGCTGGGAGGGATTGGGGGCAGGAGGAAAAGGGAATGACAGAGGATGAGATGGCTGGATGGCATCACTGACTCGATGGACGTGATGAGTCTGAGTGAACTCCAGGAGATGTGATGGACACAGAGGCCTGGTGTGCTACAATTCATGGGGTTGCAAAGAGTCAGACACAACTGAGTGACTGAACTCAACTGAACTGAAGCTGAGTTCTATTATCTTGGACATTATTTAAAGTACCTATAATAAGACTCACATGTGCATGTAATATATTTGCAAAATATACATTTATACAAATAATTAAAAAATAATATAAACATTGTACTATATAATGCTTTAAAATGCACACAGTATATAATTTAAAATTTTAATTACTCAAAAGTTAAATTAGAAAATAGAAAAGTTGTATATTTTTATTATAAATTAATAATTTAGAATATTTGTTTTAAAGAGATACAGTGGTGTATGTGAAGGACATTTTAAAATTTGTTCTCTTTAGACTTATCTCTTTTCTTTTTTATATTATACTGACTTCTATTTTAAATAATAATTTTTTAAATATCTTTTTTCAGAGTTAGAACAAAACATGTATTTGTTAAGTGGCTATTTAATATTATACTATATGCTTTACAACGTTTGGTTAAATTAGGCTCTAGAATGCCTTGAACTTGAAGGGATTCATTGATTCTCAAATATGTTTATAGATGTAATCTGAAACTCCAACATGCCACTGTGTTTCATGTGACCAGGAACCCTGTGGGACAGAACTTATATCCAGGTAATAAGTAAGATTTAGATATATGCACATTTACCTAAGGAATAGGGGTTAATTTTTGGCATTGAAACTTACAGAATAATAAAAAAAGACAGTGAAATAAAGTTACATAAATTAGGGGGGTATTCCAGCATTTACTGCTGCTAAGTCACTTCAGTCGTGTCCGACTCTGTGCGACCCCATAGACGGCAGCCCACCAGGCTCCCCCATCCCTGGGATTCTCCAGGCAAGAATACTGGAGTGGGTTGCCATTTCCTTCTCCAATGCATGACAGTAAAAAGTGAAAGTGAAGTCGCTCAGTCATGCCCGACTCTTAGCGACTTCATGGACTGCAGCCTACCAGTCTCCTCCATCCATGGGATTTTCCAGGCAAGAGTACTGGAATAGGGTGCCATTGCCTTCTCTAATTCCAGCATTTAGACAAGCCCAAACCTCAGGGACTAGATACTATAAGAGAAGAGACAGGTGAGCCGAATGATCACTTGAGTAAAAGAATGCAAAGGGCAGTGGGTATCAGTGAGTAGCATCTCTGATAATGTGTGGGCTAAGTGCCCCTCAACCAGAAATTCCTAAAATCAATAATTTTGTGGAATATAAGTCTATAAGGTATGAAACTCTTTATAATTGAGTTGAAATATAACATTTTATAATGTTATATTAACACAAGAAAATTATAATCAAGAATAGGGTGCCATTGCCTTCTCTAATTCCAGCATTTAGACAAGCCCAAACCTCAGGGACTAGATACTATAAGAGAAGAGACAGGTGAGCCGAATGATCACTTGAGTAAAAGAATGCAAAGGGCAGTGGGTATCAGTGAGTAGCATCTCTGATAATGTGTGGGCTAAGTGCCCCTCAACCAGAAATTCCTAAAATCAATAATTTTGTGGAATATAAGTCTATAAGGTATGAAACTCTTTATAATTGAGTTGAAATATAACATTTTATAATGTTATATTAACACAAGAAAATTATAATCAACAGAAGAAAACATATAAAGTATATAACAGTTATGAAATTTTTATACTGTATATCTATGCTCAGCTGTGTATGACTCTTTGAGACCCCAAGGACTGTAGCCTGCCAGGCTCCTCTGTCCATGGAATTTTCCAGGCAAGAATGCTGCAGCAGGTTGCCATTACCTCAACCAGGGGTTGACCCAGGGACTGAACCCATGTCTCTTGCAGCTCCTGAGTTGGCAGGTGGATTCTTACCACTAGCACCACCTGGGAAGCCATGAAATTAATTATAAGTACACATGTATTTTGTTTAGTGACTTAGGGAATATTGAAAAGACAGCAGTGACCAATTAGAAAAAGTAGATTTGTTGTTTTAATTATTATGTAGGAATATATTTATAATATCTTGTCAAAAATTACTTCTCTAGAGTGTTACTTAAAATGATTTCTAAGACTAGCTAACTATAAAACTGATATTAACTTTTTCTTATTTAAATGTTTACTAGGTTTTAATTTCTGTGTAGAACATTACTATGAACTTAGCATTCTAAATAAAGCATTTATTATCTCATAATTTCTGTTGATCAGGAATCTGGGTATGACTTAACTGGGTCCTATGCAAAGCTTCTATGTGCCAGACTAGGTTCTCCTTTGGAGGCTTGACAGGGATGGATCCTCCTGTTAGCTTATTCAGCCTATTTGTAAATTCCCTTTGCAATTGTAGGCATAAGGTCCCAATAACCTGCTAGCTGCTGTCCAGGGTTTGCTGTGAGCTTCTAGAAGTTTCTTAAAGTTTCTTTAGGATGAATCATCTCTACAGATCCTCTCACACCTTTTGCAAAGGTCAGTAAAGGAGAAAGTTTTTAGTCTGAATCGTCTAGTGAAATGAACTCTTATAAAATAGGACATGGCTATAGGAATAATTTTTCATAATGTTTGACATATTCTGTTGGTTAGAAACTCTCACTGCACGTCCATACTCAGGGAAAGAAAATTATACAAAGGCATGAGTATTAGAAGATAAGATCATTTTAGGGTCTGTTCAACACAGTTGTGAACTATGAATTGACATAATTCGACTGTTTTCTCTCTTACATTATCATGGTCAATCTCAATTGCTGATTAAATACATGTATATATGTCAGTTAAAGTAAAAATCCATATATGAATGTGAAATAGAAAATTCTAAGAATGCAAATATAATTTATACAGCTAAAATAACATACATTTTTTAAATAAAAGTCAAACCATTCTGAAAAACTTTTAAGGCAGAAATTTGACATAAGACAACTGTTTAATAATGACTGTTTTATTCTAATTAACATTCATGCAGCAAGTAAATGCTCTCTTAACTTTTCTAGAGTACCCATGAATCTTGACTTCTGACTCTGAAAAACTAAAAACTTTTTTTTTACTTCTATACTATAAAAGAAATTTTATTTTAGATACAGAGTAAAAGAAAAACATGAGCTTTTAAAATAGTTATCTTTGACCTTTATATCTAGATTGAGTTTTAAATGTCATATATTTTGTAAGTTAATAAGAAAGAATATCAGTGCTTATTTTAAATTAGTCTCACTGTATTATCCCATTGAGGAATGTAATAGGAAACAATGATGTTTGAAACTATCCTCATACCTTTGAAAATTTTCAAGAATATCTTTACATACACATTTTATTCAACCACCAAAATCAATACTTTTCTCAATACTAAAACTAATTTTATATCAGTCATCCTAATAAAATAATGATGCTCATATATTTGGCTATATGTATGTGTACACACACACACATACACACACACACACACATGTTTTAAAGTAAGCCAATTACTTGATGACTTTGCAAATGATATAAAGATAAATAGATATACTTTTCTTATTACATTGTGAAAACATTGTGTGTGTTTACAAATGTGTGAATGCGTGTATGCTTTCTTTCTGTTATTGTCTTTAAAAAGTGTATCCCAAAAAATACACTTCTAAAGTTCTTTAATAGTTTCTCCTCTTTTAATTCAAGTTTACCACAGTAATTACAAGCCTTTTCAGACTTTGGATATCCTAATTAGTAGCAATCACAGATGTGACCAATTTCTAGCAGCTAAAAGAAAAATTAAATTGACTGACAAATGTCACCATAGTCACAAATAACAACTCCAATTATGCTTGACTAGGAGCAAGAGAAAGGGCAAGCAGGATTAAGAGAGCAAATCTCATTTTATGGCAGCTGCTATCTTCCCCTTGAAGTGTTTCTATATGAAATGCAAGCATGAAAAGTACAAGTTAAAATAAAAGCTCTCTCATAAGCTCCTCCTTACTTATAAGCTCCTTATGATATACAGATAGGATGAAAAGAGAGAGGTCATTACATAGCCTGTTGTTGCTGATGCTAAGTCACTTCAGCTGTGTCTGACTCTGTGCAACCACATAGACAGCAGCCCACAAGGCTCCTCTGTCCCTGGGATTACCCAGGCAAGAATATTGGAGTGGATTGCCACTTTTCTCCAATGCATGCATGCATACTAAGTCACTTCAGTAGTGTCCGACTCTGTGTGACCCTATGGACAGCAGCCCACCAGGCTCCTCTGTCCACGGGATTCTCTTGCCAAGAATCCTGGAGTGGGTTGCCATTTCCTTCTGCATTACGTAGCCTACCCTTTGCTCCAGGATCTCTGAGTCTCATTCAGCTCTTTTTGCTTGCTCAGTTGTTAGTCATGTCTGACTCTCTGCGGCTCTGTGGACTGTAGGCTGCCAGGCTCCTCTGTCCATGAGATTTTTCAGTCAAGAATACTGGAGCAGGTTGCCATTTCCTACTCCAGGGGATCTTCTTGATACAAGGATCGAATTTGTGTCTCTTACGCTTCCTGCACTGGCAGATGGATTCTTTACCACTAACACCACCTGAGAAGCCCAGTTATCCAGCTTTTAAACAGGGTCTGAAATGTATCTTTGGAAGCCAAATGTGATTCTGGAAAGTTTGATAGAATGTTGATCAAGTCAAAAACATACCGCAGACTGATTCTAAACTCTATGTGTTTTGACTTCCTGATCATACACAATATTTGTGAGAAAATGAAATAAATACACAAAATACAGGGCATGTTTTGTAGGTATCAAGAAACAGAACTATTAGTAATATTAGTTCAGTTCAGTTCAGTCGCGCAGTCGTGTCCGACTCTTTGCGACCCCATGAATCACAGTTTGCCAGGCCTCCTTGTCCATCACCAATTCCCAGAGTTCACTCAGACTCACGTTCATTGAGTCCATGATGCCATCCAGCCATCTCATCCTCGGTCATCCCTTTCTCCTCCTGCCCCCAATCCCTCCCAGCATCAGGGTCTTTTCCAATGAGTCAACTCTTCGCATAAGGTGCCCAAAGTACTGGAGCTTCAGTTTTAGCATCATTCCTTCCAAAGAAATCCCAGGGTTGATCTCCTTCAGAATGGACTGGTTGGATCTCCTTGCAGTCCAAGGGACTCTCAAGAGTCTTCTCCAACACCACAGTTCAAAAGCATCAATTCTTCGGCGCTCAGCCTTCTTCACAGTCCAACTCTCACATCCATACATGACCACAGGAAAAACCATAGCCTTGACTAGACGGACCTTAGTCGGCAAAGTAATGTCTCTGCTTTTGAATATACTATCTAGGTTGGTCATAACTTTTCTTCCAAGGAGTAAGCGCCTTTTAATTTCATGGCTGCAGTCACCATCTGCAGTGATTTTGGAGCCCAAAAAAACAAAGTCTGACACTGTTTCTACTGTTTCCCCATCTATTTCCCATGAAGTGATGGGGCCAGATGCCATGATCTTCGTTTTCTGAATGTTGAGCTTTAAGCCAACTTTTCCACTCTCCTCTTTCACTTTCAACAAGAGGCTTTTTAGCTCCTCTTCACTTTCTGCCATAAGGGTGGTGTCATCTGCATATCTGAGGTTATTGATATTTCTCCCGGCAATCTTGATTCCAGCTTGTGTTTCTTCCAGTCCAGCGTTTCTCATGATGTACTCTGCATAGAAGTTAAATAAGCAGGGTGACAATATACAGCCTTGACGTACTCCTTTTCCTATTTGGAACCAGTCTGTTGTTCCATGTCCAGTTCTAACTGTTGCTTCCTGACCTGCATACAGATTTCTCAAGAGGCAGGTTAGGTGGTCTGGTATTCCCATCTTTCTCAGAATTTTCCACAGTTTATTGTGATCCACACAGTCAAAGGCTTTGGCATAGTCAATAAAGCAGAAATAGCTGTTTTTGCTTTTTCCATGATCCAGTGGATGTTGGCAATTTGATCTCTGGTTCCTCTGCCTTTTCTAAAACCAGCTTGAACATCAGGGAGTTCACGGTTCCCATATTGCTGAAGTCTGGCTTGGAGAATTTTGAGCATTACTTTACTAGCATGTGAGATGAGTGCAATTGTTCGGTAGTTGGAGCATTCTTTGGCATTGCCTTTCTTTGGAATTGGGATGAAAACTGACCTTTTCCAGCCCTGTGGCCACTGCTGAGTTTTCCAGATTTGCTGGCATCTTGAGTGTAGCACTTTCACAGCATCACCTTTCAGGATATGACATAGCTTAACTGGAATCCATCACCTCCACTACCTTTGTTCATAGTGATGCTTTCTAAGGTCTACTTGACTTCACATTCCAAGTGTCTGGCTCTAGATTAGTCATCACATCATCATGATTATCTGGGTCATGAAGATCTTTTTTGTACAGTTCTTCTGTGTATTCTTGCCACCTCTTCTTAATATCTTCTGCTTCTGTTAGGTCCTATTTCTGTCCTTTATCGAGTCCATCTTTGCATGAAATGTTCCCTTGGTATCTCTAATTTTCTTGAAGAGATCTCTAGTCTTCCCCATTCTGTTCTTTTCCTCTATTTCTTTGCATTGATCGCTGAAGAAGGCTTTCTTATCTCTTCTTGCTATTCTTTGGAACTCTGCATTCAGATGCTTATATCTTTCCTTTTCTCCTTTGCTTTTCGCCTCCCTTCTTTTCACAGCTATTTGTAAGGTCTCCCCAGACAGCCATTTTGCTTTTTTGCATTTCTTTGCCATGGGGATGGTCTTGATCCCTGTCTCCTGTACAATGTCAGGAACCTCATTCCATAGTTCATCAGGCACTCTATCTATCAGATCTAGACCCTTAAATCTATTTCTCACTTTCACAGCATAATCATAAGGGAATATCACAGTTATCCAAGTCTACGCCCCAACCAGTAATGCTGAAGAAGCTGAAGTTGAACTGTTTCATGAAAATCTATAAGATCTTTTAGAACTAACACCCAAAAAAGATGTCTTTTTTTTATCATAGACTGGGATGGAAAGGTAGGAAGTCAAGAAACACCTGGAGTAATAGGCAAATTTGGCCTTGCAATGTGGAATGAAGCAAGGCAAAGACTAACAGAGTTTTGCCAAGAAAATGCACTGGTCATAGCAAACATCCTCTTCCAACAACACAAGAGAAGACTCTACACATGGACATCACCAGATGGTCAACACCGAAATCAGATTGATTATATTCTTTGCAGCCAAGATGGAGAAGCTCTATACAGTCAACAAAAACAAGACTGGGAGCTGACTGTGGCTCAGATCATGAGCTCCTTATTGCCAAATTCAGACTTAAATTGGAGAAAGTTGGCAACACCATTAGACCATTCAGGTATGACCTAAATCAAATCCCTTATATGAAGCAAGGCAAAGACTAACAGAGTTTTGCCAAGAAAATGCACTGGTCATAGCAAACATCCTCTTCCAACAACACAAGAGAAGACTCTACACATGGACATCACCAGATGGTCAACACCGAAATCAGATTGATTATATTCTTTGCAGCCAAGATGGAGAAGCTCTATACAGTCAACAAAAACAAGACTGGGAGCTGACTGTGGCTCAGATCATGAGCTCCTTATTGCCAAATTCAGACTTAAATTGGAGAAAGTTGGCAACACCATTAGACCATTCAGGTATGACCTAAATCAAATCCCTTATGATTATACAGTAGAAGTAAGAAATAGAAAATATTACCAATGGTATATTTTGTTAGTGTATTTGTTTCAAAATTGCTTTTATATGGAATGGAATATTGAAAATGCATGTTGTTAAAAAATAAAACATCCTTGTCTCTATAAATATGCATGTGCTGTGCTGTTCTTAGTCACTCAGTTGTTCCCAACCCTTGTGACCTCATGGATTGCAGCCAGCCAGGCTCCTCTGTCCATGGAATTCTCGAAGCAAGAATAGTAAATCGGGTTGCCATGCCCTCGTCCACGATATCTGTGCAATCCAGGGATTGAAGCCAGGTCTCCTGTATTGCAGAGAGATTCTTTTCATAGCTGAGCCACCAGGGAAGCCCATACTACATCTAAAATGAGAGCTGGACACATAGACAATTCCCCTTCTTTTAATTTATCTTTACAAAGTCCTATTTTTTAGTCCTATTGTTTTGAACCATTTACATTCTTTCTAATCTGAATTCTGTGTAGCTACTTACACACACATGCACACATGGTATTCTTAACATTTAGGTAATTCAATGGTAATTTACTTTAAACTTTAAACATGATTGCTCACCGAGTTCTGGAAGTCTCAGAAATCTGCACGAAAAAGTGCATAATGGTAAATCAAAAGCATATGCAAACTTACAATAAACAGGAACATAGTTCCTGCTTTCATGAAGCAAATTGCTTCTCATTTGTCTCCAAATCTTGTGCTATTGATTAGAGAATTGTTCTATGTGTGCACATCTATATTTGATATCTTTGGTTGAAATTTTCACAATGGAGAATGCTGAAATATAGAACATGTCTACAAAAACCAATTTGCTTACTGGTAATTGGGTATACTCCCCTTGTATTATTGAAGTTGTGTGTGTGAATAAAAGCTTTTCCCCTGTATCTCAGCCTTTCTTTCATGATTTGTTGCCAAGAAGTGATAGTAATGCCATCAATTTACTGTATGACTGAAGAATTCAGAAGGCATTCAAATGTCATTTGATACAGGCATCTTTTAAAAAATCCTTTAGTACATTTTAGTACAGATTTATAAATCCTATATCTATTTAAAATTGACAATGCAACAATGGCATACTGGGTGCAATACTATCAACCATAATTTAAGAGAGGTGATATTTCAAAATTTAATCAAATTACCAGTCACCACTTTTTTTTTTTTGACATTTTACACTTAGAAACTGATCATCAAACTGTAATGCTAAGAAAAGATGAATTAAGCTAATGCATATTACTGATATAAATTTCATAAATTTTACACTCCTTCTAGACTTTCTGAATCATTTGGAATTCAGTTTTGTTTTCTGACTGTGTAAAGGACCACAGTAATGTCTGATAATTAAGATACTTACTTTATTTTCCCTAATTTTAGTTTTATTAAGAATTTATGTATTTGGAGTAATATTACCAATGTTTTTATGTCTCTAATGATAGGGTATTTAGAACTAGTCGGAATTACAAAGGGATAATAAGTCCATTTTATTTTGGCAACTAATTCCATGGAGATTCACTAATAATATACTCACAGTACATAGCTCCTAACAAGTGTATCTGACCTTCATAAAAGGGTGCTTTTCCTGTCTATGTTGCTTGGAAAACAGATACAGTCTAGAAGAGACACCTACTTATTGTTCAGTTCACTTCAGTTTAGTCGCTCAGTTGTGTCCG
This sequence comes from Aepyceros melampus, assembly GCA_006408695.1. Lineage (NCBI taxonomy): Eukaryota > Metazoa > Chordata > Mammalia > Artiodactyla > Bovidae > Aepyceros > Aepyceros melampus. Next base: position 203,761 of record SJXQ01011322.1, read on the forward strand.
ACTCTGCGACCCCATGAATCTCAGCACGACGGGCCTCCCTGTCCATCAACAATTTCCGGAGTTCACTCAGACTCACGTCCAGCGAGTCAGTGATGCCATCCAGCCATCTCATCCTCTGTCGCCTCGTTCTCCTCCTGCCTCAATGCTTCCCAGCATCAGAATCGTTTCCAGTGAGTCAACTCTTCACATGAGGTGGCCAAAGTACTGGTGTTTCAGCTTTAGTATCATTACTTCCAAAGAAATCCCAGGGTTGATCTCCTTGAGAATGGACTGGTTGGATCTCCTTGCAGTCCAGAGGACTCTCAAGAGTCTTCTCCAACACCACAGTTCAAAAGCATCAATTCTTCTGCACTCAGCCTTCTTCACAGTCCAACTCTCACATCCACACATGACCACAGGAAAAACCATAGCCTTGACAAGAGGGACTTTATTTGGGAAAGTAATGTCTCTGCTTTTGTATATACTATCTAGGTTGGTCATAACGTTTCTTCCAAGGAGTAAGCGTCTTTTAATTTCATGGCTGCAGTCACCATCTGCCGTGATTTTGGAGCCCAGAAAAATAAAGTCTGACACTGTTTCCACTATTGCCCCATCTATTTCCCATGAAGTGATGGGACCAGATGCCATGATCTTCGTTTTCTGAATGTTGAGCTTTAAGCCAACTTTTTCACTCTCCTCTTTCACTTTCATCAAGAGGCTTTTTAGCTCCTCTTCAATTTCTGCCATAAGGGTGGTGTCATCTGCATATCTGAGGTTATTGATATTTCTGGCTTCCCTGGTGGCTCAGAGGTTAAAGCGTCTGCCCGCAATCTTGATTCCAGCTTGTGTTTCTTCCAGTCCAGCATTTCTCATGATGTACTCTGCATAGAAGTTAAACAAGCAGGGTGACAATATACACAGTATACAGCCTTGACGTACTCCTTTTCCTATTTGGAACCAGTCTGTTGTTCCATGTCCAGTTCTAACTGTTGCTTCCTGAACTGCATACAGATTTCTCAAGAAGCAGGTTAAGTGGTCTGGTATTCCCATCTTTCTCAGAATTTTCCACAGTTTATTGTGATCCACACAGTCAAAGGCTTTGGCATAGTCAATAAAGCAGAAATAGATGTTTTTCTGGAACTCTCTTGCTTTTTCCATGATCCAGCGGATGTTGGCAATTTGATCTCTGGTTCCTCTGCCTTTTCTAAAACCAGCTTGAACACCTGGAATTTCATGGTTCATGTATTGCTGAAGTCTGGCTTGGAGAATTTGGAGCATTACTTTACTAGCTTGTGAGATGAGTACAATTGTATGGTAGTTTGAGCAATCTTTGGCATTGCTTTTCTTTGGGATTGGAATGAAAACTGACCTTTTCCAGTCCTGTGGACACTGCTGAATTTTCCAAAATTGCTGGCATATTCAGTGCAGCACTTTCACAGCATCATCTTTCATGATTTGAAATAGCTCCACTAGAATTCCATCACCTCCACTAGCTTTGTTCGTCGTGATGCTTTCTAAGGCCCATTTGACTTCACATTCCAGGATGTCTGGCTCTAGATGAGTCTTCACACCATCATGATTATCCAGGTCATGAAGATCTTTTTCGTACAATTCTTCTGTGTATTCCTGCCACCTCTTCTTCATATCTTCTGCTTCTGTTAGGTCCATACCATTTCTGTCCTTTATCGAGCCCATCTTTGCATGAAATATTCCCTTGATATCTCTAATTTTCTTGAAGAGATCTTTAGTCTTTCCTCTTCTGTTCTTTTCCTCTATTTCTTTGCATTGATCACCGAAGAAGGCTTTCTTATCTCTTCTAACTATTCTTTGGAACTCTGCATTCAGATGCTTATATCTTTCCTTTTCTCTTCGGCTTTTTGCCTCTCTTCACAGCTATTTGTAAGGCGTCCCCAAACAGCTATTTTGCTTTTTTGCATTTCTTTTCCATGGGGATGGTCTTGATCTCTGTCTCCTGTACAACCTCACGAACCTCTCCTGTCACGAACCTCTCCTGTCATGAACCTCGTTCCATAGTTCATCAGGCACTCTATCTATCAGCTCTAGATTCTTAAATCTGTTTCTCACTTCCATTGTAGAATCATAAGGGATTTGATTTAGGTCATACCTGAATGGTCTAGCGGTTTTCCCCACTTTCTTCAATTTAAGTCTGAATTTAATAATAAGAGTTCATGATCTGAGCCATAGTCAGCTCCTGGTCTTGTTTTTGTTGACTGTATAGAGCTTCTCATCTTTGGCTGCAACGAATATAATCAATCTGATTTCAATGTTGACCATCTGGTGGTGTCCGTGTAGAGTCTTCTCTTGTGTTGTTGGAATAAGGTGTTTGCTATGACCAGTGCATTTTCCTGGAAAAATTATATTAGTCTTTGCCCTGCTTTATTCCGCATTCCAAGGCCAAATTTGCCTGTTACTGCAGGTGTTCCTTGACTTCCTACTTTTGCATTCCAGTCCCCTATAAGGAAAAGGACATCTTTTTGAGGTGCTAGTTCTAAAATGTCTTGAAGGTCTTCATAGCATCATTCAACTTCAGCTTCTTCAGCATTACTGGTTGGGGCATAGACTTGGATTACTGTGATATTGAACGGTTTGCCTTGGAAACGAACAGAGATCATTCTGTCATTTTTGAGATTGCATCCAAGTACTGCGTTTTGGACTCTTTTGTAGACCATGATGGCTACTCCATTCCTTCTGAGGGATTCTTGCCCACAGTAGTAGATATAATGGTCATCTGAGTTAAATTCACCCATTCCAGTCCATTTTAGTTCGCTGATTCCTAGAATGTCGACGTTCACTCTTGCCATTCTCTTGTTTGACCACTTCCAATTTGCCTTGATTCATGGACCTGACATTCCAGGTTCCTATGCAATATTGCTCTTTACAGCATCAGACCTTGCTTCTATCACCAGTCACATCCACAGCTGGGTATTGTTTTGCTTTGGCTTCATCCCTTCTTTCTGGAGTTATTTCTCCATTGATCTCCAGTAGCCTATTGGCCACCTACTGACCTGGGGAGTTCCTCTTTTGGTATCCTATAATTCTGCCTTTTCATACTGCCTTTTCATGGGGTTCTCAAGGCAAGAATACTGAAGTGGCTTGCCATTCCCTTCTCCAGTGGACCACATTCTGTCAGACCTCTCCACCATGTCCCTCCCATCTTGTGTTGCCCTGCGGGCATGGCTTAGTTTATTGAGTTAGACAAGGCTATGGTTCTAGTGTGATTAGATTGACTAGTTTTCTGTGAGTATGGTTTCAGTGTGTCTGCCCTCTGATGCCCTTTTGCAACACTTACCATGTTACTTGGGTTTCTTTTACCTTGGGCGTAGGGTATATCTTCACGGCTACTCCAGCAAATAGCAGCCACTGCTTTTTACCTTGGATGAGGGGTATCTCCTCACTGCCACCCTTCCTGAGCTTCAAGAAGGGATAGCTCCTCTAGACCCTCCTGTGCCCGTGCAGCCACCGCTCCTTGGACTTGGGGTTGCTCCATCTGGCCGCTGCCCCTGGCCTCGGGCATGGGGTGGCTCCTCCCAGTCCCCACCCCTGACCCCAGAAGTGGGGTAACTCCTCTTGGCCACTGCCCTTTGGGCATAGCGTCCTCCCAGCTTCTCCTCCTGACCTTGGACATCGGGTAGCTCCTCTCGGCCGTGCCCGGTGCTTAGTATGCTGGTCACAGCCACCTGCACTTAGTGTGCTGATTCAAAACAATCCGAAAGTTTTCACTTACTGAAAATATCCTCTTCCCTTTAGCCTGAGAAGTACTGCTTCAGAAGAGAAAATTCTCAAAGTAAAAAACCAAAGATTAATTCCTCATTGTTTACTGTCATGGATATATGAATCTAAGAGCATCTATTGAAATAGATAATGATGGAATATTAACATGGTTCTAATTTCACAGGTCTTCACACATATTTTAAATAAGTGATCATAAGTAAGATCAGTCACTTTCATAATTATTCTTTTATCACAGCAGGAAATCATTCAGAAAATGGTGCTTTCACATTAATCTACATTTTGCACTTATTCAGTTGCTGCTTCACGTATTTCTGCAATATATTTAAAAATAATAAAATACTTGATCATCTTTATAGAGTACCACAATTTCCCAGTCTGCCTCAAAAGAATTTTGAAAAAAAAATTATAAATATATGTAAGAATGAAAGATTTACTAATGACCACAATGCAACAAGATATTCAAATTCTCCTTTTAATATTATTACTTAAATTTCAGTTCCTCTGCTTGAGCACACTTTATGTTACTAAAAAAAAAAAAATTTCATATTTGTAGGCAAACAGAGAATTGCCTACAAGCCAGTAAAAAATTTGCTTTACTGAGATGAGGAAAATAAATTTCCAGAAAAAGTATTTGCTCATTCAGTCAGTCAGTTCGGTCACTCACTTTTGTCCAACTCTGCAATCTCATGAATCACAGCATGCCAAGTCCCCCTGTCCATCACCAACTCTCGGAGTTCACTCAAACTTATGTCCATCGAGTCAGTGATGCCATCCAGCCATCTCATCCTCTGTTGTCCCCTTCTCCTCTTGACCCCAATCCCTCCCAGCATCAGAGTCTTTTCCAATGAGTCAACTCTTCGCATGAGGTGGCCAAAGTACTGGAGTTTCAGCTTTAGCATCATTCCTTCCAAGGAACACACGGGACTGATCTCCTTTAGAATGGACTGGTTGGATCTCCTTGCAGTCCAAGGGACTCTCAAGAGTCTTCTCCAACACCACAGTTCAAAAGCATCAATTCTTCTGCACTCAGCCTTCTTCACAGTCCACTTCACATCCATACATGACCAGTGGAAAAACCATAGCTTTGACTAGATGGACCTTTGTTGGCAAAGTAATGTCTCTGCTTTTCAATATGCTATCTAGGTTTGCCATAACTTTTCTTCCAAGGAGTAAACATCTTTTAATTTCATGGCTGCAGTCATCATCTGCAGTGATTTTGGAGCCCAGAAAAATAAAGTCTGACACTGTTTCCACTGTTTCCCCATCTATTTCCCATGAAGTGATGGGACCAGATGCCATGATCTTAGTTTTCTGAAAGTTGAGCTTTAAGCCAACTTTTTCACTCTCCTCTTTCACTTTCATCAAGAGGCCCTTTAGTTCCTCTTCACTTTCTGCCATAAGGGTGGTGTCATCTGCATATCTGAGGTTGTTGAGATTTCTCCCAGTAATCTTGCTTCCTGCTTGTGCTTCTTCCAGCCAAGGGTTTCTCATGATGTATCTGCACAGAAGTTAAATAAGCAGGGTGACAATATACAGCCTTGACGTACTCTTTTTCCTACTTGGAACCAGTCTGTTGTTCCATGTCCAGTTCTAACTGTTGCTTCCTGACCTGCATACAGGTTTCTCAAGAGGCAGGTCAGGTGATCTGTTATTACCATCTCTTTCAGAAATTTCCATAGTTTATTGTCATCCACACAGTCAAAGGCTTTGGGGGTGGAAAAAGTAGAATCAGTCCTTCTGACTCTAATCCCTATGAAATTTCTAGGTAGAGAATTGTGAACTAAAATCCTGAAGTAATTCAGAATGACTGGAAGAAATAGTTTGAAATTGGAAAGAAAGTGAAAGTCGCTCAGTCGTGTACAACTCTTTACAACCCCATGGATTTTACAGTCCATGGAATTCTCCACGCCAGAATACTGGAGTAGGTAGCTGTTCCATTCTCTAGGGGATCTTCCCAATCCAGGGATCGAACCCAGGTTTTCCGCATTGCAGGTGGATTCTTTACCAGCTGAGCCACAAGGGAAGCCCAAGAATACTGGAGTGGGTAGTCTATCCCTTCTCTAGTGGATCTTCCCAACCCAGGAAATGAACTGGAGTCTCCTGCATTGCAGGAGGATTCTTTACCAAGTGATCCATGAGGAAAGCCCCAAAAGAGAATGAAGAAGCAATAAAGTTGCTCAGTTGTGTGTGACTCTGCAATTTTATGCACTGCAGTTTACCAGGCTCCTCCATCCGTGAACTTTTCCAGGCAAGAGTACTGGAGTGGGTTGCCACTCCCTTCTCCAGGGGATCTTCCCGATCCCAGGATCGAACCTGGGTCTTCCACATAGCAGGCAGATGCTTTACTTTGTGAGCCACCAGGGAAACCCAAAAATATGGAACACTTCACAAATTTGTATGTCATCCTGTATTCCAATTTTAGTTTATGTGCTACTGAAGTGAAAAGTAAACAAATGCAGGATCAGGCAGGGTCTTGGGCCCACAGAGATTTTGAAAACCTGCAGAGTTAACAGCTCACAGATGAATGCCTGCCATAGCAAGTATAGCTGATAGGTGGACTGGAGGCAGTAGAAAGGCAATGAATGGTTTTAACAGCAGAGTTACATAATCACATTTGCTATATAAACTATTCATTTGGAAATGAACAAGGCAAGACAAAAGGCCAATATTTGAGTTGGGAGGATTTTATTCTAATCTAAATGAGACATGATGATAGCCATTTAGAAGTTAAAGTAGATAAGAATTTCACTGATGCAGGTCTTATTTATTGTTATGCTCTTATGTTACACAATGTAGCAATTTTCAATAGCATTTTCCATTTCCATATCTTTCTTCCTTGCTTTGCCAAAACTCAGATTCTTCTTGTGGCTGTACTGAATTCACATGCTCTGAGCATGTAGTTTACCTCCAAAGATCCTTTAGTTCATCAATGGGCCAAGCAGGGTACAGCATTGATTAGTTTAACTCAGTTATGCAAGTGAGTACTGGGCAGAAGGTTGTATTCAGAAACATTACCATAGAAATTACAAGTCTTGGTGATCTATTATGACTTCAAGAAGGCTCACAGAGGATTAACTTGGGTGTCATAAATTGAAGGTAGGGTACTATAACAAGACATCAAGTTAGACATGACTATTGAAGATAAAAGACTTTCCTGGTGGCTCAGATGGTAAAGCGTCTGCCTAAAATGCAGGAGACCCAGGTTCGATCCCTGGGTTGGGAACATCCTCTAGAGAAGGAAATGGCAACCCACTCCAGTACTCTTGCCTGGAAAATCCCATGGGCAGAGGAACGTGGCAGGCTACAGTCCATGGGGTTGCAAAGAGTCGGACATGACTGAGAGACTTCACTTCTTCACTGAAGATCAAAGAGGTAAAATACGTGGTCCAGGTATGAAAGCAAGAGAGTCCCCACTTATCATTAGTTCCAGTGATCTACTGGGGAAATTTGTGCTTCCAAGCTTTCAACAGTATGCGTACTCAGTCGCTTCAATCATATCTGACACTTCGTGATCTTATGGACTGTAGCCTACCAGGCTCCTTGTTCACGGGATTCTCTAGTTAAGAATACCGGAGTGGGTTGCCATTCCTTACTCCAGGAAATCTTTCCAACCTAGGGATCAAACCCATGTCTCCTGCATCTCCTGAACTGCAGGCAGATTCTTTACTGCTCAGCCACTGGGGAAGCCCTAAACTTTCAACACTAGCCTCTGTGAAGTTAGAGGATATGGTCCAAAATGATGAGGGGTCATTCTTTGCCAAGAGATAAAGTGAAAGTCAGTCAGTCATGTCCAACTATTCGCAACCCTTGTGCTGCAGCCTGCCAGGCTCCTCTGTCCATAGAATTCTCCAGACAAGAATACTGGAGTGGGTTACCATTCCCTTCTTCAGGAGATCTTCCTGACCCAACCCAGGGATTGAACCCGGGTCTCCCATATTGCAGGCAAATTCTTTACCATTGGAGCCACCAGGGAAGCCCAAGAGATAAAGTTTTAATCAACTGCCTACTACAACTTCTACCTGAACATTCTGAATGCCTGGTTTCCAGAGACTAGTAAGGGATAGCAAAACAATTATTCTGGCAGGGATATTCTATGCAGATTAACAGGAGACAGTGATACTTTTTTTTTTTTTAACACAATGGTAGCAGAGATGAGTGTTGGTGAGATCCTACTTTGCTAACACTTGCTGTTACCTTGCCAAATCATGAATGTCAACGATCGTGTGCAGCAGTCCCCTTGTCTATGAGAAGATTTTCACTACCAGGGTACAGACCCTACAGAAACAAGCATTTAGCTCATAGTGCCAGATTAACAAAATCATGGAAATGAAAGTAAGAGTGAGGAAAATTTACGAATGGAAGAAAAGAAAGTGAGTACCAGTTGTAGCCCTGAGGTCAACTGCAGTGGTAGGGCCTATAGTTTATCTAACTAAATTCCTTCTTCTAAGCTTTGCATAGAAACAATGAAAGAACTGTTCCAAAAATATAGACAGAGAAGTGAATTTATACCATGTAAAGGATGAGCTATGGAAACCATGGATGTATGCCACCCATATCTCCATTAAGAGGGAAACTACTATAAGTAATGTAGTCAACTGATAGCAGCTTCCTGATGCTGCACCACTGAAATCTGTCATTAATCCTCTTGCCACTATTTCCAGATGCTCCCAGTCAATAACTGAATGAAATTACAAGAACTGGTTAATTCATACACATCATGGAACTTCTCTAATTGATAGTTTATTTTCGAACTCATTAGGGGTCTTGTTAATATTCTTTCAGAGTCACACTGCACTTTAAGCCTTTTTCTACTCAATTCGGGCTTCCCTTGTGGCTCAGCTGGTAAAGAATCCACCTGCAATGCAGGAGACCTGGGTTCAATTCCTGGATTGGGAAGATCCCCTGGAGAAGGGAAAGGCTACCCACTCCAGTATTCTGGCCTGGAGAATTCCATGGACTGTACAGTTGATGGGATTGCAAAGAGTCGGACACAACTGAGTGACTTTCACTTTCTACCCAATCCTTCTTCCTCATCCTTTTCCCTTTAAAAGTGTCAAATTTTATTATGATCTGGAAGTTTTCCTCACTGATTCCTGCTGCCTTAAATGTAAACAGGCATTTCCCCTAACAAATCTCTTATATTTCCTATTCCATCACAGCATCTGCTTCTTAAAGAACCTAAACTGCCAACAGAGGTACTAGGGCTCTTGATAATAGCCCTAAAACTAGAAGAATTGGATGAGGAACTTAAGAAAATCTCAAAAATGTATAGCTGGTAGAGAAAAAGAGATAGTCTTTTCTTTGTAATATTCATTGAGTAAGCTTATCTTTATTTAGGATTCAGCTAACCCAATTCCTCCATAAATCTGAAGTGATAAGGTGTTACTGTATCAACAAATTGCTCATACAAGAAAATTAAAATAAAATAGTCAACATATTACATGATTATTTCAGAATTTTTTTCTTCTCAGATTTTTTTCGGGGGGTAGAATAATGGGGAATTTTCAGTTGATAGTATAAAAACATATTAATATGGTCTTTTCCTGACACATCTTAACTGTCCAAAAAAAGAAAAGGCAATGGTACTTTGGTGGAATGTGTAATTGGATTTCTCCAAACCTGAATTTTGTATTAAACATTTATCATTTTTATTGTCATCAGAGTCACCATTTAATGTTTATATAAGTATTCTAAAATGTTTTCTTCTTTTAAAATATTGATATTATAATTAGAAGAAACACATTTGAGCAACATGCACATAGATACTAGGAAAACGCAAAGAAAAACCACAATAAGAGGCCATTACATCCACCAGGTTGTCTGCAAATATTGGAGACAAAAGTATTGGAGAGAATCTGGACAAACTGGAATACTCACACATTATTGACGTGACTGTAAAATGTCACAATAGTTTTAGAAAATTGGTGATTTATCAAAACGTTAAGCATATCTACTCCCAAGAATATACTCAAACGAAAGGAAATCTGTCCACACAAAACTTTTACACAAATGCTCACAGGAAAGTTATTCATAAAAGGAAAAAGTGGAAACACTTAAATATATACGTGATAAATGGATAAACAAAATATATACTCAAAAATGGGGTACCATTTGACAAATAAAAACAATAGAATACCAATACATGGTACAACATGAACTTTGAAAACATTATGTTGAATGAAAGCACTCAGTCATGAAAGACCACACATTACATGATTCAATTTATATAAAAGGTCCAGAATAGAGAAATCTATATATAGACATTAATAGTCAACAAAACTGTGTATTTTGAGTTGCAGGGAGAAGGGTTGAGGTAACAAAGAATGACTGCTGATGAGTATGGGGTTTATTTTTGAGGTGATGAAAGTGTTTTATAATTAGAATGTGGCAATAGGTGCCCTTTCTGAATATATTTTTAAAAACATTGAGTGTACACTTTAAATGGGTAAATTACATGATATATGAATTACATATCAGTAAAATTAAAAACTCCAATAGGAACATATAATTTGAATCAACACTTTTATGCCTACAGGTGAGGTATGTTCTTTAGTCTTCTCTTTGAAAAGTCTTTAATATAAAATTATTTGCTGAATAATTTAGCATATTCAACTTTTCTTTTATAGTTATTTTTAGCTTAAAATCTTTAAATCTGTCTCACTTGTAGTATTTTGACTAAATATCATTTGATCTTTTGTTTAATTTTTTATTTTAAATTTCAATTGTTGGAGGATAATTATTTTTATTACAAAGAATGTAACTTAAATGTTCTTATTAAAAATGCATGCTTCCTATCCACTCTTAAAAAAAAAAAAAGTAGATGCTTTTTTATTATACTGCTGGACTTGTATTGCTCAACCATATACAATTTATCATTATCAAATCATGGTTTTATGTTTATCAAGTTCATCACAGTCTACTAGTGATTTTCAATTATTTCATTATCAAAACCAATGAATCAGGAATGTAAGTGATTATACTAAATGTTTATTATGCACATTCATGGACATAATACTCATTCACAAATTGTTCCTCAATTAATCTTAAGAGAAGTAATCCATTCACACTTAAGCTATACATAGTAATTGGTGTGACTGTGAACAGGGTTGTTGCTAACTAAAGTTATGCCAATATGAGAATCTTAATAAACTTTAATAGAGCTTGAAAAAGGAATAAGAAAAAGAAATGCCAAATTCTCCAATTACAGTTGTATATTTGTGGATTTATCAGTCAGTTCAGTTCAGTCCAGTCACTCAGTTATGTCCGATTATTTGTGGCCCTATGGACTACAGCACGCCAGGCCTCCCTGTCCATTAACAACTTTCAGAGTTTACCCAAACTCATGTCCACTGAGTCGGTGATGCCATCCAACCATCTTGTCTTCTGTGTCCCCTTCTCTGTTCCCAGCATCATGGTCTTTTCAAATGAGTCAGATCTTTGTATCAGGTGGCCAAAGTATTGGGAGTTTCAGCTTCAACATCAGTCCTTCCAATGAATGCCCAGGACTGATCTTTAGGATGGACTGGTTGGATCTCCTTGGAGTCCAAGGAACTCTCAATATACAGCCTTGACGTACTCCTTTTCTTATTTGGAACCAGTCTGTTGTTCCATGTCCAGTTCTAACTGTTGTTCCTGACCTGCATATAGGTTTCTCAAGAAGCAGGTCAGGTGGTCTGGTATTTCCATCTCTTTCAGAATTTTCCACAATTGATTGTGATCCACACAGTCAAAGGCTTTGACATAGTCAATAAAGCAGAAATCGATGTTTTTCTGGAACTCTCTTGCTTTTTAGTGGATGTTGGCAATTTGTTCTCTGGTTCCTCTGCCTTTTCTAAAACCAGCCTGAACATCTGGAAGTTCACGGTCCATGTATTGCTGAAGCCTGGCTTGGAAAATTTTGAGCATTACTTTACTAGCATGTGAGATGAGCGCAATTGTGTGGTAGTTTGAGCATTCTTTGGCATTGGCTTTCTTTGGAATTGGAATGAAAACTGACCTTTTCCAGTCCTGTGCCACTGCTGAGTTTTCCAAATTTGCTGGCATATTGAATGCAGCACTTTCACAGCATCATCTTTCAGGACTGCAATAGCTCCACTAGAATTCCATCAGCTCCACTAGCTTTGTTCATAGTGATGCTTTCTAAGGCCCATATGACTTCATATTCCAGGATGTCTGGCTCTAGATGAGTGATTACACCATTGTGATTATCTGGGTCATGAAGATCTTTTTTGTACAGTTCTTCTGTGTATCCTTGCCACCTCTTCTTAAAATCTTCTGCTTCCTTTAGGTCCATACCATTTCTGTCCTTTATCGAGCCCATCTTTGCATGAAATATTCCTTTGGTATCTCTAATTTTCTTGAAGAGATCTCTAGTCTTTCCCATTCTGTTCTTTTCCTCTATTTCTTTGTATTGATCGCTGAGGAAGGCTTTCTTACCTCTTCTTGCTTTTCTTTGGAACTCTGCATTCAGATGCTTATATCTTTCCTTTTCTCATTTGTTTTTCGCTTCTCTTCTTTTCACAGCTATTTGTAAGGCCTCCACAGACAGCTATTTTACTTTTTTGCATTTCTTTTTCATGGGGATGGTCTTGAACCCTGTCTCTTGTACAATGTCATGAACCTCATTCCATAGTTTATCGCGCACTCTATCTTCAGATCTAGGCCCTTAAATATATTTCTCACTTCCCCTGTATAATCAGAAGGGATTTGATTTAGGTCATACCTGAATGGTCTAGCGGTTTTCCCTACTTTCTTTAATTTAAGTCTGAATTTGGCAATCAGGAGTTCATTATCTGAGCCACAGTTAGCTCCTGGTCTTGTTTTTGTTGACTGTATAGAGCTTCTCATCTTTGGCTGCAAAGAATATAATCAAGTTGATTTCAGTGTTGACCATCTGGTAGTGTCCGTGTGTAGAGTCTTCTCTTGTGTTGTTGGAAGAGGATGTTTGCTATGACTAGTGCATTCTTTTGGCAAAACTCTATTAGTCTTTGCCCTGCTTCATTCCACATTCCAAGGCCAAATTTCCCTGTTACTCCAGGTGTTTCTTGACTTCCTACTTTTGCATTCCAGTCCCCTATAATGTAAAGAACATCTTTTTTGGGCGTTAGTTCTAAAAGATCTTGTAGGTCTTCATAGAATCGTTCAACTTCAGCTTCTTCAGTGTTACTGGTTGGGACATAGACTTGGATTACTGTGATATTGAATGGTTTGCTTTGGAAACGAACAGAGATCATTTTGTCATTTTTAAGATTGCAGCCAAGTACTTCATTTTGAGCAAACCCACATCCAAGGAGCTGTGGCTGCGCGGGTGCAGGAGGGCCTAGTGGAGCTATCCCATGTTGAAGGTCATGAAGGGCAGTGGTGAGGAGACACCTCTCGTCCAAGGTAAGGAGCAGCGGTTGCAGTTTGCTGGAGCAGCCATGAAGAGATACCCCAATCCCAAATTTCCAAGAGATTCCAACTACTTTTGACTCAAGAAATATAGTTAGGAAGTGACTAAAATTGTAGAAACAGCAGCTGAAGGAATCCCTAGTTCCTCTTGAGAGCCCATACAACAGTATCACTGTCAGAGGGTACTAATATTGCTGAGAAAAGTAGTAATAGTATCATAGTTGAATAGGAAAGAAAAGGAAGTACTGAAGTAGTCCCATTAACGTAATTGCTTATCTCAATAAATAAGATTTATAGCTTCACAAGTCTACCTCTGCATAAATATTATTCATTTACAAGAAATTAATATTCTTGAATAATTATCCTCTGCTAAGTCACTTCAGTCATGTTCGACTCTGTGCGACTCCACAGACAGCAGCCCACCAGGCTCTCCCATTCCTGGGATTCTCCAGGCAAGAACACTAGAGTGGGTTGCCATTTCCTTCTCCAGTGCATGAAAGTACAAAGTGAAAGTGAAGTTGTTCAGTTGTGTTGGACTCTTAGCGACCCCATGGACTACAGCCTTCCAGGCTCCTCCATCCATGGGATTTTCCAGTCAAGAGTACTGGAGTGGGGTGCCATTGCCTTCTCCAATTATCCTCTAAATAAACTTTAATGACTACTACATTTAGCAAGGTATCTTTCATTAAGTAGAAAAAAATTAAGTTGAATTAATGGTTTAAAGATTGCTTATTTTTTGTTTCTTTAGTTTTTACTATAGTTTTATGCCCTTCTCTGGGGCTTCCCAGGTAGCACTAGTGTAAGGATCCTGTCTACGAATGCAGGATACATAAGAGACATGGGTTCAATTCATGGGTTGAGAAGATCTCCTAGAGGAAGGCAAGGCAACTCACTCCAGTATCCTTGCCTGGAGAATGTCATGGACAGAAGAGCCTGGTGGGCTACAGTCCATGAGGTCACACAGTCAGACATGACTGAAATGACTTAGCATACACACACATATACACTTCTCTAGTGTCCTGGGTTTGTCAAACCATGCACTGCACTACTTAGGGAGAAGGCAACAGCACCCCACTCCAGTATTCCTGCCTGGAAAATCCCATGGACGGAGGAGCCTGGTAAGTTGTAGTCCATGGGCCACGAAGAGTCATACACTTACTGAGCGACTTCACTTTCACTTTTCACTTTCATGCATTGGAGAAGGTGTTCTTGCCTGGAGAATCCCAGGGACGGCAGAGCCTGGTGGGCTGATGTCTGTGGGGTCGCACAGAGTTGGACATTACTGAAGCGACTTAGCAGCAGCAGACTAACTTAGAACTTATGATCATCCGTTCTCCTCTAAACCCTGCTAAGGCTTTGTTTATTAAACTAAATACACGCACATTTTTTAAAAAAAATTTCCAATCATGTTTCTTCAGAGAAAACTTAATTCATGAAAGAAAAATTCACACTACTATTCCAGAGACCTACTGCAGAAACTCTACCTCCATATAGCTTTCTGATTCTTAGGTGAAGGGTAATTTGACAGATCATTTGTAAATCACTAAATGAACTGGAAAAAAAAATTTCCTTCTAAAAGACATCATTCATACATACATTTATCATTGACTCAGTAAAAATTTATGAATGGCTACTCTACACCAGAGGCTTTTCTCTGTGCTTGTGCCATGCTCAGTTGTGTCTGAGTCTTTTCAACCCCATGGACTGTAGCTTGCGAGGCTCCTCTGTCCAGGGTGTTTTCCAGACAAGAATACTGGAGCAGGTTGCCATTTCCTACTCTAGGGGATCTTCCCAACTCAGGGACCAAACTCACATCTCTTGCACTTCCTGCAGGTGGATTCTTTACCAGTGTCACCTGGGAAGCCCTTTTCTCTGTGCTTGGGATTCATCAATGAGTATAACATCAAACAAAATTCCTCTCTTTATGATACTTAACCCTACTGAAAGGGACAGACATGAAATAGTAAATACATCTACAAAATAAATTGTGTTTATAACCATTTAGTATGATAATGAGAGCCACAGAAAATAATTGAAATGTTGGAGACTTGCTGCTGCTGCTGCTGCTAAGTCACTTCAGTCATGTCCGACTCTGTGTGACCCCATAGACGGCAGCCCATCACGCTACCCCATCCCTGGGATTCTCCAGGCAAGAACACTGGAGTGGGTTGCCATTTCCTTCTCCAATGCATCAAAGTGAAAAGTGAAAGTGAAGTCGTTCAGTCGTGTCCGACCCTCAGCGACCCCATGGACTGAAGTCTTCCAGGCTCCTCCATCCATGGGATTTTCCAGGTAAGAGTACTGGAGTGGGGTGCCATTGAGACTTGTAAGATTGAATATTAATTATGCCTCACTAAGAAGGTGACACATGAACAATGATTTAAAAGAGGTGAAGTTATAACCTTAGTCTATATGAAGGAAAATAATATTGTAGGCAAAGAATACAGCAAAATCCTTAGTTTTATTGTGTTGTTTGTATCTTTAGAAATTTAAGAGTCCAGAGCAGTTGAAACATTGAGCAAAATGGTGTATGGGACAACCCAGAGGGATGGAATGGGGAGGAAGGTGGGAGGCAGGTTCAGGATGGGGGGACACATGCACATCTGTGGCTAATTCATGGCCATGTATGGCAAAAACCACCACAGTATTATAATTAGCCTCCAATTAAAATAAATTAATTAATTTAAAAAAAAATGACCCTTGAGACTTCTCTGGAGATCCAGCAGTTAAGACTCTAATTTCTGAAGCGGAGTTAGCTCTTGAGTTGGTAGTCTCACTAAAGTGATTTGCCCTCCCCAGTTGTTTCGGTATCACTGAATCCTTTAAGGACTTGAATGTAACAAAAAGGTAGAGGAAGGAAGAATTCCTTCCTCTGCCTTTTGCTGAGATGGGCCATTGTTCTGCTCTTGGTGTCTTGATTCTCATGGCTTAGGACCTGAACTGGAATGTATTCCATCAGATCTCATGCTTCTCAGACCTTTAGACTCCTGCTGAATCACACCACCATGTCCTAGGTCTCCAGCAAGACGCCAGATGATGGGACTTCTCAGCTTCCATAATTTTATGAGACAATTTAAACAATTCCTTATAATAAATATCTTCACACACATTTAATTGGTTCTGTTTCCCTACAGAACCCTCACTAGTACAGGGGCATATCATTACTGGATCTTGAGGACCATTATTTGCTTCTATTTTAATTGAAATAGGAGACACAGTGGGGTTTTGACCATAGAATGACAGAATTTAAATTTACAATAGTCATCCTTGCTTTTTAAGAATGGACTATTAGGAAACAAAGGAAAAAAAAAAAATAGAAAGACCTGTTGGGAGTTTATTGAAGTAAACTCAATTATCTAACAGAGAGAGAATTGCATGTGAGAGGTGGTGGTTAGTGATGGAGTACACAGGATGATATTCTGGATACACTACAAAGGTAGAACCATTAGCATTTTTTTTTTTATTGGTTCTGTTTCCCTACAGAACCCTCACTAGTACAGGGGCATATCATTACTGGATCTTGAGGACCATTATTTGCTTCTATTTTAATTGAAATAGGAGACACAGTGGGGTTTTGACCATAGAATGACAGAATTTAAATTTACAATAGTCATCCTTGCTTTTTAAGAATGGACTATTAGGAAACAAAGGAAAAAAAAAAATAGAAAGACCTGTTGGGAGTTTATTGAAGTAAACTGCAATTATCTAACAGAGAGAGAATTGCATGTGAGAGGTGGTGGTTAGTGATGGAGTACACAGGATGATATTCTGGATACACTACAAAGGTAGAACCATTAGCATTTTTTTTTTTATAACCTGCATGTCAAGTGTTAGAAAAAGAGATGAGTCAAGGTAACAGCAGGTATCTTGGTCTGAAGAACTGGAGGGAGTGAATTAACCCCTCATAGAGAAGGGAAGGCAAATGAAAAATATTTTTCTAAAAGATTCCTAAAAGATCAGGAATACCGCAGCTCATGCTGATATACAGAATTGGGCTCCTTTTTAATATACAAGCTGCATGTGTACTTAGAGGGAGGAAAAATATTAATGCCTGAAAATTCCTCCCCTATCACTGTTTTAGGAAACCATTTCACTCTTTGGCTATCTATGCTTCCATGGCTTATGGGAAAAATTCAAAAATTAATTTGACTGAACTTCTCAATATTGTGGATTGGACTAAAGTAACTCAAAATTTTAGATGACCTCTCTACTTTTCTAGATAGATCACCTTATAATTCCTATCAAGTACTGGAAGTGGTTATAACTTTTCTGATAGGGTCCTAAGTTTTTAAGTGAACAGTATCTGCTAAAAAGAACATTCAAAAGAATATCATCTTTACCCAGGAGGCTGGAAGCAATGGTTGATCACTAACTGCTATCTGATATTACATTTGCTTGCGCAGCACTCGCCAAATTTCATAGCATCCATCCATATGAAATGATGCTACAGGTACTCCTAACTGCAATAAATAACAGGGAATGTAGGGGAATCTATATAGAACTTGGAAACTTAACAGTTTTTTCCCGTACCATATGACTATAATAAATGTGAAGTATTTAAATAGCTATTAAAACAAAATTTATATATGTCCAAATAAAACCTTTTGAAATTTATGTGTATTTGCTTCCATTAAAATTTTTATATCAATTATTACATTTGAATTAGATTCACACAATTATTTTTCTAGACTTTTTGTTAATAGTCTCCTGAATACCTTGAGAATCATCCTTGATGAGAGACATTTTTGTCTCTAATAGGTTATAAAAGGTTTAAAGCTGTTTTACAGCCATTCTAATATGTGTGATATAATTTGTATTTAAGGACTTATAGTTCATTCCTTCTTTCATTGGCAATTATGTTATCAGTGTTTCTTGTAATAATTATAAAAGTTATAATACAAAACATTTAAAAACAATAGTGAAGCTCTAATTTTCAGATACATATACTTTAGTTAGAATACCATGTAACAATTTGGCAAAAGGAGAGAAACAGCTGGTATAAATGGTTACAGTATATAACTGCTGCTTGCAATTTACCTACCAGATGTCTAGCCTAGCCCCATTGCTTCCAAATCCAGCATCTTGGCTAGTGTATTATGTTCTTTGGGAACTTGCAATAAAACCCCCTACAGCAGTGAAGTCAGTCTTTGGTCCACTCTGGGCAGTGGCACACCCTCCAGCTGTTTGCCAAGATACTCTTTACCTTTGTTGTTCAGGTAACCAATCAAGTGGCTGTACACAATGCTGGTAGAGGCTAGTAGCAAAGAATCTAGGAGCTTCAGAAACTCTAGGTTCTGTTCAGATGCTACATACACACACACACACACACACACACACACCAAAGTCTCTCCACATCTGTAAACAATTTGTTAATCCGTAGTGTGGCACAGCACAAAATGAGATTTCAGAGACTAAACACATGTGCATTTCTGAAATTGTTGTCTCATTTTCCTTACATATGAAATCTTACTGTGGCTTTAAAAGAATCAGATGTACTATATACACCAGGTAAGGGTAGCATTTTAAAATCTGATAATATCTGTAACAAATACTAAGGCATGAGCTTGGAGAAAAAAAACACACACACTGTAGAAATTTAATGAATGCATGTATATATATATATTTAAAAACAAAATTATAGTTCACAGAAAACATTGTGACCATAATAATTTTACTGACTATAATGTTGTAAATACTTTTAATGTGTATATTTGAATGAAATTTGATACATATATATACTCCTATGAAACCATCACTACCGACCAATCAAAGATACGTAAAAGGAACATTGGCAAGGATTTCGAGTAATTGAAACTCTAATGCACTGCAGTGAGGATTTTGAGTGGCACAATCACTTTGGAAAACTATTTGGTGAATCTAAAAATACTAATATTATACAAAAGCTAAATTATAAAACCTAGCCACTAAACTCCTTGATATTTACCCAAGATAAACGAAAGCATATGCCCATTTAAAAAAATACTTGTTTGCAATGTTTATACAAGATTCAATTGGAATAATCCCAAACTGGAAACAAACCAAAGGTCAATCAATAGGTAAAGGACTAAATAATGGTAAAATGATAAAATGAAAACATAGCAATAAAAAGGAGTAAACTAGTGACATATACAGCCACAAGAATATATCACATAACAAGTATGCTGAGTGAAATAAACCACATAAAAAAATACTGTATTAATATTTTAATTAAAATTCCTAAAAATACAGCCTAATCACTAGTGATAGAAAGCAGAACAATATATTTCTGGGACAGGAGAACAAAAAAGGTAGAGGATATTTAAGGAACATGAAGAAATTTTGAGGTGACTTTATGTGTATTTGCTTGATTATGGTGAGAGTTTTATGGATTTATACATATGCACAACTTGTTAAGATATACACTTCAAATATGTCATATTTTCTTGTGTCAATAAACCTTTAAAAAGTATGAAAGTATGGTCTGGAAGAAAAAATAAAAAAATTTTTTTCAGTAATGCCAAAGGAGAATAATGATGATGGGAATACCCCATGAAAACAAAGGTAAAAACTGGAGGAAAAAGTTAGACAATGGAAAGTGTCCAAAACACAAAAGAAGCTTGATAACAGCTTAATTTTGAAAAACAAATGTAACTGGATAGGGCATTTATTGAATGCTTGTTGTTTACCTGCTTGAGAGTAACATTCAACTGTTTCCAAGGTCAACAGAAACAGTGGTAGGAAAAGCTACAGTCTTACATATTAAAGGTAGCAGATTAGAATTCTGCATTTGGAAGTAAGTATGAAAAGCTATGCAGAAACCCTGGCTGGGAGATAATCTAAGAAAGTGTGAAAATAAAATTAGAGTATTTGTCATTGCTTTTCAGTCACTAGGTCATGTCCCAGTCATTGTGACCCTATGGATAGCAGCATACCAGGCTTCTCTATGCTTCAATATCACCCAGAGTTTGCTCAAACACATGTTCATTGAGTAATGATGTCCTTTGCTGCAACTCTTTCCTTTTGCCTTCAATCATTCCCAGAATCAGAGTCATTTCCAATGAGTTGGCTGGCTATTCCCATCAGGTGACAAAAGTACTGAACCTTTAGCTTCAGCATCAGTCATTCCATTGAATATTCAGGAATTATTTCCTTTAGGACTGACTGGTTTGATCTCCTTGCAGTCCAAGGGACTCTCAAGAGTCTTCTCCAGCACCACAGTTCAAAAGCATCAATTCTTCAGCACTCAGCCTTTTTCATGATCCAACTCTCATATCTGTACATGACTACTGAAAAGAACCATAGCTTTGACTATATAGACATTTGTCAGCAAAGTGATTTCTCTGCTTTTTAATATGTTGTCTAGGTTGGTCATCATTTTTCTTCCAAAGGGCAAGTGTCTTTTAATCTTATGGCTTCAGTCACCATCTGCAACAATTTGGGAGCCCCCAAAATAAACTCTCTTACTGTTTCCATTGATTCCCATCTTTTTGCTATGAGATAAGGGACCAGATGCCATGATTTATTTTTCTGAATGTGGAGTTTTAAGCCAACTTTTCACTCTCTTTCACTTTCATCAAGAGGCTCTTTAGTTCTTCTTCACTTTCTGCCATGAGGGTGGTATCATCTGCATATCTGAGGTTATTAATATTTCTCTCAGCAATCTTTTTTCCAGCTTATGTTTCATCCAGCTGAACAATTTGCATAATGCACTCTGCATATAAGTTAAACAAGCAGGGTGACAATATACAGCCTTGACGTACTCCTTTTCCTGATTTGCAACCAGTCTGCTGTTCTTTGTTTGGTTTTAACTGTTGCTTCCTGACTTGAATACAGATTTCTTAGGAGGCAGGTAAGGTGGTGTAGTATTCCCATCTCTTTAAGGATTTTCCACAATTTATTGTGATCCACGCAATCGAAGGCTTTGGCATAGTCAATAAAGCAGAAGCAGATGTTTTTCTGGAACTCTCTTGCTTTTTTGATGATCCAACAGATGCTGGCAATTTGCTCTCTAGTTCCTCTGACTTTTCTAAATCCCACTGAACATCTGGAAATTCATGGTTCACATACTGTTGAAGCCTGGCTTGGAGAATTTTGAGCATTACTTCACTAGCATGTGAAATGAGTGCAATTGTGTGGTAGTTTGAGCATTCTTTAGCATTGCCTTTCTTTGGGATTGGAATGAAAACTGACCTTTTCCAGTCCTGTGGCCACTGCTGAGTTTTCCAAATTTACTGGCATACTGAATAAAGTGCTTGCACAGCATCATCTTTCAGGATTTGAAACAGCTCAGCTGGAATTCCATCACCTCCACTAGGTGTGTTTGTAGTGATGCCTCCTAAGGCCCATTTGGCTGCATTCCAGGATGTCTGGCTCTAGATGAGTGATCACACCATCGTGGTTATCTGGGTCATGAAGATCTTTTTTGTATAGTTCTTCTTAGTATTCTTGCCACCTCTTCTTAATATCTTCTGCTTCTGTTAGGTCCATATCATTTCTGTCCTTTATTGTGCCCATCTTTGCATGAAACGTTCCCTTGGTATCTCTAATTTTCTTGAAGAGATTCTAGTCTTTCCCATTCTATTGTTTTCCTCAATGTTTCTGCATTGATCACTGAGGAATGCTTTCTTATCTCTCCTTGCTGTTCTCTGAAACTGCATTCAGAGGGGTGTATCTTTCCTTTTCTCCTTTGCCTTTAGATTCTCTTCCTTTCTCAGCTATATGTAAGACTTCCTCAGACAACCACTTTGCCTTTTTGTATTTCTTTTTCTTGGAGATGGTCTTGATCACTGCCTCCTGCACAATATCACGAACCTCCGCCCATATTTCTTCAGGCTCTTTATCAGATCTAATCCTTTAAATCTATTTGTCATTGCCACGGACTATATATAGCCTCTGAGATGAGTGCAATTGTGTGGTAGTTGAAACATTCTTTGGCATTATTAGAAATTATAATATCTGAAGAATAGAAAGAAAAAGGGTAATACTATATACAGTGAGTTAGGTAATACTTTTCATTTTCTGGAAAACTATATAGAACTGATATTATTTTGTCTTGTAATGTTTGTAAGATTTCACTAGTGAAGCCATCTGGGCCTGGCAGTTTGTGTGTATGTTTTTGAGATACCATCTGTGTGTACATGCATTTATATTAAGATTTTTTAATGAAAAACTTCAATTTTTCAATATGTGTAAAGCTCTTTAGTTATCTATTTTTTCTTGAGTAAACTGATAGCTTATGTCTTTCAAGGAACTTATTCATTTAAGATAGCAATTTTATTAAATTTGTTGACATTAAGTCTTATATAATAGTCCTTTATAATTCTTGATGTCTATACAACCTATTCAGAAAAGGCAATGGCACCTCACTCCAGTACTCTTAGCTGGTAAATCCCATGGATGGAGGAGGCTGGTAGGCTGCAGTCCATGGGGTCGCTAGGAGTCGGACATGACTGAGCGACTTCACTTTCCCTTTTCACTTTCATGCATGGAGAAGGAAATGGCAACCCACTCCAGTATTCTTGCCTGGAGAATCCCAGGGACGGGGGATCCTGGTGGGCTGCCGTCTATGGGGTCACACAGAGTCGGACACGACTGAAGTGACTTAGCAGCAGCATACAATCTATATGGATGTTCTGTCTTTCATTCTTAATATTGGTCATCTCTTTCCTCCCTCTCCCTCTTGCTTGCTCTCTCTTCTCTTGCCAATGTAGCTAAAGCTTTATCAATTTTATTTTTATATTCAAAGCACCAATATTTGGATCAATGAATCCATGTACATTAGTTTTTACAATGTTATTGATTCCTGCTCTTTATCATCTTCCTTCTGCTTGCTTTAATTTGCATTTTGTTGTATCAAGAACACTAGGACTTTGATGTCAGCCCCATCCTTCTTTTTTGAATATAAGCATTTAATGCTGAAAATATTCCTCTAAGCACTGCTTTAGGTTATTTCACAAATTTTGATATATTTAAAAACTTTTATTTAATTATAATATTTAAACTCAATATGTTAGCACATAGTATATTTTAAAAGAGCTACATGATAACTTTCTGAGATAAACATGATATTTCATATTTTGATTGAGATGATACTATTAAAACTCACTAAATACTATTACATTAGATCTGTGCATTGCATTGTACATAAAGGTTATATTGATTATAAAAATGTAAATATATGAAATTGATGGGAAAACTGAAGGGAATGAAGAGTTTTATCCTGTAGAATAAAGAGTGGAAGAAATATTTTATTTTAGAATAATGTCTAGAATAGTGTCTATTTTAGAATCCTAAAGAAGACCATTATTTAAGTGATAGGTAAAGGAATTACAGCCCATAAAAGAGACAACAGAGAACTGTTATGCACAAATGTATAAAAACTAGGAGCATGTAGGGTCATAGATATCATGGAGTAGAAGTATAGAATGAGTATGTGACATTGTGTAATCTGGCAGCGATATTACATAGGAAAAGCTGATACTTGCTGATCCCGCATTCTATTCCACAGCATTGTGGCTGCTGTTAAATGGGAATTATTCCAGAGAAAAATCCAGAGATAAATACAAGAAATGGAAGTGAATCCATAGAGAATTCTACTTATGGTACAATCTCTAGAAATATGTGTTAGTGATGTGGAATCACAGAAACCTTGCAGGATGATGGTTGAGAATGATGACACTTGAATATGTGCATGAGTTAAGTAAGCAAAGTACATGAGCAAAATGTATAGAAACATAGAAAATAGAGAAGGCGAATGACTGCGGAACAAAGATGTGGCCAAGGTGTGGAAATGTTATCCAGGGTGTAGGTGAATGATTCTTTTAACAATGAGATCATCATCCTCTTAAACTGAAGAAAACTGTAGAAAAACAGAGAGTCAATATTCTCAATGAAGCAGAAAGTGGGATTTATTAATAGAAGAGTTTTGAAAGTTTGTTTAGTAGTACAGAGGCAAGCAAATAATATATATACTACTGAAGACCAGAAATGAAGTATATTTCCATAACACAATCTTGTTTTCTCAAAGATGATGTAATTATATTAATAGTAACCACTCATAAACTGCCTACTGTATATCATGTGCTATTTGAAATTTACTGTATAAAAAAAAATTGAACTCTCACAAAAATCTCATAAGGTAAGCAGTATTATAAAGCTTTACAGAGAGAAACTAAACTGTGATGCAAAAAGGCAAAGTAATTTGCTAAGTCTTATTGTTGATAAGTGACAAGGTTGGCTTTGAACCCAGGTGTTTTGATTCATCGTCTCTACACAACCACTGAATTATCCTGCTCTCCTGTAAACAAAAACAAATTTCTTTCCTTAAAATATTATTTATTAAACTAGAAATGGTGAATACTTTTCAAGGTACAATAAAAGGAACTGTAGTTGAGGCTGCTTTTAATACACGGTGACATCTTTTGTTGTTTGTGTGTGTGCATGCTAAGTCACTTCAGTCATGTTCAACTCTTTGTGACCCCATGGACTGTAGCCTCCAGGCTTCTCTGTCCATGGGATTCACCAGGCAAGATACTGGAGTGGGTTGTCATGCTCTCCTCCAGAGGATCTTCCCTACTCAGGAATTGAACCGGAATCTCTTGCAGCTCCTGCACTGCAGGAGGATTCTTTACCACTGAGCCACCAGGGAAGCCCTTTTATTGTTACTTGATCTATATCTAAGGCTACATCCTGTTTACCATAAATTTGATTTGATGAGTAATAGCTACAAAGAAACTGAGGTTTATTTATAATTATTTTATCTTAATAGAAATGTGATCTAGGAATGACCTTAGAATACTAATACCGTATTCTCCTACGAACTTGGTAGTATAATTTATATAAAAATAATATAAAGACACAAGTATCTTTGGCAAAAATAATGCCACTTAGTGTTTAATAGAAAGACATTATCTAAAATGAAAAAAACATTATGTGCTTCGTAAGCATTAATTCTGAGCAAGCTAATTCTGTTTTGTTAACAATAAATGAGTTTTCTTTAGGGTTGATCTGCATGTTTCTAAAAGTACAAAATAAAGATATAAATTGTACTTTCTTGTATATTTTTTTATTTTTATTTTATTTAATGGTTTTCTTTATGTTTCTTATCACCACAAATATCAACCCTGGAGGGAGGAATCTGTGAAGGCCTGGAGGACCTGTTAGACAAATCTGCCTTATAATAGATTGCTTCCCACAGAGACTAAACTTGAGAAATGCTAAATGATAAAAATGTATTTTAAAGCTGTCACAAAAGTGAGCAACTCTTTCCATCAAGCCAATTTTCTTACAAAACATACTTTAACAAATAGCATGATAGGTTGCCAATAATAATGACTATTTTATTTAAAGAACAGTAACAGATCAACACCATTAGTTTCCTTGCTCAACAGAAGGGAAGTGCAGAGGATGTGTTGGTTATAACTATTTTTACTCTCTAGTTTCCTTCTCCATATTTCTTATATTGCATAATATAGGGATGATCATGACAAGTCAGCTACCTACTTCTTCATGATAGCCTTCTCTTTTATATTTTTAAGCTTCTTGAGTAGTCAGCTATAACTTTTTCATTCTGTTGTATAGTTTTCACTCTCCCCTACCCAAATGGAGATAAATGAATTGATTATAGTATACACAATCTCAGAATCCCTTTCTTCTTCCATACCTTTTAGAGTTTAGGAATCCCAGATTATCCAGGAGTAACAGGAATAAGAGGATTGTCAGGACTTACACCCACATGTCCAACTTCAGCAATATCTACTTTTGCTATGAAGCACAATGAATCTTTCTTCGTTTCTTCCTAGCCTGCTGTCTTCAAGGAAGTCCACATTAGAGTTAGAGAAGAAAATGTTTTCTCTTCACTTTAAATGAGTGAAGGATCCTCAAGAGACCTACTTAAACTGCTTGTTCTGCATCTCACGAGTGTGAGTGTCACAGGAATGGGGGTCAGGTTTTCTGCCTATTTTTCAAAAATAATCTGAAAGTAAGAAGATGGCTTTAGCTGTTAGAAAAAAAGACAGAGCTACAACAGAGAAAAGCTGCAATTGTAACTATGATATGGCAGGATTAAATGTTCTAAATGAACTGTATGCAAGCCCTTGCTGAATGGAGCTATTAATAATTTTGCCTGGAATTCTGTTGAGTCCTTCCTCAGGTGGTCTAACTAGAGGGAGTTTTGGGCGTCCCCTGCCACCCCCGCCATCCCCGAATGTATGAAGCAGCAAAAGCCCAAAGGCTAAAGTGAAGTCAAACCAGACAGCTTGAGAAGAAATCAGCTTTGTAGGAAAATGCAGGTGTAGAACTTAAATAGGAAATCTTTAACTGACTTACAAAACTAGCCCATGAAAAGAAAGCACAAACTAGCATATTCAACAATAAAGGTTATCAAAACTAGATTTTTAACTAGGCTAAACCTTAATTAGACTTTTCCATCTCTTACCTCTCCTTCATTATCCTAGGGTGTGAAAAAGCTTAAAGCAGTATACAGAGAAAAAAGTGGAATATAAAATGTAGAATGGAAACTAAGATAAGCAGGTTCCCTTTAACCTATGCCACTGAAGATTTTCAAACTGAAGTCACCTAAACAATTGCAATGGGGAGACTTTATAGGAAAATGTGGATACTTTGATATAATTAATATTATACTGGGATATAACTATTTTGTATTACCTTAAAAAATAAAAATTATTAAAGTGGGAAGAATACCTACTCAAGATTTTGAATGAGACAGTCAAGAATTCACTAACAGAACAAATCTGAAGGAGACTTGAGAGAAAAATGCTGATTTTCTGTTTATACCTATGGAGTCCAAATTTTTCAATGATCTGGTTACAATTACACCACACAGTTAAATTATTTCACATGTACAGACAGACGCTAGAAGTTCACATTTATTTCAAACTTATGTTTGTAAGACACTTCACACTTGGTGTACTTTCCTGGACATGTCTTGGTCAAATCTTCTACTGCTTATGAGGTAACTTTTACTCCTTTTAAGTTCTAAGGTTATGGGAAGGATGCTATCCAAATATAGCTTGTATTATTTTTCATATATCTGGAACATTATTGTGATTAGTGAGATTCCTCTGATTTAAGTAAGCACACTATAAAATATCAAGCATGCAATGATTTTCCATACCATACTTCCCAAGTGAAAGTTGCTCAGTAGTGTCCAACTCTTTGCAACCTCATGGACTATACAGCCCATGGAATTCTCCAGGCCAGAATACTGGAATGGGTAGCAGTTCCCTTCTCCAGGGGATCTTTCCAACCCAGGGATCAAACGGAGATCTCCTGCATTGAAAGCAGATTCTTTATCAGCTGAACTACCTAGGAAGCCCACATTGTCCAAAGCCCAGAGTAAAACTGAAAAAAAAGAAAGAAAGAAATAATATCAAGCATGCAATGATTTTCCATACCATACTTCCCAAGTGAAAGTTGCTCAGTAGTGTCCAACTCTTTGCAACCTCATGGACTATACAGCCCATGGAATTCTCCAGGCCAGAATACTGGAATGGGTAGCAGTTCCCTTCTCCAGGGGATCTTTCCAACCCAGGGATAAAACGGAGATCTCCTGCATTGAAAGCAGATTCTTTATCAGCTGAACTACCTAGGAAGCCCACACTGTCCAAAGCCCAGAGTAAAACTGAAAAAAAAGAAAGAAAAAAAAAAAAAGACTCTTTTATCTCCTTCTCTGTGCAGACCCAGGAGGGCCAAGAGGAGCTACTCCACGTTCCAGGTCAGGAGGGGCAGCCATGAAGAAATACCCCTCATTCAAGGTAAGGAGCAGCCATGAAGAGATACCCCACGTCCAAGGTAAGAGAAACCCAAGTAAGATGGTAGGTGTTGTAAGAGGGCATCAGAGGGCAGACACACTGAAACCATAATCACAGAAAACTAGTCAATCTGATCATATGGACAACAGCCATGTCTAACTCAAAGAAACGAAGTCATGCCATGTAGGGCCACCCAAAACAGGCGTGTCATGGTAGGGAGGTCTGAGAGAATGTGGTCCACTGGAGAAGGGAATGGCAAGGCACTTCAGTATTCTTTCCTTGAGAACCCCATGAACAGTATGAAAAGGCAAAATGATAGGATACTGAAAGAAGAACTACCCAGGTTGGTAGGTGCCCAATATGCTACTAGAGATCAGTGGAGAAATAATTCCAGAAATAATGAAGGGATGGAGCCAAACCATAAAACAATACCCAGTTGTGGATGTGACTGGTGATAGAAGCAAGGTCCGATACTATAGGAACCTGGATGTTAGGTTCATGAATCAAGGCAAATTGGAAGTGGTCAAACAGGAGATGGCAAGAGTGAACGTCAACATTATAGGAACCACTGAACTAAAATGGACTGGAATGGGTGAATTTAACTCAGATGACAATTATATCTACTACTGCGGGCAGCAGTCCCTTAGAAGAAACAGAGTAGCCATCATGGTCAACAAAAGAGTCTGAAATGCAGTACTTGGATGCAATCTCAAAAATGACAGAATGATCTCTGTTCATTTTCAAGGCAAAACATTCAATATCACAGTAATCTAAGCCTATGTCCCAACCAGTAACACTGAAGAAGCGAAGTTGAACAGTTCTATGAACACCTTCAAGACCTTTTAGAACTAACACCCAAAAAAGATGTCCTTTTCATTATAGGGGACTGGAATGCAAAAGTAGGAAGTCAAGAAACACCTGGAGTAACAGGCAAATTTGGCCTTGGAATACGAAATGAAGCAGGACAAAGGCTAATAGAGTTTTGCCAAGAGAATGCACTGATCATAGCAAACACCCTCTTCCAACAACACAAGAGAAGACTCTACACACGGACACCACCAGATGGTCAACACTGAAATCAGATTGATTATATTCATTGCAGCCAAAGATGAGAAGCTCTATACAGTCAGTAAAAACAAGACCATGAGCTGACTATAGCTCAGATCATGAACTCCTTATTGCCAAATTCAGACTTAAATTGAAGAAAGTAGGGAAAACCACAAGACCATTCAGGTATGACCTAAATCAAATTCCTTATGATTATACAATGGAAGTGATAAATAGATTTAAGGGACTAGATCTGGTAGATAGAATGCCTGATGAACTATGGATGAGGTTCATGAAATTGTATAGGAGATAAGGATCAAGACCATCCCCATGGGAAAGAAATTCAAAAAAGTCTAAATCAAATTCCTTATGATTATACAATGGAAGGGATAAATAGATTTAAGGGACTAGATCTGGTAGATAGAATGCCTGATGAACTATGGATGAGGTTCATGAAATTGTATAGGAGATAAGGATCAAGACCATCCCCATGGGAAAGAAATTCAAAAAAGCAAAATGGCTGTCTGGGGAGGCCTTACAAATAGCTCTGAAAAGAAGAGAAGTGAAAAGAAAAGGAGAAAAGGAAAGATATAAGCATCTGAATGCAGAGTTCCAAAGAATAGCAAGAAGAGATAAGAAAGCCTTCTTCAGTGATCAATGCAAAGAAATAGAGGAAAAGAACAGAAAGGGAAAGACTAGAGATCTCTTCAAGAAAATTAGAGATACCAAGAGAACATTTCATGCAAAGATGGGCTCGATAAAGGACAGAAATCGTATGGATCTAATAGATGCAGAAGATATTAAGAAGAGGTGGCAAGAATACACGGAAGAACTGTCCAAAAAAGATCTTCACGACCCAGATAATCATGATGCTGTGAGCACTCACCTAGAGCCAGACACCCTGGAATGTGAAGTCAAGTGGGCCATAGAAAGCATCACTATGAACAAAGCTAGTGGAGGTGATGGAATTCCAGTTGAGCTATTTCAAATCCTGAAAGATGATGCTGTGAAAGTGCTACATTCAATATGCCAGAAAATTTGGGAAATTCAGCAGTGGCCACAGGAATGGAAAAGGTTAGTTTTCATTCCAATCCAAAAGAAAGGCAATGCCAAAAAATGCTCAAACGACTGCACAACTGCACTCATCTCACATGCTAGTAAAGTAATGCTCAAAATTCTCCAAGCTAGGCTTCAGCAATATGTGAACCGTGAACTCCCTGATGTTCATGCTGGTTTTAGAAAAGGCAGAGGAACCAGAGATCAAATTGCCAACATCTGCTGCATCACCGAAAAAGTGAGAGAGTTCTAGAAAAACATCTATTTCTGCTTTATTGACTATGCCAAAGCCTTTGACTGTGTGGATCACAATCAACTGTGGAAAATTCTTCAAGAGATGGAAAACCAGATCACCTGACCTGCCTCTTGAGAAATCTGTATGCAGTTCAGGAAGCAACAGTTAGAACTGGACATGGAACAACAGACTGGTTCCAAATAGGAAAAGAGTACGTCAAGGTTGTATATTGTCACCTTGCTTATTTAACTTATATACAGAGTACATCATGAGAAACGCTGGGCTGGAAGAAGGACAAGCTGGAATCAAGATTGCTGGGAAAAATCTCAATCACCTCAGATATGCAGATGACACCACCCTTATGGCAGAAAGTAAAGAGGAACTAAAGAGTCTCTTGTTGAAAGAGGAGAGTGAAAATTTTGGCTTAAAGCTCAACATTCAGAAAACTAAGATCATGGCATCTGGTCCCATTACTCCATGGGATATAGATGGGGAAACAGCAGAAACAGTGTCAAACTTTATTTTTTGGGGCTCCAAAATCACTGCAGATGCTAATTGCACCTATAAAATTAAAAAATGCTTACTTCTTGGAAGGAAAGTTATGACCAACCTAGATAAGCACATTAAAAAAGCAGAGACATTACTTTGTCAACTTAGGTCCATCTACTCAAGGCTATGGTTTTTCCAGTGGTCATTTACGGATGTAAGAGTTGGACTGTGAAGAAAGCTGAGTGCCAAAGAATTGATGCTTTTGAACTGTGGTGTGGGAGAAGACTCTTGAGAGTCTCGACTGCAAGGAGATCCAACCAGTCCATTCTAAAGGAGATCAGTCCTGCGTGTCCATTTGAAGGAATGATGCTAAAGCTGAAACTCCAATACTTTGGCCACCTCATGCGAAGAGTTGACTCATTGGAAAAGACTCTGATGCTGGCAGGGATTGGGGGTAAGAGGAGAAGGGGACAACAGAGAATGAGATGGCTTGATAGCATTACTGACTTGATGGACACGAGTTTGAGTGAACTCTGGGAGTTGGTGATGGACAGGGACGCCTGGCGTGCTTCGATTCTTGGGTCGTAAAGAGTCGGTCATGAGTGAGCAACTGAATTGAACTGAACTGAAGTTTTATCTAGGAATAAGCCAGTCTAAGTCTTATGGCATTTGCTCTTTCCTACAAATGTCCCTCCCTTCCATTTCTAAGATAAAGATTGCATCATGATACAGAGGTATATTAGGTCTCAGGGTTTTCATGACAATTAAATGAAATAATGGCATGTAAAAAGAGTAGACTAGTAAAAAGCACTAAGTTGTCAATAAGAAGAACATATAATTAATAGTATTACTGTTACATGTGAAGACATGCTCTCATGGATCTTAGTATTTTAATCTGAACTCTGTGAAAGTCTACCTTTAAAATCCCTTTAATGGTAGCAAATGGATAAACTAAATGCACTTAGTAGTTTACATTAAAAACAGAAGCAAAAAAGAATTCATAATAACTAAACATTTGTTTTTCCCCAGTTTTCAGTTGAATCCAATTTTTCTTGAATCCTCTCCCATAGACACTATAAAAAAGTCTTCTGAAAATCAGAGAAAAAAATATATAAAGTTTAATGCCAGATGATAGGTTTATATTGAAAATTCAGTATTGGTAATTCAATATTAATCATTTCTTCTTTTTTTTTTTTTCTTTTCATGAGGACCATTTTTAAAGTCTTTAATGAAGTTATTACAACATTGCTTCTGTTTTATATTTTGTTCTTTTGGTGGCAAAGCACGTGAGCTCTTAGCTTCCCAACCAGGGATCGAGCTGGCACCCTCGATACTGGAAGGTAAAGTCTTAACCACTGGGCCAGCTGAGAAGTTCTCCTTGTGGTTTTTCTAAATAGTACTAATATTATGTATATTCACTTCATAAACGAATTTGTATTCCAAAGTTTTAAGTGCTCTTCATCCTAAAACTAACCACAGCCTATTTTAAATTTTCTCAGTTTAAAATAGCCACATGTTGATGTTTCTCTCTATATTGTTTAATTATTACTGGAGTTCTTGGACCTCCAGCATCTTATTTATTATTTTCTGTTTCTTCTATATGGCCCAAGTTCTGCCTTTTATCTGATCCTTTGATCTAGATATACAGCATCAAACCTGCTAAATCAGAAATAATATACATCAAGCTGGCATCTTTTTAACTGCTGTACTTATACAGTTGTTTGAATACAAGGCAAAAGTTTTATATTACATTTCCACATTGTTCTAAGAATATTCAAGCAGTCTCAATAGTAAGTTCTCAAAATATGTTGTTTACTATTATATCTATAACATGATTCATTATAACACTGCTATATTTTCATTAAGTAATTTTCTTGGAAATTCATTTCCAATTTCAGTTCTACACTCAATCACAATTTTTATACTTGTTGAATATTTCTGCTTTTTTCTATATTTGAAATAACTTTTACTCACCTCTTCAACTGTTTCAAACAAATCCAAATTGTCTACTTTCATATATAGATGAGACTTTGAGACTACATCTAACATTACCCCTACTGCTGCTGCTGCTAGGTCACTTCAGTTGTGTCCGACTCTATGCGACTCCATAGATGGCAGCCCATCAGGCTTCCCCGTCCCTGGGATTCTCCAGGCAAGAACACTGGAGTGGGATGCCATTTCCTTCTCTAGTGCCTATCTTTAGACAAATAGAAATGGAGTTTTTCCATATATTAAAGATTTCTAGTTTTTGTATCATCCAAAACATCTGAGATTTCCTTATTCTTAAATTCACAAATGCTTAGAGACTACAAAGGCTATAAAGAAATATAGAAATAAATACTTTTACATTAACAAAATTAAAGAGTTTATTGCCAGCACACACCTGGATTAACACAAAGAAATAAGAGTGTGCTAGAATGAATTAAGCGAAAGTAAAATAAAATTATTTTCATTTTTTCTTAAAGCTATTTTTAATAGCTTTAAAAGATAACTGGCTAAGAGAAAAATAATTTATTTTGTGCTTATATATATAAAGGTAAAATGTATGCATATATAAAAGTAAAATGCATGACAAAAATAATATAAGGTTATATAAAACAATTTAAAAATACAGTAATAAAATATTTAAATTACATAGGAAGTGGTATAATATTCTTTTCAGGTATACTGATGAATAAGTGACAGATAGTTGAAGCCCAGCAAGAGGAACAGAATAAAGAAAGATTTTTAATTCCATCTTCTCAGCCTAAAATGAACTGTAAGAATCATTCTACAGATATGACTCAGAAAGGAAAAGGCAGCATAGTGTTAAAGTACAGAATATTATGTTAGTATAAGCATTTATAGAAGGGTGAGTATATAGCAAGGAAAATATATAGGGATATATAAGAAAGTAAAATACAGGAAAATCTTGAGGTATGTATCAAAAGAACACAATTTTTCAAAGAATTCACTCTTCTATATAGTGAATTAAGTCAAAATAACAATAATAGGATGAACTTTAAGTTACTAAACTTATTTTGTCAGCTGCTAATGTCTTTTTATACAAAGTTAGTCTATAATCCAATAACATCTGCATCATCTATGAGTTTGCTAGAAATGTGAAATCTCAGGCCCCAATCCAGACCTACATTTTCACCAACCTCTAGTTGGTTTCTATGCAAATACATTTAAGAATCATTGTTCTAATGTATTTCTAAATATATTTAGATAGTACATTTTAGGCACAAATGAATCAGTCTATTCTGTTGGCACCACAGTTTTTTGCCAATTAATCACACCACCTAAGATAATACTTGCCTGCTAAATGCATGCATGCTGAATGATTGTGTCAAGAAATGAATGAATGATCTACTTGGAAATTAACTCTTGGAATAGCAGTAAATTTTCTCCAATTTCCAAGCCCAATGTAATTTCAACAATAGAAGTAAATACATTATTTCATTTTAATTCTGATAATTAAAACTTGGTTTCCTTTTACTTAAAAATATCCAACAGTAAATTTAAAATCAAAAATATATGTACTAAAGTATCTGAAAAGTATTTTTATGTTTTAAAAATTTTTAATGAAATTTTTTTAAATTAATTTTAATTTTTTTAGTTTGTTCTGCTTTACAATACTGTATTCGTTTTGCTACATATCGACATGAATCAGCCACGAGTGTACATGAACTCCCAATCCCGACCTCCACCTCCCCACTCCTGCCCACACCCTCTCTCTGGATTATCCCCGTGCATCAGTCCCAAGCATCCTGCATCCTGCATCAAACCTGGACTGGCGATTCATTTCACTTATGATATCACACATGTTACACTGCCACTCTGCCACCCCATCCCACCCTCTCCCTCTCCTACAGAGTCCAAAAGGCCGTTCTATACATCTGTCTCTCTTTTGCTGTCTTGCATACAGGCTTATCATTACCATCATTCTAAATTCCATATATATGTGTAAGTATACTGTATTGGTGTTTTTCTTTCTGGCTTACTTCACTCTGTATAATCGGCTCCAGCGTCATCCACCTCATTAGAACTGATTCAAATGTATTCTTTTTAATAGCTGAGTAATACTCCATTGTGTATATGTACCACAGCTTTCTTATCCATTCATCTGCTGATGGACATCTAGGTTGCTTCCATGTCCTGGCTATTATAAACAGTGCCGCAATGAACATTGGGGTACACGTGTCTCTTTCGATTCTGGTTTCCTTGGTGTGTATGCCCAGCAGTGGGATCGCTGGATCATAAGGCAGTTCTATTTGCAATTTTTTAAGGAATCTCCACACTGTTCTCCATAGTGGCTGTACTAATTTGCATTCCCACCAACAGTGTAAGAGGGTTCCCTTTTCTCCACACCCTCTCCAGCATTTATTGCTTGTTGACTTTTGGATCGCAGCCATTCTGACTGGTGTGAAATGGTACCTCATTGTGGTTTTGATTTGCATTTCTCTGATAATGAGTGATGTTGAGCATCTTTTCATGTGTTTGTTAGCCATTCGTATGTCTTCTTTGGAGAAATGTCTATTTAGTTCTTTGGCCCATTTTTTGATTGGGTCACTTATTTTTCTGGAGTTGAGCTGCATAAGCTGCTTGTATATTTTTGAGATTAGTTGTTTGTCAGTTGCTTCATTTGCTATTATTTTCTCCCATTCAGAAGGCTGTCTTTTCACCTTGCTTATAGTTTCCTTTGTTGTGCAGAAGCTTTTAATTTTAATTAGATCCCATTTGTTTATTTTGCTTTTATTTCCAAATTTTAGGTTTAATACTAAATATATTTTTCTGTCATCATTCATTTTGCAATATTTTGTATGTATTTGCTAATTAGTAGTTAACACTCCCACCTGGTTCCACAAGAGATTTGAATAGCTGGCAACAAACTCAGTATAAGAAACTGGTTCACACATGTTATTGTGGCCATAAGGTAGAACTGTTTGATATTCTCTTTTTAAGATTTACTTTAAAAATCCAGAATTTACAGACACAATAGCATTGTCAAATAATTATCACAATTCATATTATCATCATTTACATCAATCATAAAATCAGTCAAATTGGTCTGATTTTCCTAATTAATGATTATGTAGAATTAATGATTATACAGAAAAAAAAATGGTAATATCTCTGTTCTCAAAGAACAGTCTCACTATTTAGACTGAGCCACATGTGTAATAGATTCTGAAGTGTTTGTTTTACATGTAAAAGCTGTTAAGGAAGGAAAATTAGAATGGTACTCAACATAAAACGGAAAGATAACAATATACATATATGAGATTTTAAATGTATTCCTTAATATTTTTTAGAGTTAACTTCTCCAGGCTCTGTACTTCCGAACATATAAAAGCAACTCATTATCCTAAATCTAATAAAGTTACCAAAATAAATGCATTTGAACTCTGGAAACCATGCTTATGAATAGTTGTTCTACCTATTCACAATGTGAAATTTAATGATTTGCTTGAACTTTGAGTCTCAATGGCTTGCTCTGAAAAGCATAATCACTGATTTTCAAGAATGTTATAAATATCAAATAAGGAAGCAAATGGTAAAAAAAAAAAAAGCTGTCAGAAAATTCTTAACTAGTGAATAATTTCAGATGATTTTTTCAAAGTTTCATTTCAGTTATTTCATGTAATAGCTTTAGAAAAGGAGAAAATGCACTACAAGTCAGTATAATGCAACTATGACCACAATGTTTTAAATATGGCATTTAAAAATTATTTTAAAAATCATAATAAACTAATATTAATCTAATTATGAACCAAATTAGCATATCAGAATATTAAAATTTTAAGTAAAATAGCTAATAATTTAGAGACAGTTTTAATTTTCAGTTCTACTGAAGATGAGAAACAGAGATGTTTTAAATAATTTACAATAAAGTTAAAACAAAAAATGTAACACCCAGCAAGACATATTATATCAATATAAATGGATTTAATCAAGAAACAGATGTTCTTTCCACCATTCAATTTTATTTATAAATCTTAAGTTATATGTCAAAAATATATCAGGGATTAGTAATTACAGGTATAATTTCTTCATATAATTTTCTAGTTTACTCATTTTTCTAAATATGTCTTCATTTCCTGATAGTATCTTAAAAGCATTAAAATCCAAATCAAAACATATAGATAAAATGTCTTAATGCAATAGAGAACAAAAATTAAACATGCTGTAAAACATGATTTGGGGGACTATATGCAATTATATATATATATATAACATAATCTATATGCAATTATATATATATATGGGTTTTTAAGTATATATTAAATACAATAAGAAAAAAATCATGACAGGGCATACTAACTTTTTTTTTCCCTAGAAGCTTAGACAGTGGGAGGAATCTATAATATTACCTAATGTCTTCAGAGTAACAAAATACATTTCAGGTTAAGAAAAGAAAATGGCTTTTACAAGAAATAAAAGAAGTCCTATTCAATCATACTCTGAAGTTATATACAGTTATATATGTATTTGATATTATCACTGCTAATATATTCATTACTGTTCTTCGGTCCTTTTTTCAATGCTTATAAAGCGCCATGCTCTAACCTGAGTGCTGGAGGTACATTAGTTAGTAAGATTAACGTGACCCCTCCTTCCTAGAGGTGAAATAGCACACTAGTAAAAAGCATGTCATATGGATTCAGGTTCCTGAATCCCAATTAGGATCAGCCTCTCACTGGCTTTTGACTTGGGAAAACGATTTAACTTCTCTTTGCCTCAATTTCTCCAGCAGAGATACCAGAAGGGACACGATTCCCCCAGAGGGTTTTGTAGGATTAAATTATTCAACATGGAAGCTCATGAAGAGCATCAGGCACACAGGGAGTTCTCTATACCCGTGAGCTATTTTCAGTTGAGACACTGAACAGGACAATGATCAAAACCATAAGCTTTGAAGTTGAACTGATAGGGATCACCCTCACCTACTGGTGATAGAGTGAATTGGAGCTTGTTTTTTAACCCTGGTGAGCCTCCTCCAGTTTTCCTATGAAAAATGGACATGATTAGTACCTGCCTTAGATCAGTGCTAAGAGTTTTGCCTTAGTTTCTGTATATAAAGAACTTTTTAAAATGCCAGCCACTGAGTAGGCATTCAAAAGAGTCATCATGGTCATCATCACCTTTATGGAGATAGAGGATATTAAATAAATTTATTAAAATATAAGCAATAAAATATCACATAGAAAAAATATGCAATTCAGAGAATAAAATAAGTTGTCATGGTGAAGAATGACAGAATGAGCTGATATGGACGAAGGCTCACAGAAGCCTATCTCTGGAGGTGACGGCAGTGAGGTCAGGGTGTCAAGAAATATCCACAGTAAAAGAGGGGAAAAAAGGTCTCCAGGGAATTTACCATGCACAGGGATAATTACTACCATGTGCAAATGCCCTTGGAGTGCTTGTTAGGGCAACAGGAGGTAGAGTCAGGATCTAGGGAGTAAATGGGAGGATACAGTGATGGAAGTGGTTCTGAGACACATGAGACTTTTTTCAGCATAGAGCTCTTACCAATGGACTGATACTTCTTTTCACACATCCTAAAGATTTTGAGGCAAACAATACTTCACTCTGAAACACTGGTAGTATAGCTAAGACAAAGGAACTAAATTTAAGGCAGAAAAACAGAGAGCAGAACCTCAGTACCTCAAATCAGCTGAAATTTACAACCAGGGCATTAAGAGAGATGGGAGTTGTGAAGAGTAATGGATACCAGCAGTCTGTGTGGTCATTCACTGTAGTGACACAGACATAAATACAAGAATTTACTTAGAACTGCCAGTTAGGAATAACCTAACTGGAATAGAGAGAAACTCCTAAAAACCTTGGTTATTCAGTTGGAATGCAGAAAAGCCATACAAAGGAAAAAAGATGAGTTAAGAAGCACAAGTCATTGTTATATACCAAAATAGACTGACATTCTCTATGAAAGAATAACTCTGAGCCTGGTAGGATAAAATGGATCTACTAGTAATGGACCTGCTTGCCAGAATGAAATTCAGTTACTTTTAAAAGAAGAAAACATAATTTTGATGCTCTACCAACTATGATCCCTAATGCCCTACGTGCTACATGCTAAGTTGCTTCAGTCATGTCCAACTCCTTGTGACCCCATGGGCTGTAGTCCACCAGGTTCTTCTGTCCATGGGATTCTCCAGGCAAGAATACTGTAGTGGGTTGTCATGCTCTTCTCCAGGGGATCTTCCTGACCCAGGGATCGAACCCATGTCTCTTGCATCTCCTGCATTGGCAGGTGGGTTCTTTACCACTAGCATCACCTGGAAAGAAAACATAATTGGGACTCCCTACCAACTATGATCCATAATGCCATACAGAAGCAAATAAATAGGAAAACTGATTCCTCTTCCTGCAGGTGGGTTCTTTCCCACTTAGTGCCACCTGGGAAGCCCTATAACAGCAGACTGAAGAAGTTTAAAAAAAAAAAAAAAAGCCTGAAGTCTTTAAGATAGATGAATAAGAAGCATTCACAAAGAGAAACAAATATATACAACAGTATGCATTTGTTGTGTGCTTAATTGGGTTTGAATACATTTTATACTTCAATTTACAATAAGGCCTTGTACGACCCAGCTTTCTCACAGAAACAACTTTGGGACTATACTGACACAAACCAACTTCTATATAAATAGAGAATAATACTACACACTAGTAAAGTAATGCTCAAAAATTCTCCAAGCCAGGCTTCAGCAATACGTGAACTGGGAAATTTCAGATGTTCAAGCTGGTTTTAGAAAAGGCAGAGCAACCAGAGATCAAATTGCCTACATCCACTGGATCATCAAAAAAGCAA
The DNA here is from genome assembly GCA_006408695.1 of Aepyceros melampus. NCBI lineage: Eukaryota > Metazoa > Chordata > Mammalia > Artiodactyla > Bovidae > Aepyceros > Aepyceros melampus. The sequence continues at coordinate 243,278 of SJXQ01011322.1, forward strand.
AGAGTTCCAGAAAAACATCTATTTCTGCTTTATTGACTATGCCAAAGCCTTTGACTGTGTGGATCACAATCAACTGTGGAAAATTCTGAAAGAGATGGGAATACCAGACCACCTGACCTGCCTCTTGAGAAACCTATATGCAGGTCAGGAAGCAACAGTTAGAACTGGACATGGAACAACAGACTGGTTGCAAATAGGAAAAGGAGTCAAGGCTGTATATTGTCACCCTGCTTATTTAACTTCTATGCAGAGTACATCATGAGAAAAGCTGGACTGGAAGAAGCACAAGCTGGAATCAAGATTGCTGGGAGAAATATCAATCACCTCAGATATGCAGATGACACCACTCTTATGGCAGAAAGTGAAGAGGAACTAAAAAGCCTCTTGATGAAAGTGAAAGAGGAGAGTGAAAAAGTTGGCTTAAAGCTCAACATTCAGAAAACGAAGATCATGGCATCTTGCCCCATCACTTCATGGGAAATAGATTGGGAAATAGTGCCAGACTTTATATTTTTAGGCTCCAAAATGACTGCAGATGGTGACTGCAACCATGAAATTAAAAGATGCTTACTCTTTGGAAGAAAAGTTATGAGCAACCTAGATAGCATATTGAAAAGCAGAGACATTACTTTGCCAACCAAGGTCCGTCTAGTCAAGGCTATGGTTTTTCCTGTGGTCATGTGTGGATGTGAGAGCTGGACTGTGAAGAAAGCTGAGCACCGAAGAACTGATGCTTTTGAACTGTGGTGTTGGAGAGGACTCTTGAGAGTCCCTTGGACTGCAAGGAGATCCAACTAGTCCATTCTGAAGGAGATCAGCCCCGGGTGTTCTTTGGAAGGAATGATGCTAACGCTGAAACTCCAGTACTTTGGCCACCTCATGCGACGAGTTGACTCATTGGAAAAGACTCTAATGCTGGGAGGGATTGAGGGCAGGAGGAAAAGGGGATGACAGAGGATGAGATGGCTGGATGGCATCACCGACTCGATGGACTTGAGTTTGAGTGAACTCCAGGAGTTGGTGATGGACAAGGAGGCCTGGTGTGCTGCGATTCATGGGGTCTCAAAGAGTCAGACACGACTGAGCGACTGAACTGAACTGAACTGAACTTAAGGAAAATGAGAAGGGGAAACATGATTCGATCATTTGTCCTCATTATGTTTCAATTAAGATGAGAGCTCAACTGATACTATGACTATATTCAGTCAGTAGCTCTCTGGGGCTCTTAAGAAAGTAAGTTTTTCTCCTGGAATGCAGAGGTAAAATTTAAATGAAATCCTTACCTATGTAATCTTTTAATTACTTACTTCAAAATAAAGCTGATAATCAGAACTCAAGTCTTTAATTCATAGCTTTCATTCTATCAACAGGCACCTAATCTTTCTTGGGGAAGAGGGCTCTTTTTTCTTTTTAATCTATAGTCTGGGCCTCCAGTCTACACAAAGCATTTTCACTCATGTTACAGAAGATGTTTTCCCTCTTAGCAAACCTCTGTCAATATCAATGTGTAGCTTATTTTACCAACACTGTTTTTTTCAACAAAGCTATTTATTTTATATGAATACACATTATTATCATATATATATTATGTATATTTACTTAAATGTATTAAAAATACAGATAGATACAGGATAATTTAATATTCACAACCATACTCATAATATTTACACAGAACTTTTGAACAAATCGTTTAGAAAGCAGAAAGGAGAGAATTAGAATTTCTCTGCCATGGAAGTGGTAAATTGGCTTGTTTTCTAACTTCCAAGTATCTCTTGAATATTTTTGCTTCTTTTAGAGGATCATTTGTCTTATATGACCTGATTTACCAAGGTATAAATTTTTAAAAAATCACTCTTTTATCATTTCTGCAAAGGAACTAATAAGTGACATGAGTTTCACCACTATGATATATCTGTGTGAGGTGTCAATACAAAAAATGAACATAAGACAAATATGGATTTGAAGAATTTATCCTTTGCCTATTTTAGTCAATGCAAGTGTTCATCACATAAAGGGCTGTAGAAACGCTTCTGGCATCTAGGTGCAGAGGTTATCAGTTTCCACACTGCAGTATTTTGAGTTGTTAAACTGATGTTTAGTGGCAGATATAAAAATTCAGCAGTACACTCCCTGTATAAGGAGCTTGTTCTTTGTAGCATGGACTTTCTGCTTCCCAGAAATTTTTGCCCATAATATGCTAAGTAAAATTTTCCTTACATTACCTCCTTATACTATCATTTGTCCCCACCTTTTCAACTGTCCTTTAAACAATTCTATAATTATACTATCTACAACTGGTGAAACTGGGCCACAAGAAAAATCTAAGCCTTGTATGAGTTATCTTGCATGTCTTAGTCTAAAGATAATGGAATTCAGCTAACATTAAAGGATGAGACTCTGGAGATGATAACAAGCATTGTTAAGACTATCAGTTCAGTAAATCAACTATATTAGGGACTGTATCTGCCTGATTCCCTTTTTCTTCTCTTATTATGTGGCCTCAATATAGAGACTATATCTCTGCTGCAATATCTGCATTCCAGTAGGAATAAGGGAGAGGAAAAGGGGTGTGGTTATCTTAGGAAAATTAAAATACAATCCAAGAAAAGTATATCAGAACTGGTCAGCCGAAGTCCTAGTACTTGGGCATCTCTTGCTTGAAGGCAAGTGAAAAAATGACTTGAAAACATTGGATTAGGGCTTGATAAAGTGGTGTTTGACATATATTTCCACAAATACATCCTATAGAAATTTATTTTTATTCATGTGAACAACGGGTAGATTGAGTCAAGAGTCATTTCTACATGTCATACAATTTGCTTTTCATCCATTATTCTTCATTTCACTGGTAACTCAGTTTTTCTGCATGTCAGATTTTAGAATAGATTTTAAGACCTTTTAGTTCTCTATGCAGATGCATTTACAGTGCAACTATATTATAGAGATCTAATTTATCCTGAAGTCCAACCTTCTATCATTTCTTGATTTAAAATATATTTTTCTCAGAGTTCCTTCATTTTATGCATTTTTTACTTACATGTAAATTCAATGTGAATGGTACTATGTACAGAATAACATCATTGTGGTATATAAATGGCATTTTTTTCTTTTAGATTTTCTTACTATATCACAACTATCTATATTTAATTGAAATGCACTGCATAGACAGAAAGCAGTAAGAACCTCTGCTGAGGCTGCTGCTTACCTCTGGGTTCTAAAATGCATCAAGCATCCACTTCAGAGAAGTCTGACTTTCTCCTGTTGTGATTCACTATCAAAGGGAAATGAACAATTGATGAAGCATACTATCCTTTATTTTTCCCAGGTCAAATATCAGTGACTTACTATTCATAATTCATGTGTTTCCCTCTTTCAAAGATTATTTAATTTTATCTTTACTAAACCAGTAACATGCTTTCTGAAAATAAATTGATTTCTCATATTTAGAGTGTTTCCTATATGTAGTGGTTGAAAGAAAGGATCTGTCATATTATGTCAACTTTTCCTCTCTGATGCCCTAGGGGTATGTTATAAATCATTAGTTTATAATCAGTTTTTGTTTTAATTAAATATCAGCCATATGACTAAGTCAGAGAGAAACAGGATTTTGCTCTTGGTCTCCCAAATAAATAGATTTATGGAAATAATGTTTAGAAGAATATATGATAGGCTAATGGAATAAATTTTATAAGGAAAAACATCATTCAGATCTTCTCATAAATAAAATACCTCTCAGTTCAGTTCAGTTCAGTCACTCAGTCATGCCCAACTCTTTGTGACCCCATGAGCTTGCCAGGCCTCCCTGTCCAACACCAACTCCCGGAGCCCACCCAAACTCATGGCCATTGAGTCAGTGATGCCATCCAACCACCTCATCCTCTGTCATCCCCTTCTCCCACCTTCAATCTTTCTTAGCATCAGGGTCTTTTCCAATGAGTTGGTTCTTCACATCAGATGGCCAAACCATTGGAGTTTCAGCTTTAGCATCAGTCCTTCCAATGAATATTCAGGACTGATTTCCTTTAAGGATGGACTGGCTGGATCACCTTGCAGTCTAAGGGACCCTCAAGAGTCTTCCCCAACACCACAGTTCAAAAGCATTAATTCTTTGGCACTCAGCTTTCTTTATAGTCCAACTCTCACATGACTACTGGAAAAAACCATAGCTTTCACTAGATGGACCTTTATTGGCAAAGTAATATCTCTGCTTTTTAATATGCTGTCTAGGTTGGTCCATAGCTTACTTCCCAGGAGCAAGCGTCTTTTAATTTCATGGCTGCAGTCACCATCTGCAGTGATTTTCCAGCCCAAGAAAATAAAGTCTGTCATTGTTTCCCCATTTAGTTGCTGTGAAGTAATAGAACCCAATACCAAGATCTTCATTTTTTGAATGCTGAGTTTTAGGCCAGCTTTTTCACTCTCCTCTTTCATCAAGAGGCTCTTTAGTTCCTCTTTGCATTCTGCCATAAGGGTGGTGTCATCTGTATATCTGAGGATATTGACATTTCTCCTGGAAATCTTTATTCTATCTTGTGTTTCATCCAGCCCAGCATTTCGCATGATATACTCTGCATAGAAGTTAAATAAACAGGGTGACAATATATAGCCTTGACATACTCCTTTCCCAATTTGGAACCAGTCTGTTGTTCCATGTCTGGTGCTGACTGTTGCTTCTTGATCTGCATTCAGATTTTTCAAGAGGCAGGTCAGGTGGTCTGGTATTCCCATCTCTTTAAAATTTTCCAGTTTATTGCAATCCACACAGTCAAAGGCTTCAGCATAGTCAATAAAGCAGAAATAGACATTTTTCTGGAACTCTCTTGCTTTTTAGATGATCCAGTGGATGTTGGCAATTTAATCTCTGGTTCCTCTGCCTTTTGGAAATCCAGATTTCTGGTTTAGCTGCTAAGTCATGTCCGATTCTTATCACTCCGTGGACTGCAGCCCGCCAGGGTCCTCTGTCCATAGGGTTTTCCAGGCAAGAATATTGGAGTGGGTTGCCATTTCCTTCTCCAGGGGAATCTTCCCAACCCCATGTATCAAACTTGGGTCTCCTGCACTGCAGGCAGATTCTACCAACTGAGCTATCAGAGAAGTCCAAATCCAGCTTGAACATCTGGATGTTCTTGGTTCACATACTGTTGAAGCCTTACATCGAGAATTTTGAGCATTACTTTGCCAGTGTGTGAGATATTTACATACATTCAAAATATATTTACATACATTCAAAAGGTGGAGGTCAATTCTAAACTAGTATAAATTCACCACACAAGTGAAGACGGCATGGCACCATCTACTAGTAAAAACCTCCTTAGATATAACTTTTATTTGGCTCAGTTTAAATGTGAATACAAAAATCTATTAAGTTTTGTACTTAATGAAAAGTAAAACATAGAAATTTATGGGAGGATTTCCTGGAGAAGGAAATGGCAACCCATTCCAGTATTCTGCCAGGAAAATTCCATGGACAGAGGAGTCTGGCGAGCTGGAGTCAACAAGGTCACAAAGAGTTGGACATGACTGTGCAAATGAGCATGCATGCGTGAAACCAAAAGTATATTTAAGGGAATTTATTTTTAAGATATTTTTGAATGAGGCCATCAACATATTTGGCTTCCCAGGGGGCTCAGTGGCAGAGAATCTGTCTGCTAATGCAAGAGATGCATTATCCCTAGAGAAGGAAATGGCAACACTCTCCAGTATTCTTGCTAGACAAACCCATCAACAGAGGAGCCTGTCTAGGACTATGGCAGGCCACAGTCCACAGGGTCACAGCTGGACCCAAGAGAGCAGAATGCATGTATCAACATATTTATTGATCTTGGGGTAGATTAATTTTATTGATGTATGATAAAATATTATGCAAGTGGTGGTCATTTAGTTGCTAAGTCATGTCCTACTCTCGCGACCCCATGGACTATAGTCCACCAGCCTCCTCTGCCCCTGGAATTTTCCAGGCAAGAATACTGGAGTGGGTTGCCATTTCCTTCTCCAGAAAATCATGGTAGAAATTTGTAAATTAGAAAAGAGAATTTTTCAAATATCTTAATCTGTATAAAGATTAAACTGAAAAATGTCTGATTTATGTAAAAATAAAAAGCACAAGAAATTCTAGTATACACTGTTAGGAATGAAACATGTTACATAATTCCAAACAAAGATGAAAAAGAATATTTACTCAATTCTATATTAAACTCAAAAGTCAAATAACTCTATTTTTCTCAGAAAATAAAATGAATAAAGCCAACTCAATATGAGTTATAAAATAAAAACACCAAGGCCCTGAAGACAATTATTTTTCCAGAAATTGTTTTGGTGGTCTTTGGATCATTTATGTTCATAGTAAATTACTTATAAAACATTATGTTTGCTTACACAATATTATTTAATATAATAAGACTGTTTAGTCTATATAATATAACAACATAATTACTACTTTCCTCAATTTTTGCTAATATAAAATAATATATAGAAAATAATATTTTTCACTTTATTAAAAAAGATAAATCTTTTTAAAATCCCCATATATCTGTGCTATGTTCTGGGAGAACTCCTATGATCCATCTGCTACTTAAATAGCTTATTTTTCATCTGTATCCATTCTAAGATCTATTGTAACAAGTGCTGTTTCCATTTATGGTACAGGTAAGATACTATCAACTTCAAGAAATAGTAACTGGCATAATCATGCCTCCAAGTTCCCATTTCTTTGTCACACTTTGTTTTACATTTGTTTGTTTATTGATCTTTGTTTTATGCTGCTCTTCTCTTCAGTATCTGCATAATTTTAAGCTTGTTTTTCACAGATGATTTGAAAATGGCAGCCAGTAGAGGTTAGGGTGAAAGAGAAGGAAAGTAAGACAAAAAAAGAAGCAAAAATAAGTGTCACTCTAATACCTCAAGAGATGAATTTTAGAGCTTCCCACTAAAGCAGATTACAAAGAATGAAGTTACCTTTCTAAAATAATTAGCATGAATGAATGAAAGACATCCTAGAAAAAGAAATGGGCTGTCTTCCTCTCAGTCACCTGAGAAAACAGCTGAACAAGTATGTTTCCCTGTTAGGAGCTAAAACAGCTCTTTTTTAAAAGGTGATTTTTCTTGTTTCTAGAATAAGGTATCACCTTATTTCTCTGGGGCTTCCCTGATAGCTCAGTTGACAAAGAATCTGCTTGCAATGCAGGAGACCTCAGTTCAATTCCTGGGTCAGGAAGATCTGCTGGAGAAGGGATAGGCTACCCACTCCAGTATTCTTGGGCTTCCCTTGTGGCTCAGTTGGTAAAGAATCCACCTGATATGAGGGAGACTGGGTTCGATCCCTGGGTTGGGAAGATCCCCTGAAGAAGGGAAAGGCTATCCACTCCTGTGTTCTGGCCTGGAGAATTCCATGGACTATAGTCCATGGGGTTGCAAAAAGTCAGACAGGACTGAGTGACTTTCACAGTATACTTATTTCTGATCATATTAACTATGCTCATTTTAATGGTCTTACAATCCTATTTCTTAAGATTTATCTTGTTACTGTTGTCAACATTGCTTTGTGTTAATTTATTTTCCCTTGGAGGACTACTGATTTGTTTCATATTGGTCTATATTTGTAGAGTTAGTCATTGCTGCTAGTGTTTCTTTGAGAGAAATACCTACGCACAAGGGGTTGTCAGATTGTAGAACCTCTATACAACATCAGAGCACAAAGGACTTACAGAATTGTTTTTACAATAGATTCTCAGAAGAAAAACAATTTTTACTTCTCAGAACAAAAGTATTTATAAATAAAGAATAGATACGGCTAAACTTGAGAAAATATCCCAAAGCAGAATTTAAAAAAGAAAGAGAAAAACAGGTAGAAAAGTAGGTACAAGGCCAAAGGAGTTTACAATTATTGGAGAAAGAAGGAGATTTCAAAGCAGAAGGAAGAATCAATAATGCCAAATGTTATGCAGATTGATAAAGAATAAAATCACTAAATGATCATTCATCTTGGTCTTTGGAAATCACTGGTGTTCATTTAAAGCACTGTTTCACTCAGTCATGGCCAGAAGTCCTGTTTATAAAGAATTTAAGGATAACTACAAAACAGTAAGAAGTGTTGTTTACCATCTACACAAATGAAAATCTGGCAACAAAGCAAGGAAAATCCAAATAACATCCTGATAGGGTGACAGAATTATAAATATTGTATTTAGAACAAGACAGAAAGTCTACTGAAATATGATAGTCAATAAGGAAAACATGGAGGAGACAAATTTCTAAAATATATGGTTTAAAATAGAGTAGACTTGTATATTAAAGCCTCAGGGAAGGGTTTGGACAGATATTCTCCATGGAAATGTATATAATACATAAAATCACTGTATAATTTACCATAGATATCAACTATTTTAGAAAGTGGGACTATTAATTATGACAATAAGATAAGCATGGCCCTGGATTGTGCATGTAACCCAGGCCATAACGTTCTTTACTAATACATCACGAGATCTCTGATATATCTCACATTTAATTTGACAGTGAACAGCTAACTGGTCAACAAACTTTTCCATTTGTCCTTAGTACAACTGTTTCAGGTATCCTTTAGAATTGTTGGCTTGAGGTCTTGCAATGATGAGTTGTGAGAAGAAATGATATGACCATCTAAAATTGGTTCATAAAAATCTAATAGATCTCTTCCATGTTCTCTCCCATTTGATGGCTTGGGGTTTTTTCATGTTAATATGGTGGATCCACTAGACTGAAATAGCATGGGTTATGAATAAAACATGAGAGGTAAAACTCATTTTGAAAGGTAGGTTAATTATAAGGAATCTTCTACCAGTTTCAGAGACATTATAATATTTAGAAATATAAGCAATTATTATCCTAAACAATACAGCGTTTTTCTGAATACATTTCAGTCACTATTAGTGGATTGAAGTAAACCTAGAGTAAAATTTCATTAACTATTTTGGTAATAATGTATAAGATAGAAAGCAGGTTAATTTTGAAAAAGGAAACAGGCATCTTGTTTTGAATACAGCAAGAGCAGAGAGCAAAGGGTACAGAGAAAAGATAACACAGGCCAAGATTAGGGAACATCAAGTGGGAACATAAAGTAGACTGAGATTAAAGTTATTATGCAAATAATTGAAATTTTAGGAGTTTATTCTACAGGTATAAGTAGTTTTTTTTTTTTTTTTAATTTGTTTGCATCTTAAACATTAAGCTTCCCTCGTGGCTCAGACAGTAAAGAAATTGCCTGCAATACAGGAGCCCTGGGTTCTATCCTTGGGTCAAAAAGATCCCCTGGAAAAGGGAATGGCATCTAACATCTGAAACATCCAGATCTATTCCCTCATACTTTTGACAATTTAGTGCAATCTGGTAGAACACCTTAAACTTAAACCTTACATCAATACTTGTATCAATGAGGGAGGGAGGGATAAACAGCCAAAGCACAGAGGATTTTTGTGGTAGTGAAATTATTCTGTATGTATAATGATGGATTGGAGAAGGAAACAGCAACCCACTCCAGTATTCTTGCCTGGGGAATCCCGTGGTCAGAGGAGCCTGGTGGGCTGCTGTCCATGAGGTTGCACAGAGTTGGACATGACTGAAGCAACTTAGCATGCATGCATGCATGCATTGGAGAAGGAAATGGGAACCCACTCCAGTGTTCTTGCCTGGAGAATCCCAGGGACAGAGGAGCCTGGTGGGCTGCCGTCTATGGGGTCGCACAGAGTCGGACACGACTGAAGTGACTTAGCAGCAGCAGCAATGATGGATATATGTCACTATAAATTTGTCAAAATCCACAGAAGGGCCACCATCAAGAGAGGGCCCGAATGGAAACTGTGGACTTTGTGTGATGATAATGTGTCCTTGTTAATCAATTGCAACAAAGGTACATCTTGAGTAGGGCATGCAGATAGCAGGGAAGGTTGTAAGAGAGGGACACAGAGGGTATACAGGAATGTTGTACTTTCTGTTCAATTTTGTTGGGAACCTAAAACAGTTCTACTGAAAGTCAGTATGCTAAGTGAAAGAAGCTACACAGAAATGACTATATATTGCCCGAATCCATTTGTCCAAAGAAAGGAAAGCTACATAGACAGAAAGTACAGACAGATCAGCAATTATCTAAGTTTGGGAGGATTAGGAAGTGATGGTTAAGGAATACGAGGCTTCTTTTGGACATGGTGAGAATCTTCTAAAATCAATTGTGATGATGCTTGCACAATTCTCTAAATATACTAAAAACCACTGAACTGTATAAATTAAATCAGTTAGTTGTATGATGACTGAATTATATCTTAATAAACTTATTTTTAAAAAGAGAAAACTGTTCTAAAAAGTCTATTAAAATATTTTAAAATGCATGACAGATAAAAACATGACTAACTATAAAAGTTGTCAACTGAATAGAATTTTACAGTTGCTTAATGTATTCAATAGTTTATAAAAACCAGTAGGTGTCTCTCATGCTCTATATATTTTTTAAAAATATAATAACCTCAAGAACAGATGCATATGTATAGAAGAATCAGCATAATGGTTGGCAAAGTAAAAATAATGACATCTTTTTCTTCAGTTTATTTTTAGCTAAGAGGGCAGGTTTGCTTATTATCTTTCAATATGCACAAATAATATACTATATATTCAATAAAGTAGCAGCTTAAGCAACCCTTTACTTGTGTAATACATTTGGAGATCTCCAATTTCACATTTGTAATCACATTACTTCTGTTAAAATTAATAGAGCTCCATAAGAATTGGCAGCATTTTGGAAATCATTGAGGTAACCTATGACCCACACATATATTCTTAATATGCCTGCCACATTTAACCAAGGTTATCATATTTCACAGATATATAACCTTATTAATTTCTTTTTTGCTACATGCTTCACTTGAATAAATCATCTATTAAGCTAAACAGACACAACTACATCCATGAAATTCACCACTATTCACTGGGTTCTAAAGAGGGGTCTGTTTTCAAATGAAGAGGTACTTTTGCTTACCCAATAGGTACCTAAATATGTGGACTTAATTGCAAATTCTATCACTAGGCACCAATCACCACATACATTTGGAGATGGAGTGCAAAGAAATATTAGAATAGATGCAAAGAATTGAGACAAAATGTAAAATTGAATTAAATGTTATTAATGAAGTATAGTGAAAAGTATGGATATTTAATTAAAACTAAGGACCTGAAATTAGAAAGGAATTTATTCTTTTTCTTTTGTCAGAGTGGCATTTTTCACCAGACTTTTGTAGGTACCAGTTCAGTTCAGTTCAGTCGCTGAGTTGGGTCCAACTCCTTGAGATCCCATGAATCGCAGCATGCCAGGCCACCCTGTCCATCACCATCTCCTAGAGTTCACTCAAATCACATCCATCAAGTTGGTGCTCCTATTGTCAAATTCAGACTTAAATTGAAGAAAGTAGGGAAAACCACTAGACCATTCAGGTATGACCTAAATCAAATCCCTTCTGATTATACAGTGGAAGTGATAAATAGATTCAAGGGACTTGATCTGATAGATAGAGTGCTTGATGAACAATGGATGGAGGTTCGTGACATTGTACAGTAGACAGAGATCAAGACCATGCCCATGGAAAAGAAATGTGAAAAAGCAAAATGGCTGTCTGGGAGGCCTTACAAATAGCTATGAAAAGAAGAGAAGTGAAAAGCAAAGGAGAAAACGAAAGATATAAGCATCTGAATGCAGAGTTCCAAAGAATAGCAAGGAGAGATAAGAAAGCCTTCCTCAGCAATCAATGCAAAGAAATAGAGGAAAACAACAGAATGGGAAAGACTAGAGATCACTTCAAGAAAATTAGAGATATCAAGGGAACATTTCATGCAAAGATAGGATCGATAAAGGACAGAAATAGTANACCTTCTCCAGCATTTATTGCCTGTAGACGTTTGGATAGCAGCCATTCTGACTGGCATGAAATGGTAAGATGGTAAAGAATCTGCTTGCAATGCTGAAGAACTGGGTTCAGTCCCTGGGTCAGGAAGATCCCTTGTAGAAGTGCATGGCAACCCACTTCAGTATGCTTGCCTGGGAAATCCCATGGATAGAGGAGCCTGGCAGACTATAGTCCATAGGGTCGCAAAAGAGTTGGACACAACTGAGCAACTAAATCCCTACCACAAGCCCTACTACTAAACCATAATAATAAGCCTCCAAAATATAAACAGTATATTAAGAAAATAAACTACATATAAAGAGGGCAGATCACATGCTAAGCAATCTTATCAGTAAAATAAAAGGGGAGGGAGGACGCAGGAAACCTTCAGAGGGGACAGAGAGACAGACATATCTATTACCTTGACTGTGGGGATGGTTTCACAACTGTATGCATATATCCAAACTCATCTAATTGTATATATTAAATATGTGTGGTTTTTATATTAATCATACCTCAATAAAACTATTAAAATAATAAATTATATTGTCATCTTAAAAAAAGCAGCAGCATTGCAGGAAGGAAAAAGATATCAATTGTTCCAGTCAGAGGCTTGGACCCACCACAAGCCAATTCTTAACATGCAGGGGAGGGAGGACGCAGGAAACCTTCAGAGGGGACAGAGAGACAGACATATCTATTACCTTGACTGTGGGGATGGTTTCACAACTGTATGCATATATCCAAACTCATCTAATTGTATATATTAAATATGTGTGGTTTTTATATTAATCATACCTCAATAAAACTATTAAAATAATAAATTATATTGTCATCTTAAAAAAAGCAGCAGCATTGCAGGAAGGAAAAAGATATCAATTGTTCCAGTCAGAGGCTTGGACCCACCACAAGCCAATTCTTAACATGCCAAAATCACAGGTTTCAGTTCACACAGAAAGATGGCTGGAGAGTGACCTTGTGGTCAACAGTGGAGAGGATCTCTTCTGAGACTCAGACAGGACAGGAGATTCTGAATACTCAGCGAGAGAAAAGAGGTTGGAACTATGTAGGTCATAAGGAAGAAAACTTCAAAAGATTGTTTTAAAGGGAGCCACATGTATAGAGCTCCTGGTATGAGTCCACTAGAACAACAGGATCCAGGAGGTGGGCTTTGTCTGCCCAGGGCAGGAAATCCTTCAGTGCCTTGGTTGACACTTTACTGCGTATCTCCAACTACTGAATTCAGATTTTCTCTAAACATCCAAAAGCTGATTTATTCATCACTTTACATCGCAACACTTCATTTGTGACCTAGGAACTCTAACCACTTCTTAGTTAAGTTGCTTTATCTATAATACTCAGATAACACTATATTTTATAATCAAAAGACAGGGATTTAAATACATGGCCATTGGCAGTTCTTCCAGCACTTTATCTCCTCCATGGTGAAGATGCATAAATAAATTGTCATTTGCTGGAGGTTTCAAGCGTTTCTGCCTTCACTCTGGTCACTTCTATCCCTTTAGAAAGAACTGCTTCCTCTCTTGGAATTCCTTCCTTTTGTGCTATATTGGTCAAATTTCTTATTACTTGCAGTTTAGAAATAACTAAAAACTGGTATTTGTGCTAATATATAAATGATACCTATTTTTGGAGGGTAAGAAGGAAGACTTTTTGATCATAGAAAGTCAAATAGATCTTTTCTGTTAAGCTTCAATGTCATCCTCATTCCTAGCAGTGAAAAACCTCCCCTGAGAAGGTAACTCATCCAGTGAACTTGCATTCATATGTGATATCAGGAATAAGTGTGTGGCTGGTCACTGCTACTTTTTCTTTCTCTATACATCATATTCTTATTAATCTTTCCTTGGGACAAAAATGAAATATTCTCACAAAGTGATGACTTATTAAAAACTGCATGAGTTACTTTTTCTAATACTTCTTTAGAATTGCATTCATTTATCCCTATGAACTCCAAAGGCTCTGAAAGACATGGATGAGCCTCACATTACTGTATTTTTAAAAATCTATTAATTATCAAAGTGTGCTAAGGGGTGTTTCAGAGACACAGCAACGTATTTCAATAGATAGTCCCAAATATCTTCTTTGGTTGTTTAATATTTATGATGCTTCTACAGTGTGTTCTCACCTTTATAAAATGTAATGGCCCTAGATCTCTTCTATGGAACATCACTTGCATATGGATGTAAAAGCTAAGCTAACTAACAAGTTCATCTTACAAGATTAGCATCTTAGAGCAATTTGTAAAACAGAGAAAAATCTAAACCTATCTAGTGTTAATAAAAATAGCACCTTATATTTCTAATGCTTTAAAAGTTATAAATCATCCTTTCATAAAGTAACTTGTTTGATTCGTACAACAACTCCAAGACTTAGTTAAAACAGGTATGTTATTTCCATTTCATAGATAAGGCAAAAGTAGCTAAGAGAAATGTCATAACTTCCCCCAAAGTACATATATTGAAAAGGATAATGGGAATAATAACCAAAAAACTAGTCTTTGATATCTGATCCTATGATCAATGTCAGGTTATAGAACTTTTAATGGAATTACTTATAGTAGTATGAAAATCGTATCACTCTGTTCCAGAGGAAATTGGGATACAACTTAAAGCAATTTTGTAATCATATATCTATGTCTCTATCTCTATATTAGGAAGTACTTGCAAGTTCACTCACTTGCTTTCACATTACTGTTAAAGTAAAAACAAGAAGAGCTCACTGTGATTATTGTTGTTTATTGGTATCACCTTAAAAGATGGACAACTGTCTCCCAAAATTAATGTGTTCAGAAGAGATTGGAGTCATCTCCCAGATATTCATCTTTTAAGCCCACAGATGCTCAGTAGATACTCTAAATTAATATTCCTTGAAATTCTGGTGTAATTTGTGTATGATAAAGGGGTTCCTTACCCTCATAAATACTTCAAAGGTGAAGAAAGGGAGCTTGGAAGGGAGGGTGAGGCTTAACACCAGCCCTGTTTTCCAGGTGTGGTGACTATATGCATAATAGAAACAGAGGATAGTAAAAGGAAGACAGACTAGTACAATGCAGAGTCTTTTAGTTATAGTTCTATATCTACCTCACTAATCAACTTCCATCTTTCACCATTCATCCCAGCCATCTCTTCAAGTATTAGTAGAAAATACATTTCACCCTACTTCTTGTATATTCAAGACAACTACTTTCCAATATTTAAATTAGCCCAAATAGTTCACTATTTAGAGAAGACGAACTTGCAAAAGGGCTTCGCAGGTGGCTCAGTGGGTAAAGAACCCACCTGACAGTGCAGGAGACATGGGTTTGCTGCTGGGTCAGGAAGAGTCCCTGGAGGAGGGCATGGCAGCCCATTCCAGTATTCTTGCCTGGAGAATCCATGGGCAGAGGAGCCTGGTGGGCTACAGTCCATGGGGTCGCAAAGGGTTGGACACGACTGAAGCAACTGAGAACACACACAACTTGCAAAAAATGATAGTGTATCCTAATGAGAAAACATAAATTATCTTTCCATGAACTCTAAGTACTTCTTTTGAAATAAAATGACAGATCTTTAGTTGCTCATCTATTTTGTAGGGCAATGAACTGTCTTTCATACAATAATACTTGTCATAATTATTGGTTTTCAATAAAACTACTTAACAATATAAATAGTATAAATTCCTGATTATTATACCAAAGTTCATAATTAGCTAAACTAGGATAAAATTAAATTTTCTCATCTAACCTTGAGATCTGCCAAAATTTGATTTTTTTTACTTGCTCTTTGATATGGCTTTAATTTGTAGCTTTGAAAGAGGGAACATTTTTATCAGTAAATAAATGCAGATTATAGCAAAAAAAACAAAAGAACAGTTATTCATTTGGGGTCCTCACTGCAGATTTTGAAGTTCAACAGATGAACCAGTGGGAATTTTATTTCCTTATCAGAGTATTTGGAATTCCATTAAGGAAAACAGTGGTAAAAGAATCCATTCTATGAATTTTTCATGTTAAACTCCCAGTACTTATAAAAAAATTTTTGGAAATAAATGTCTGGTATAAGAAGGTATAGATCCTTTCCAAAGTTAAGTTAAAGGACATAATATTCCTTAGTAACAGATGTTCTAAAGATAGATTTAAGAGACATCAGGAATATTGCGTGTCCTTATAGAAAACCAGTCTGTCGCTACCAATCTCACGCAATATTACTCACATCACTTCTCTGTCCGCAGTTCTGAAAAATTCTGTCAATTTTATAAAGATTGACTTATTAGCTACCTTAATGTAGGTGTCATATTTCTTTTTCTTTGCTGTTTTTTAGCCCTTTCAGTGTTACTTTTAACAATATCACCTGTGTTTGTCATCTAAATATAATGTATAACTTCTTCACTGCTTTGCAAGTTTTATAGTATTTTCCAAACATACTCCTTCTTTAGCAATCCCTTGACAACAGATATCACCTTCTATGTACCACCCAATTTCTCATTCCCTCTTCAGAGAAAAATTTTGGGGAAATTTGGATTTAGTGTCATTAACACTTTTCAGTAACTCACTTATCAAAGGAACAAGACTTCCTCATTGCTAAACCCAACATTCCCATCTGCTTCTTTGTATATTTCTCAGCGATAATCAGTATCAGTGTCCACTTCCTACTTCTTAAAAACTTTCCTTCTCTGTCCTTCATTACACAGTGCTTCTTCCTGACCCATGAGCCATTCCAACTCCCTCTACTTTAGTGCTGGCTTCTCTATCAGGTCTCCAAAACTCAATCAGTGACCTTCTGGTCTTCTGTATCTTTCCAGTCAAATCTTCTTGATTTTAATACCATTTCTGTGTACTTTTGACTTTCAAAATGATTGCCTCTGACTGAGACCTACCTAGTTGTTTACCAGACTCATGTACGCCTGTGTGTGCGCTCAGTTGCTTCAGCTATGTCTGACTCTGCAATCTCATGGACTGTAGCCTGGCAGGCTTCTCTTTCCATGGGATTCTCCAAGCAAGAATACTGGAGTGCATTGCCGTGCCCTCCTACAGGGGATCTTCTCTACCCAGGGATTGAACCCACACCTCCAAGTCTCCTGCATTGGCAGGTTATTTACCACTGCACCTCGTGGGAAGTCCAGACTTATGTATACGTCTAGCACTTTGATACAACCACTTGGATATTGCACTGGGCTGATACAACCACTTGGATATTGCACTGGGCATGCCATTCACAGGACATTCCAAAAGTGAACTCTTGATTTCACCCTCTACCATAACTGCTCCTCCCTAAAAGTTTCCAACCTTAATAAACAAATTTAAGTACCAGAAAAGGGGAGAGATTACTGCGTCAAAGTCTTCAAATAAGCAGAACAAGAATTAGATCTAGTATACACATTGAATGTTAATCTCTGCTGGGCGAACTGTCGGTTCATGGTGACCAAAAGGAAAGCAGGATATGTGAGCACAGATGCCAGTGGTGGGTGCTGGTGGGATTTCATGGAAGTGACCTTTCACATTTACTAAAATGGGAAACAAGGTCTTCAGCTGAGAATCTGTGTGGGGGAGGAGATGAGCATGGCACCAAAATCACATAAGCTCCAAGACAAACTGGGGAACTTCCTGTGCAGTGATGGGCCATCCTTTCTGTAAATGAGACACAGATCTTTCACTGTAAATTGTCACATGGAATATTTCTTTAAACTTCACCAAGCAGTAAAACACAGTACTCTTTTAAGACTAAAACTTTCAATGGTTTGTCCTGCTGCTACTGCTGCTAAGTCATTCAGTCGTGTCCGACTCTGTGCGACCCCATAGATGGCAGCCCACCAGGCTCCGCCATCCCTGGGATTCTCCAGGCAAGAACACTGGAGTGGGTTGCCATTTCCTTCTCCAATGCATGAAAGTGAAAAGTGAAAGTGAAGTCGCTCAGTCGTGTCTGACTCTTAGAGATGTCATGGACTGCAGCCCACCAGGCTCCTCCATCCATGGGATTTTCCAGGCAAGAGGACTGCAGTGGGGTGCCATTGTTTGTCCTTAGAAGAGTGCTGGCCCATCAGTGGAGAAAACAATGGCACCCCACTGCAGTCCTCTTGCCTGGAAAATCCCATGGATGGAGGAGCCTGGTGGGCTGCAGTCCATGACATCTCTAAGAGTCAGACACGACTGAGCGACTTCACTTTCACTTTTCACTTTCATGCATTGGAGAAGGAAATGGCAACCCACTCCAGTGTTCTTGCCTGGAGAATCCCAGGGATGGCGGAGCCTGGTGGGCTGCCATCTATGAAGATGAATGCCAGGAATGCAGCTAAACAGCTGCTCCTGGAGACTTCACTTAAGGCACAGCAGAAAAGGAAAATTGTAGGAAAGCACAGTGATGAACAATGGAGGAGTGCAGCATCATTGTGTGGCATGAGGAATAGGCTCCCAAGGTGGAGAATATCAAGACACACAGTGTTTTCATTGATCACAGAAAAGGCTCTGCTGTCTAGATTAAAAACAGTAATTGCCAAGCAGTAGGGATACATAGATATCTATCGTAACTACAATACCAAAAATAGAATTTCCTGATGTAGCTTAAAATAAAGGTCCAATGTATTACTCTTAGCTTCTGAACTAATAATTGCTGACTGCTCATAAGTTTATCTCAGCAGCATCGCAGACTCACAACAAAGAGAAAGTTCTCAAAAATCATTAGAACATCCTCTCAATGTAGGTAGATCACTTCTGACAGATATTCATGGAGATTGTGCAAGAAAATTTCTTGAGATGAGGACCAATAACCTATCTGAAGAGGCTGTGTTGCCTAGTGGTTAGGAGCATATTTCTGGAGCTTGACTCTCTGGATTCAAACTGTAATTTTATTACTGGTTAGCTCTATGATCTTTGGGAAAGTTGTGGAAACATTCATAATGTTTCAACAGGTTCATAATCTGTGAATATGATAATACTATCAACCGAAATGTTTGTTGTGATGACTCTTAAGAGTGCATGTGTGCATGCTAAGTAGCTTCAGTTGTATCTGGCTCTTTGTGACCCTATGGACTGTAGCCGGCCAGGCTCCTCTGTCCATGGGATTCTCTAGGCAAAAATACTGGAGTGGGTTGTCATGCCCTCCTCCAGTGGATCTTCCCAACACAGAGATCAAATCTGAGTCGCTTACATCTACCTGCATTAGCTTGAAAGTGAAGTCGCTCAGTCGTACCCAACTCTTTGCGACTCCATGGATAGTAGCCTGCACCAAGCTCCTCCGTCCATGGGATTTTCCAGGCAAGAGTACTGGAGTGGGTTGTCATTGCCTTCTCCAGGG
Organism: Aepyceros melampus; assembly: GCA_006408695.1. Taxonomy (NCBI): domain Eukaryota; kingdom Metazoa; phylum Chordata; class Mammalia; order Artiodactyla; family Bovidae; genus Aepyceros; species Aepyceros melampus. The sequence continues at coordinate 262,470 of SJXQ01011322.1, forward strand.
AATCTTCCCGACCCAGGGATCGAACCCAGGTCTCCCATATTGTAGGCAGACGTTTTACCATCTGAGCCACAGTGCAAAACCTTTGTAAACTGGACTAATACAATCATCAGAAAGATCTTCCTAATATTGTTCTTGAAAATATGTCTTATTCCTTTAACCCACTGTCTCTAGTTATAAAATCTGAGGCAATCTAAAATATGTTTCAATAATTCCTTCCTCATATGATGTCCTACCATTTTGCAGGGTGATACTTTTAGCTGAACTTACATAATTATAACATGGATTATAATTATCCCATGTATTTCTTGAAAAGATTACTTCCTTCCTATTTATTATTGCTCCCTTCAGGGCCCCATACTCAATATCTGATGTGGAATATTTGCTCAAGGACTATGAAGTGAATAACTGGCAACCATTCTAATTTTTAAAGACAACTTTTACATGCTTTCTATATGTTTTGATCTCCAAGCTAACCATTTCCCAGAATTTCTCTAATTCCTCCTAAGTCATCATTTCATCTTCCCACTCAGCTTCCTTAAACATACTCCAGTCTTTCAAAGAGCCTCATAAAACGTAGTACCCAGAATTGAACCCAACGTGCCACATATGACCTGACAAATATTGAGTATTCTGAAACATCAGTTCCCTAATGTGCACATTATTCTTCTATAAATGCAACACAAAACAAAATACATTCCAAAGAATAACTAATTTACTAGTACTCAACCACTAATGTGTTCTCCCAACAGATGTAGCTCATATGGAAAAGTATTCATCATTGACACTCAAAATGTACCACACAGCCTTATTTTTAAATAAAGGGTGAGGCTGACTTGATATCTAAATATCTACATGCTTCTAATTCACCTTGCTAAGGTCACCTAAAGAGTCATACAGTCATGATTTACTACTAAAGTATCTAAAACTTTGATACCTCTTTTGAGGGTTATGTTTTCTGACATTAAACATACATACACAATAGATTATGGAATCTTTACTTGAAGAACTTGGGTGATATCAGTTCATGTGTTAAATAGGGTGAGATCTAATCAATCAAGTTAAAGCTTCTTTGTTTCTTTCTTTATATATTCACTTTATTATACTATAATAAACAAATAAAATGCATATATTTAAAGTATGCAATGTGATGATTTGATATATGAATATACTGTGAAATGATTATTACAATAAACACATCCATTACCTCACATACTTCCCATTTGTGTGTGCGTGTTGAGAACATTTAAGATCTACTCTCTTAGCAGATTTCAAGTGTACAATACTTGTATTAATGTTTGCTCTTATGGGAAAATCTCAACAAATTTACTTTGGGCCAATAGTGTTTTTTTTTTAAAACAATATATTAATATCTTTTAAAAGTCTGTGAACATAGAAATCTTACTATGAGAATTTCTTTTGGGAGAAGTCAGAGCTTAGACTTGCAGCAATCAAATTAAAAGTGTCCTTAGGAGAGTAGAAAGTACAGCTAAGATATTCTCTTCATAATGAAGAAAATTTTCTATTAATTTAATCACCATTAGAAGATATCCATTTTATCCTTAGATAAATATTTATATAAGCATATGTATACATATATAATAATTTTATTTCATAAATAAAAAACAAACACAAAATTCTTTTGAGACTGTCATCTACAGTCATGAAACAATTAGAATAGAAATCACATTACTTTTCAGACAGGTTTATGAGGATATTACTGAAGTAAAATCTTGTGTTAAAATTTCCTCTGGACTAAGGATCATGAAATGAAATAATAAGAAAATGACATAAGTGAAAACCATTACATTCATGGGCATTAAGCCAGAGTTTAAAAAGTAGACATTATAGGGGAAAAAAAACATAAAAGAGAAAATTAAAGTATCAATGCCTTTGGAAACCATTTTGGACACTATTCATAGGATTGTGCGATTTTATGATGACTTAGATCATTCTTTCACATGATACCATTATATAAAATGACAGTATCACCCCTCTCTTATCGCTGATGAAGATATTTGGGCAGCATTTCATCAGCCTCACTTCACCAGTAGAAAATGTAAGATAAGCTTCTTCAGGCAGCAAAATGTAATGAATGGCACTTACACACCTCTAATTCCAGAAACATAAAAATCCTGAACAAAAGTCATCATTCACAGCTTAGCTATACATAGAGAAAAAGATATCCCTAGTTTCCAGAAGCAGAAAGGCAAATCAAAACTATAGGTTGATATCATGGTACTTCAGGATGTTATCAAAACTGAAAATAGGCCGTGACAGAATGAAGTTGGAGTTGTAAGGCCCACAGAGGGTATGGTTTTATGCTTGTGTGAAGTTTAATTTGAGGAAATGGAACTGAAATCCCCACAGAAAGTCATAAAAAGAAAAAAAAAAACAAACTATACTTTCTGGGGAAGGGAGGCAGCAAGGCAAATTGTCATCTGCCCAGTATTCTGGTTAGGAAATAATTGAGTTCCCTCAGAAATCAAAACTTTAGATTCTGCCACACATGAGTGGAAATCCAAATTCATATCTCCCATAAGATAGATAAATCCCACAGTTACACATTAATGCCAAAATCATTGATATGAAATCCTTGGGGTGCCTGTCAGAAGACAAGGAGGACACTGACACAAACACAGAAGCCTTTCCCAGAGAAACAATTATGCAAAAAAACTTTCTAAATATACTTTCTAAAGCTGAGTAATTTTAATCATTAAAAGACAATAAAAGAAAACAAAATAATATACCAATCTTATTTGGGAATATAATATTAAATCCTAAATGGCATTTTAGGAAACAGAATGCATCATTCTATTAAGCAAATCAAGGATTTCATTTCTATTAGTGTGCTGAAAAACCTTACCATGGAAAACTGAAAAAATATGTGATAATTTTTTTTTAATCATTGAGCTAAGAAAAAAGTAATGAATTCTCAAATGTCAATAACAAATTTAAAGAAGTACTAAAGATAGATGAACTACTTCAGAAGGCAGTTTTTAAATTTTATTTTAATTGGAGGATAGTTACTTTACAGTATTGTGATGGTTTTTGCTATACATCAACATGAATCAACCACAGGCATACATGTGTCCCCGGTGCCCTGTGTCATACATCAAACTCGTACTGGTTATCTACTTTATATATGGTAATGTATATCTTTAAATGCTATTCTCTCAAATCATCCCACCCTCTCGTTCTCCCACTGAGTCCAAAATGCTGTTCTTTATTTCTCTGTCTCCTTTGCTGCCCTGCACTAGGATCGTAGGTACCATCTTTCTATATTCCATATATATGCATTGCTGATGCTGCTAAGTCACTTCAGTCGTGTCCGACTCTGTGCGACCCCATAGACAGTAGCCCACCAGGCTCCCCCATCCCTGGGATTTTCTAGGCAAGAACACTGGAGTGGGTTGCCATTTCCTTCTCCAATGCGTGAAAGTGAAAAGTGAAAGTGAAGTCACTCAGTTGTGTCTAACTTTTAGCAACCCCATGGACTGTAGCCTATGAGGCTCCTCTGTCCATGGGATTTTCTAGGCAAGAGTACTGGAGTGGGGTGCCATTGCCTTCTCCAATATATATGCATTAATATACACTATTTGTCTTTTCTGACTTCCTTCACTTATTTAATAGGCTTTTTGTTCATCCATCTCATTAGAACTGACTCAGATATATCCCTTTTTATAGCTGAGTAATATTGCATTATATATAGGTGCCACAGCTTCCTTATCCATTTATCTAGCGATGGACATCTATGTTGCCAGAAGGCAGCTTTTAAACAGAGGCCTTGTATCAAACTTTCGTTCACTGGAGGAGGAAAAATATCTCCCTCGTTGTTGTTCAGTTGCTAAGTTGTGTTTGATTCTTGCTACCCCACAGAGTGCAACATGCCAGGCTTCCCTGTCCTTCACTATCTCCCAAAGTTTGTTCAAATTCATGTCCACTGTGCTCTCTAACCATCTCATCCTCTGCCACCCTCTTCTCCTTTTGCCTTTCATCTTTCCCAGCATCAGTGTCTTTTGAGTCAGGAGGCCAAAGTATTGAAGCTTCAGCTTCAGCATCAGTCCTTCCAATGAATATTCAGGGTTGATTTCATTTAGGATTGACTGATTTGATCTCCTTGCTGTCCAAGGGACTCTCAAGAGTCTTCTTCAACACCACAGTTCAAAAGCATCAATTCTTCAGCACTCAGCTTTCTTTATGGCCCAACTCTCACATGCGTATATGACTACTGGAAAAACCATAGCTTTGACTATACAGACCTTTGTCAGCAAAGTGATGTCTCTGCTTTTTAATATGCTATCTATGTTTGTCTTAGCTTTTCTTCCAAGGAGAAAGCATCTCTTTTCATTTCATAGCAGTGGTCACCATCAGCAGTGATTTGGAGCCCAAGAAAATAAAATCTGTCACTGTTTCCACTTTTTCCCCTTCTATTTGCCTTGAAGTGATGGGACCAGATGCCATGATGTTAGTTTTTTGAACTGAGTTTTAAGCTAGCTTTCTCACTCTCCTCTTTCATCCTCATCAAAAGTCTCTTTAGTTCCTCTTTGCTTTCTGACATTAGAGTGGTATCATCTGCATATCTGAGGTTGTTGTTTCTCCCTTTGAATCTCCAAATGCACACTGATCCTAAGATGAGTTTGCAGCTCAGTTTCACATTACTTACAAGTAAACATAAGTCTTGGAGAAGGCAATGGCACCCCACTCCAGTACTCTTGCCTGGAAAATCCCATGGACGGAAGAGCCTGGTAGGCTGCAGTCCATGGGGTTGCTAAGAGTCGGACACGACTGACCGACTTCTCTTTCACTTTTCACTTTCATGCATTGGAGAAGGAAATGGCAACCCACTCCAGTGTTCTTGCCTGGAGAATCCCAGGGATGGGGGAGCCTGGTGAGCTGCCATCTATGGAGTCGCACAGACTTGGACATGATTGAAGCAACTTAGCAGCAGCAGCATCAAACATAAGTCTTCCTCTGGAAGAATGACTATCACTACAAAGTCTAAGAATGAGCCACCATGATCAAGTTAGAAAAAGGGTAGACTCGGTTACACAAAATTTCATGTACAGGAATCATCAGACACAATATAAAATAATCATGTTTAAAATAGCTGAAGAAATAAAAGAACAAATTTAAAAAATCAGGAAGTACCCATTAAAGTAACTAAATAAATCACAAAAAAGGAAACCAATGGAATATCTAGAAATTGATACTCAAGTTCAGTTAAACAATAGATTTAATAGAGAAGAGGGAAAATTAATAATTGATAGATTGAAGAAATTATCCAGAATGTATAATAGAGGGAAATGGTAGCAAGTATATTAGAGATTAAGAGAAAGGTTAAACTTGCTAACAGTTAAAGAAAAAAGAGAGAAATGGAAAATAAAATAAGAAGGACTAGTATCTTTGAAAAACACTTGAATTTTCTCTATCCTCTCTTTATGGAAATCATATTAGAGATCTATTAGCAAAGGACTTTCCAACATTGTATAAATATATCAAGCCTCAAAGTTANGAAAAAAGAGAGAAATGGAAAATAAAATAAGAAGGACTAGTATCTTTGAAAAACACTTGAATTTTCTCTATCCTCTCTTTATGGAAATCATATTAGAGATCTATTAGCAAAGGACTTTCCAACATTGTATAAATATATCAAGCCTCAAAGTTATTCAGTTATACATGAAACATTTGTTAATGGCTCAAATGGTAGAGTCTGCCTGCAATGTGGGAGACTCAGGTTCAATCCCTGAGTCGAGAAGATCCCCTGAAAAGGGGATGGCAACCCACTCCAGTATTACTGACTGAATAATTTCATGGACAGAAGAGCCTAGTGGGCTATAGTCTATGAGGTCACAAAGAGTCAGACATGATTGAGTGACTAACACTTTCACATGCATTTTTTCATGAAGCAAACAAAACTATTAATAAACTGCAATCATATACAATATGTTCTCTGCAACAAACCAATTAAGTAATTAAGTTAAAATCAGAAATAAATGACAATTAGAAAAGCCTCATATATTTATAAAATATAAACCCATTTCAAGCAACTCATCAGTAAATGAATTAACCAGGATGGAAAGACATATAGATGATAAATAGAAAAATACTTAAAATAAGCATTCACATTAAGAAACAGAAAGGTTGAAATTTATAATCCAAACATAACTGAAAAGGCTTGAAAATGAACAACAGAATCTAAGGGAAGTAAGATTAAGACATAATACAAGTATAAGCACAGCTTGCTGAATGAGAAACAAATAAGAAAACAATGAAAAAAAACAAAAAAAACAATATTATTTTAAAAGACTAATAAAAGTGACAAAAGATAGAAAAGTCAAAATAAAACATAATAAAAGGGGGATATTAAAAATGTCACAGAAAATTAAAAGTTGAGAAGATGAAATAACTACACATCAATAAATATAAGACAGCTCATGTAAACAAATTTATAAAAATATTAAGGAGGGGGGTTCAGGATTGGGAACTCATGTACACCCGTGGTGGATTCATGTCAATGTATGGCAAAACCAATACAGTATTCTAAAGTAAAATAAAAATAAATAAAAAATAAAATAGCTAAGCAGTTAAAGAAATTGTACCAGATCTTTAAAACCGTCCCACAAATAAGATTCCACGATTCACAAGCTTTACCAGTGAACTCTAAGAAAAATTTTACCAACCTGCTCAAAATATCCCAAAGTCTAGAAAAAGGAAGAAATGCATTTAAATATAATAATCAAAATCATTATTAACTTGATACCATAAACCAAAAAACAAAAACAAGTGTTAAAAAACTGACCAATCTCAACATGAATCTAGATAAAGGTTTGCAACCTTTTTCTGTAAAGGGCCAGATGGTAAATAACTTAGGCTTTGTGGGCCAGTCTCCATTGCAACTACTCAACTAAAAGCAGCCATAGACAATATGTAAATGAATCAGCATGACCATGTTTCAATAAAACTATTTACAGAAACAGCCTGTGGTCTGGATTTGGCCCTTGATCCCTGATCTAGATACATTAAATCCTAAATAAAATAATAAATTGCAGAAATTGTTTTTGGTATCCTGAGCAAATCCCTTTTACCAGCAACCACTGATGAACTGATATTAATTACAAAAGCTGAGCCATTCATTTCAAAGCAAGAAGTCTCTGGAGGGGTACCTCGAGACCAAACTGTACCTGAAACTACATGTTTGCTTGATTCTGTCCCCCTCCCTGAGAGTTTAGCAAATTTGCTAGAAAAAAATAATATAAAAAAATCAAGAGCAACCCAATTTACACAGATGATAGATCATGTAGGTATTTTTTTAACTTCCCAATAGCAACAAAGTATAGCTGAGACGATATCTAATAATAGTTGTGCAAGGTCTTTTTAGAGGAAATTGCAAAGCTTATTATTAAAGAAAACTTACATGAATAGATAGACTATGATTTGGAAACCACAACATCATAAATATGTAAATTACCCTCACATTATTTTACAGTTTCAATTTAATTTTAATCAAAACTTCATCTGTTATGAAAGAATAGTACAATACATATTTATGTTATTAATATTATCTCACTATTACCAGATAAAACACAAGGGGAATATGTTTAAGAGTATGGATTTGGCAATCAGTTAAGGTGAAAAGCCCAGCTCCAACACTTACTGTCTGTGAAACTTCAGTAAAATTACTTAGCCTGTCTGTACCTACTATGATTTGGAAACCACAACATCATAAATATGTAAATTACCCTCACATTATTTTACAGTTTCAATTTAATTTTAATCAAAACTTCATCTGTTATGAAAGAATAGTACAATACATATTTATGTTATTAATATTATCTCACTATTACCAGATAAAACACAAGGGGAATATGTTTAAGAGTATGGATTTGGCAATCAGTTAAGGTGAAAAGCCCAGCTCCAACACTTACTGTCTGTGAAACTTCAGTAAAATTACTTAGCCTGTCTGTACCTCAATTTCTTCATTTATAAAATGAATATAAAAACATTTATCTTATGGAGTGTTGATTGAGTTAAGATGTGTACACTACTCCAAAGGTTAATTTTAATTTTATGTCAACTTAATTGGGCCAATAATAGCTGGCTAACTATTATTTTTCTAGGAGTGTCTGTGAGGGTATTTCTGGAAGAGATTGGCATTTGTATTAGTGTACTTAGCAAATAGATGGCCTTCCCCAATGTGGATGGGCATCATTCATTCTATTGAAAGCATGAATAGAAGAAAAAGTTGGAAGAAGGTTGAATTTGCTCTCTGCCTGACTATTTGACCTGGGTCTTAATCATTCCAACCAAGGCTAAAATCTACACTATTAGCTTTCTGACTCTTACGCCTTCAAACTACACTGTTATAATTCCTTGGTTTCTAACTTGCAGAAAGTAGAGCATGGAGATTCTCAGTCTCCATAACTGTATAAGCCAATATTTAGACTCTATTGACTCTGCTTCTGTGGAGAACTCTAACTAGTTAAAATAGCAAGAAGAGTGTTACTTATTTTCTGTTAACCCCCAAGATGTACTCTACATCTTAGATCTTTTTCCATTCTTCTCTGTGCCCTAAGTGGCTCTTCTTTACAGATTGAATCCAGTCTCCCTAGGCCTCAGGCTCTGAGTTGAACTCAATCAATGAAGACACTAGTAAGAACCTGGAAAGAAAAAGAAGTGTGAAAGCAGAGTACTTATTTTCCTGAATCATTCCCCCTAACCTCCCTCCTACCAACTCTTGCTTTCTTCTGTGGGAATCCACAGTTCCTCTCAAGCAGCTATATTCACCTCCTTCATGCCTGTGGCAAATGAACTCCCCACTGTTCCTAGCTCAGAGATACTGCACAATCATATGTTATTTTGCTTAAAGTATATCCACAACTTTGTAAGCAATCGTCATTGCATTGTATTAGAAAATGGACACAACCAATTGGGCTTATTATTTTCTTTGAAAAATAAGTTGCTAATACTTAAGAGGCACCCAGAAATAAATTTTAAAAAAGATGTCAGAAATAGTGGAGAAATTAGTAAAAGTGTACCATTATAGACAAAGGAACAGCTAACATTTTCAGATGTACAGATTATATTCATGGATAGGAAGATCACATGTGGTAAAGACATCAACCTTTCCTTTTCTTAATTAATCTGGAGTGGGTTGCCATTCCCTTCAAGGGATATCCCCGACCCAGGGATAGAACCCATGTCTCCTGCATTGCAGGCAAATTCTTTACCATCTGAGCCACCAGGTAAGCCCAAAAGGGCCATATTAAGAAGCTAATTTTGAAGAACTCTAGGAGGGATACTTTAAGACATTAAGGCGTATTAAAAGTATATAGCAATTTTTTAACTATGATGTTGACAGTAATTTAGGGATAATTGATATAACAATGGTAAAAAATCGAGTCTATAAGTATGTTAACATGCATATATGCATATGCATACACTTCAAGAATTTAAGAGAGATTGTACTGTGAATAATTGAGAGAAATAATGTGCTATTCAATTCTATAAAAGTTACTGATTCATCTTGCCATTCATATGGAAAACTTTTTTTTACTGCATACACTATACAAATCAAATATTGAAATCTGATGAAAATAATTAAAACATAAAAATATCAAAATAAAACGTAGAAAATACATTATGACATTGGGTTCCTCAAACTACTGCACAATTGCACTCATCTCACATGCTAGTAAAGTAATGCTCAAAATTCTCCAAGTATCTAGAAGTTCACAGTTCATGTATTGTGAAAGCCTGGCTTGGAGAATTTTGAGCATTACTTTATTAGCGTGTGAGATGCGTGCAATTGTGCAGTAGTTTAAGCATTCTTTGACACTGTCTTTCTTTGGGATTGGAATGAAAACTGACATTTTTGTGTCCTGTGGCCACTGCTGAGTTTTCCAAATTTGCTGGCATATTGCGTGCAGCACTTTCACAGCATGATCTTTCAGGATTTGAAACAGCTCAACTGGAATTCCATCACCTCCACTAGCTTTCTTCATAGAGATGCTTTCTAAGGCTCACTTGACTTCACATTCCAGGATGTCTGGCTCTAGGTGAGTGATCACACCATCGTGATTATCTGCCTCATGAAGATCTTTTTTGTACAGTTCATCTGCGTATTCTTGCCATCTCTTCTTAATATCTTCTGCTTCTGTTCAGTTCAATTCACTCAGTCGTGTCCGACTCTTTACGACCTCATGAACCGCAGCACGCCAGCCCTCCCTGTCCATCATCAACTCCCAGAGTTCACTCAGACTCGCATTCATCGAGTCAGTGATGCCATCCAGCCATCTCATCCTCTGTCGTCCCCTTCTTCTTCTGCCCCCAATCCCTCCCAGCATCAAAGTCTTTTCCAATGAGTCAACTCTTCACATAAGGTGGTCAAAGTACTGGAGTTTCAGCTTTAGCATCATTCCTTCCAAAGAAATCCCAGGGTTGAGTTAGATCCATACAATTTCTGTCCTTTATCGAGCCCATCTTTGCACGAAATATTCCCTTGGTATCTCTAAGTTTCTTGAAGAGATCTCTAGTGTTTCCCATTCTGTTGTTTTCCTCTATTTCTTTGCATTGATTGCTGAGGAAGGCTTTCTTATTTCTCCTTGCTATTCTTTGCAAATCTGCATAAATATGGGAATATCTTTCCTTTTCTTCTTTGCTTTTCACTTCTCTTCTTTTCACAGCTATTTGTAAGGCCTCCCCAGACAGCCACTTTGCTTTTTTGCATTTCTTTTCCATGGGGATGGTCTTGATCTGTGTCTCCTGTACATTGTCATGAACCTCCATCCATAGTTCATCAGGTATTCTGTCTATCAGATCTAAACCCTTGAATCTATTTATCACTTCCACTGTATAATCATAAGGGATTTGACTTAGGTCATACCTGAATAGTCTAGTAGTTTTCCATGCTTTCTTCAATTTAAGTCTGAATTTGGCAAAAAGGAGTTCATGATCTGAGCCACAGTCAGCTCCCAGTCTTGTTTTGCTGACTGTATAGAGCTTCTCCATCTTTGGCTGCAAAGAATATAATCAATCTGATTTCAGTGTTGACCATCTGGTGGTGTCCATGTGTAGAGTCTTCTCTTGTGTTGTTGGAAGAGGGTATTTGCTATGACCAGTGCATTCTCTTGGAAAAACTCTATTAGCCTTTGCCCTGCTTTGTTCTGTACTCCAAGGCCAAATGTGTCTGTTACTCCAGGTGTTTCTTGACTTCCTACTTTTGCCTTCCAGTCCCCTATAATGAAAAGGACATATTTTTTGGGTATTTGTTAGTACTAAAAGGTCTTGTAAGTCCTTTAGAACTGTTCAACTTCAACTTCGTCAGTGTTACTGGTTGGGGCATAGGCTTGGATTACTGTGATTTTGAATGGTTTGCCTTGGAAACGAACAGAGATCATTCTGTCGTTTCTGAGATTGCATCGAAGTACTGCATTTCAGACTCTGTTGTTGACCATGATGGCTACACCATTTCTTCCAAGGGATTCCTGCCCACAGTAGTAGATATAATGGTCATTGAGTTAAATTCACCCATTCCAGTCCATTTTAGTTCACTGATTCCTAGAATGTTGACATTCACTCTTGTCATCTCCTGTTTGAGCACTTCCAATTTGCCTTGATTCATGGACCTAACATTCCAGGTTTCTATGCAATATTGCTCTTTACATCATTGGACCTTGCTTCTATCACCAGTCATATCCACAACTGGGTACTGTTTTATGCTTTGGCTCCATCCCTTCATTCTTTCTGGAGCTATTTCTCCACTGATCTCCCATATTGGGCACCTACTGACCTTGGTAGTTCTTCTTTCAGTATCCTGTCATTTTGCCTTTTCATACTGTTCATGAGGTTCTCAAGGCCAGAATACTGAAGTTCTGTGCCATTCCCTTCTCCAGTGGACCTCCCAAAACAATAACTAGCTGACTTTTTTGAGTGTGTGTGCATGTGTGTGTACTTTACAATTAAGAAGATTGACGTGTGTGTGTGTGTGTGTGTGTGTACTTTAAGAGACTGACTACAACCTCAAAGTTTCTATCCCCCACCCTAATATCTCATCTCCTAATATTATGCTTTCAAGAAGGAAAGGGATGAAGAGAAGGAGGAAGTGAGAATATAAGAGGATAACAGGGAAGGGAAAAGGAAAAGGGAGAGGAAAGAGAAAGAAACAAAGCAAAATCCCTTAATCCATTGTTTAATATTTAAAAGTCTGTTTAATTGAAAATGTTTAAATAATGGTATATCAGTCATGATCTATAAATAACTGCTTATCAGTATCTTCCCCGACTTCAAAGATAAGAAGTATAAAATAAGCAAAACACAGAGCATTCTAGTTGAAATTGACACCATCAATCTTATAGCAGAAAACAGAGAAGAGACTGTACATGGACAATAAACTTGAAAGACCTCATAAGTTTCCCTTGGGTTGACTGTGTTTGCTTGAATTGGCCCATAACAAATAGATGCTCCTGATTAAAAATCTTTTTTCATGCAGTTGCACAGCAGTCTGCTTCATCAGAATTACGAAGATTTTTTTTCTTTTATTCAGCTCACTTACTGTGAAAGGATATTTTTCTACAGAGAATGCACTAATTGAAGCATTACTACACAGTTCCTATTTAAAATCTTTCTATGTCTCACAATTGTGGAGATATCCATATATTTTTGGCAGTTTCTCAATAAGTCCCTTTTAATCTTTAAGCAAAAAATGACCCACCAATTAACATTATAAATGTTTGAAGGGTTTACTTTTATTATTTTCCCTTAATTTGTGTATTTGTTTTATTCATCACTGCTTTCAATAGCTCATCAAAACATAATAGTTGTTTGTCTTGACTTTGATTGAAACACTTCATAAAAACACTAAGGTAAATGTTTTTCGAATTAGAGAATGAATACTCATGAAGGCTTTATTTTATAAAGAAATAATTAAGCCCATGAAATATCACATGACCAAGGGAGATTTCAGGGATTTCAACAATTTATACAAGTTTGGATAAATTTGGGCTTCCCTGGTGGCTCAAAGGGTTAAAGGTCTGCCTGGAATGTGGGAGAACTGGGTTCGAACCCTGAGTTGGGAAGATCCCCTGGAGAAGGAAATGGCAACCCACTCCAGTATTCTTGCCTTGAGAATCCCATGGAGGGAGGAACCTGGTAGGCTACAGTCCATGGGGTCGCATAGAGTTGGACACGACTGAGTGACTTCACTTTCACTTTCACTTTGGATAAATTTAGAGAAACAAACAGGGTACTTAAGAAACTTGGAAACAGATCATTTACAGAACATAAGAAATTCCTTATTCATCATGAGAGAAAATACTGAAATAAACAGAATAGTCAAAAACATATTTAAGGATGGAATAAAATTAAGTCTTGATATCTAGGATTAATAGAAAATATGAATCATTTGGAGGTAGTTTCAAAGAGCCGGACTACTCAAAGAGCATACATTTAACTTGAGGATAATGTGCTATAGAGATATGATATAATTTAATTACATATAGTGGAAGTCTCTTCCCAGAAATGTAATGGACTGGACTAGATAAATTTGTGACATTGTGTCCACTATTAATTGTATGAACAAATCAGAATTAAAAGTAGCAGGCTTAATTATCTTTTGAAAATAAGAGAAAATATTCCCCTTCCCTACTTTTCCTTAGAGAATTGACATAAGACTTAAAATTATAAATAATTCCTCCTTTCTTTGACATGCATAGAAATTATCTGAAAACAAACTAGGCTTTTTGTTAGCTTTGTGAACCAAGAATGCCTTTTTCAAGGGCCTAGGAACCAACATTTTGAAATAAAAATGTTAAGGAAAATGGCATCCCTATTTTCCAGTCTGCGGTATAGTTAGCAGCTGACAGTCTTCAACAGAAATGTTTATCCAAGCTGCAAAATTACCTCACATCATAAAGATATGAGATGTCCATTTCTCATCTGGATAGAGTCAACAAGCTAACCTGGATGGTTACTTACAGTTACTAAATTTGTAGAAACTAAGTGTGACAGAGAGTGTTGTGAGGTCCTCAGAGGAACTAGCTATTGTTTGTCATAAAACAGGTATGTAATGGCTTATATACAGCTTGGCTATATACAAGGGAGTGAAATTCTTGTCTACAGTCTCTGAGTGGATTGCCAGTGATATGCATCACATTCTGGTTCAATCTTAATAATAATAATGTTTTCTTTCTCTACTACATTTGTTAAGGATTGACAGTTGGGAGAAGATTTTGGTTTTGTTTTTTTAATATAAATTTATTTATTTTAATTGGAGGTTAATTACTTTACAATATTGTATTGGTTTCGCCATACATCAACATGAATCCGCCACAGGTATACACATGTTCCCCATCCTTCTTCCCCTGCCACCTTCTTCCCCATACCATCCCTCTGGGTCGTCCCAGTGCACCAGCCCCAAGCATCCAGTATCATGCATCGAACCTGGACTGGTGATTCATTTCATATATGATATTATACATATTTCAATGCCATTCTCCCAAATCATCCCACCCTCTCCCTCTCCACAGAGTCCAAAAGACTGTTCTATACATCTGTGTCTCTTTTTCTGTCTCCCATACAGGGTTATTGTTACCATCTTTCTAAATTCCATATATATGCATTAGTATACTATATTGGTGCACTGTTTATAATAGCCAGTACATGGAAGCAACCTAGATGTCCATCAGCAGACTAATGGATAACAAAGTTGTGGTGCATATACACAATGGAGTATTACTCAGCCATTAAAAAGAATACATTAGAATCAGTTCTAATGAGGTGGATGAAACTGGAGCCTATTATACAGAGTGAAGTAAGTTAGAAAAAGATTTTGTTTTTAATTACAATTCCCCAATGTAATCAAATGAAAAGCTTCAACCTAACCTTTGTCTACCCTCTTCACAGCTTAAGGTCAGCATATCAGAGAAACCTTGAATCTGAGCTGAGATTACTAATTTACCTTGACTGATAAATTGGAGAAGGAGTGACATCTGGGACTTAAGTCTACAAACACTTAAAAATAAACACTTAGAATAAACACTATTTTAGGAACTCTAGCATCATTTAAGAAAACATCTGGACAGCAGCACTAGCTGAGCATCTGACTGACATTCAAAATCAACTGCCAAACATATAAGGATTACCTCACACTTCTAACTCAGACACTATGGTCTTTGCTTCTCACTGAAATTGTAAGTGAATCCTCCTTTGGAGTCCACTTAACCATAGAATTGTGGGTAATGTCTTTAAATGTTTTGTTTTGTGTTTGTTTTAGTGTCTAAAATTTGAGATGGTCTATCTTAGGTCAATAGAGAGAATGTTGCCAAAATTACAATATAACTTTCTTTCACCAACTATTTAAGGAATATATTATACCAATTCTTTCTAAATTCTTTCAGAAGACACAGCAGAGGAAATATTTCCTAACTCATTCTATGAGATCAATATTGTCCTAACCTGAAAAACAAAGACATTACAAGAAAATAAAACTACAGACCAATATCTTTGATGAACATAGATGCAAAAACAGATCTTCAGCAAAATACTAGCAAATCAAATCCAAGAATGTATTAAAAAAAATTATATACCACAACCAAGTGGAACTTATTCCAAATACACAATTATAGTTCAGCATTATAACACTCTTGAGAAACCTATATGCAGGTCAAGAAGCAACAGTTAGAACTGGACATGGAACAACAGAATGGTTCCAAATAGGAAAAGGAGTACATCAAAGCTGTATACTGTCACCCCGCTTATTTAACTTCTATGCAGAGTATATCATGAGAAACGCTGGGCGGGAAGAAGCACAAGCAGGAATCAAGATTGCTGGGAGAAATATCAATAACTTCAGATATGCAGATGACACCACTTTTATGGCAGAAAGTAAAGAGAAACTAAAAAGCCTCTTGATGAAAGTGAAAGTGGAGAGTGAAAAAGTTGGCTTGAAGCTCAACATCCAGAAAACGAAGATCATGGCATCTGGCCGCATCACTTCATGGGAAATAGATGGGGAAACAGTGGAAAGAGTGTCAGACTTTACTTCTTCGGGATCCAAAATCACTGCAGATGGTGACTGCAGCCATGAAATTAAAAGACGCTTGTTCCTTGGAAGAAAATCTATGACCAACCTAGATAGTATATTCAAGAGCAGAGACATTACTTTGCCAACAAAGGTCCATCTAGTCAAGGCTCTGGCTTTTCCAGTGGTCATGTATGGATGTGAGTTGGACTGTGAAGAAAGCTGAGCGCTGAAGAATTGGTGCTTTTGAACTGTGGTGTTGAAGAAGACTCTTGAGAGTCCCTTGGACTGCAAGGAGATCCAACCAGTCCATTCTAAAGGAGATCAGCCCTGGGATTTCTTTGGAGGGAATGATGCTGAAGCTGAAACTCCAGGATTTTGGCCACCTCATGCAAAGAGTTGACTCATTGGAAAAGACTCTGATGCTGGGAGGGATTGGGAGCAGGAGGAGAAGGGGACGACAGAGGATGAGATGGCTGGATGGCATTACTGACTCGATGGGCATGAGTCTGAGTGAACTCCGGGAGTTGGTGATGGACAGGGAGGCCTGGCGTGCTGCGATTCATGGGGTCACATAGACTCAGACATGACTGAGCGGCTGAACTGAACTGATTATAACACTGATTAATGTAATTCATTACAACAACGTTCTAAGAAAAAATCACATTTATGTAGTAATAGCATATCAACAGATGTAGAACAACTATTTGACAAAATCCAACACTAATTTGTAATAAAAATTCTTAGTAAGCTAGGAAAGCAGGGGAACTGTCTCAGCTTGAATAAGAACAATGTGGAAAAAAAAAACTACAGTTAATATTATACTTAAAGGTCATGAACAAATATTTATCACTAAAATAATACAAGAAGACAATTAAAGAATAAATATATACTATATACCATCAAAAATTAAATGGTTAGGTATAAATCTAAGAAATGAGGGAAACTATAAAACTCTAATGAAGGAAATCAAAGAAGAACTAAATAAACAGAGAAATATTCCATGTTCATGGACAGGAACGCTCAATATTGTCAAGACCTCAGAACTTTCCAACTTGGTCTACAGATTCAATACAATGCCAATCAAAATCCTAGCAAGTTATTTTGTTAATTTTGACAAACTGGTTCTAAGGTTTATATGGAAAGGGAAAGGACTCAGAACAGTCTACACAAACACTGAAGGACAAGAATAGTTAACAGGATTGACACTGCCCAACTTTAAGACTTAAAGACTAATCATAAAGCTGTATTAATGATGCCAGTGTGGTGTTGAAAAATAATAGACAAACAGATCAGTAGAATGGAATAAAGCCCAGGCACAGACATGCATTAATACCATTTCCTGATCTATGACAAATGAGGAAAGGCAATACAATGGAGCAAATCCAGTCTTCTCAGAGTTTTTACAAAAATTAACTCAGAATGGACTACAGACCTAAATTCAGCTTGCAAAACAATAAAATAACATAGGCGAAATCTAGATGACTTTGGCTTTGGCAATGGCTTTTTAGAAAACAACAAAGGCTCAATCCATGAAAAGAATTGACCTAATTGAACTTAATTTTTTTTTTCTTTTCTGTTAAAGACATTGTTACAAGAATGAAAACAGAGTAACAGACTGGGAGAAAATATTCACAAAAGACACATCAAATAAAGGACTGCTACTCAAATACAGAAAGAATTCTTAATACTCAACAAGAAAACAAAAAATCTAATTTAAAAAAAAATTAGTCACAGATCTTAACAGGCCCCTCATTCAAGAAAATACACATATGAAATGATGTTTCACATCATTTCATCAGTGAAATGCAAAATTAAAATACTGAGGTACCATGACACACCTATTAGAGTAGCCAACATCAGGAACACGGACACCACCAAACCCTGGCAAGGATAGGGAAAAAACAAGGACACTCATTCATTGCTGATGAGAATGCACAATGGTAAGCCACTTTGGAAGAGTTTGGCAGTTTCTTACAAAACTAAACATACTCTTTCCGTTTAATCCATCAATCATACTCAACCAAAAGGAGTTGAAAACATGAGTCCACACAAAAATCTGCACACTTATGTTTATAACAGTTTTATTTTCAATCACCAATGTTTGGAACTGAACAAGATGTTCTTCAGTAAAAAAATAAACTGTAGTATAAAGAGAAATGACAATTTATTCAGTGCTGGAAAGAAATGAGTTATCAAGACATGACAAGTCACTGAGGAATTTTAAATACATATTACTAAGTGAAATACGCCTATCTGAGACAATTACATATTGTATGATTCCAACTATATGACACTGGAAAAGGCAAACCTATGGAGACAGTAAGATTCATTCATGTTGGGGGAGTTCAGTTCAGTTCAGCTGCTCAGTCATGTCTGACTCTTTGTGACTCCAGGGACTGCAGCACTCCAGGCTTCCCTGTCCTTCAGTATCTCCCAGAGCTCGCTCAAACTCATGTCCAATGAGTCAGTGATGCCATCCAGTCCTCTGCTGTCCCCTTCTCCTCCTGCCTTCAATCTTTCCCAGCATCAGGGTCTTTTCCAATGAGTCAGTTCTTCGCATCAAGGTGGACAAAGTATTGGAGCTTCAGCTTCAGCATCAGTCCTTCCAATGAAGATTCAGGACTGATTTCCTTTAGGATTCACTGGTTTGATCTCATTGCAGTCCAAGGGAGTATATACGTAACAGTCTTTCAGAGTAGTAAAAATACAATGCATTATACTATAATGACAGAATGTACAACAGCAAGAGTGAACTGTATTGTAAACTATGAACTTTGTTGATGATGGTGTTTCAATGTAGATTCATTTGCTGTAACAAATGTATCACTCTGGTGAGGGCTGTTATTAATTGGGGAGATTTTTCATGTGTGGGACAAGGGGAAATATGAAATATCTATGTACTTTTCCCTCAATTTTATTGTGAATCTAAAATTGCTCTAAAAAACAGCCATAATATATATGCCGTGTAACCATAAAAATCAGGAAATAATATTGATAAACATCCTACAAATCATCCTACAATGATAATCATCCACCTGTAACACTGGAAACCTGAGTTTGAATCCTGGGTTGGGAAGATCCCCTGGAGGAGAGCATGGCAACCCACTCCAATATGCTTGCCTGGAGAATCCCCATGGACAGAGATGCCTGGAGGGCTACAGTCCATGGGGTCACAAAGAGCCAGACAAGACTGAGTGACTAAGCACAGCATCATCTAATCTATAAGCTTCATTCAAATTCTAACTCCAATCTGGTAAAGGACTTTAAAGCAAAAAGATCTGTCCAGGATCATACCTAATATTTATTTGTTGTGCGTTCTTAAGTCACCTTTGTGCATGTGAGCTCAGTCACTCAGTTGTGTCTGATTCTCTGTGACCCCATGGACTGTAGCCTGCCAGATTCCTCCATCTATGAATTATCCCAGCAAGAATACTGGACTAGGTTGCCATTTCCTCCTCCAGGGAATCTTCCTGACCCAGGGATCCAACCTGCATCTCCTGTGGTCCCTGCATTGGCAGGTGGTTTCTTTATCCCTGAGCCACCTGTGAAGCCCTTGAAAGAAAAGTGAAAATGAAGTCGCTCATTCATGTTCTACTCTTTGCGACCCCATGGACTGTAGCATGCCAGGCTCCTTTGGCTATGGGATTCTCCAGGCAAGAATAATGGAGCCATTTCCTTCTCCAGGGGATCTTCCTGACTGAGGGATCAAACCAGGTCTGCAGGCAGACTCTTTACCATCTGAGTCACCAGGTAAGTCATTAGTCATCTTTAATCTGTAACAACTCTTCAGTCTCTTCATATCTTTCATAATTTTAATGTATTTTGAAGACATAAGCTTGCTATTTTGTAGAGTATGTTAGTTTAGGTTTTCCTGATGTCTTCTTCTCCCTCTCCCTCTGCTTAGATTCTGCTTAGATTCTAGTTATGAACTTTCAGTTGAAGTATCACAGAGTATTTTGTATGTATTATATCTTATCAGAACTTTTTTTTCATTATATTTTATCAGATGAAGCATGATTTAGATATTTTCCATTACTGGTGATGCTCATTTTGGTCACATGGTTAAGGTGGTACCTGTCAGGTTTTCCCAGAGTAAGTTATTCATTTAAAGTCTATAATTATTGTGTTGTGAGGCAATGCTTTGAAACTAAAGTCTTATTTCCTATTATGCTTTTATTCAACAATTTTAGAAGCCATTGATTTTTCTCTTGTCAAGTTTAACTATCTTGGTTGCCAAATGGTGATTTTTTAATTCCACCAATCTCTAAACATTTTACCCATTCATTTATTCAATAGAGTACAGATTCATGATTCTTAATTTCTCACTGTTATTACATATGCTGATACTCAAATTGTCCCATACTTGGCAACTACATATCATACAAGCTTTCTTATGTAGCATTATAATATCTATACCACTCCTCAAGCACTTATTTTTTGGACACATATACACATATATATCCACACGTTTGCTATTTCTATTTTAGTTCTTTTTAAAATTTTTACAGCCAAAATATAAGTTGTTCAAACCCCAAAATGTTTTTAATACATTTTTGTTTAGCCCAGGTAAGTTCACATAGTAGTTTGCCTGCTTTGGCACTTAAACATGATAGCTGATTTATTGGCTTTACTTTACTGAAGTGTTTTTCCTGAAGCAGAGGGCAACAAAGCTCTTGCTCTACATTCAGCCTATTTTTGGCCTCACTTCTGATGCTGAATCCAACTACCACTAGGCAGAGAAGCTGGGGAACAGGGGAAGATGTAGGTGATTGGTTTAAAAATATGTACTACTGTTCACCTATGTTCTCCTTTTTTTCTTTCATTCTTTTTTTTTTTTTGATTCTTGAGGTATTCATTATTTATTCAAACTAAACAAATAAGTTTAATTAAAATCATTGTAAATCTATTATAATACAAACTAATTAAAAAATAAAATTACCTTTGTTCTTTACTATATCTAGGGGTACTAAGATAAAACTTTTTATTTTTAAGTAGATATTATATGCATGGGTGTTAAAATCCTGGAGCCTCAGTTAGGCACATAAAGTACAAACCCTTATAAATACTTAATATTATCAAGCTTGTGTGGTTTCAGCTTGGTTTTCAGGCCAGCAACCTGATACCTCTTCCTGTCTGCTTGAGTGTGGGCCCTGGGATACCACTGGTATATACTCATTAGAGGCAGCTTTGTCTCATGCAGTGCATATAGTCATATCCTGTTTTTTTGGTTTTTATCCCTAGACTGAGGGCTACTTATACTCTGGTCATTCATTTCTGCTGTTTTAACTGATGCAATTTATTTTATTTTCTACCCTGTGTGCTAAAAATACACTCCTCCTCAAAATAACCAAGTCCACATTAGCACTCTGTGGCATCATGAAGACAGACCTCCTGCAGCATTTCGGTGGCCATGTTTTTGTAGACGATGTCCATGTAGGTCTCCAAGATTCTGAACAGTGCAGATACCATTTTCTGCTTGTTTAGTAATAAGCCCTGTGTTCTGGGTACACTCTGATGAATGTCATATGTACCAAGTCAATCTCTTTCCATTAGGGAACTGACCAGTTCATTGTGTGGAAAAACAAGAGTGGTGGTGATCTTCTAGGGAGAGATTTCTAGAAGAGATGACATTTAAGCTGAGTCTCACCTAAAATGAGTAGGTGCTTGTCATGTGCATGTGTTGGTGTGAAAAAGGACAGCCAGTTTGGGCAGAAGGGCTGGGCATTTCAGACTTGAAGGATAATCAGAAGGCAAGTGTGCTGGAAACAGCAGCATCAGGATACAATCAGGAGAAAGAAGAAATGCTTTGATCCTAATATTCTGTGTTAAAATTTTATTTGAATGCGATCCTTTGGAATACATTGGTGGTTTTCAAAATTAGGGTCTCAGACAGTCTACCATGTCACAGAAAAATAATGACAGTGTAATAGGTTCTATATACATTTGGTTAAATACTTGAGTATTGAGAAGAGATGGTTCTGTTTGGTGTTCACTGATCTTTTAGAAAATTATTCTTAGAGTGTGGGGTTTTGTTTAATTTAAAAAGTTGGCAACCCTATGTGAGACAATACAGATAGAGGATGGGAAGCCATGGAAAGAGAGTAAGCTGAAGGGATGCATTATTTGAACTCTAAATTTTTAGCTTATTCTTCTTCCCTATTGTGCTTATTACCAATTGTTTTGTCAGTCCTACAGACATCTCAACAGTAAATTTTAAGTTTATAATCATCCCCCTTCCATTCCATACTGCCTTGATATATGTTCACATAACCAGAGGTAGAGGTCTCAATTCACCCTCAACTCCAGCACCCTGATTTCTACACGGACAGTTTGTCCAGTTCCAGGTTAGCCTTGTTTCTCCCTTCCTCTTTGCCTTCTTCCCCAGCAGTCCCTGTCAAACCCCTCTGCTGTTTCACATCTTTCCCCCTTTGCTGGGATGTTTTCCCATCCTCTCATCCCACTGAACACATCCTTCCAAGATTTCCTTTGTATTCACCTTTCTTCTGAGCATTCTTGGAGTCACTGGGGTAGAGTACCTTCTCTTTCTCCATTGCTTTATGCTCTGCGCATACTTCTATTAAAATGTGAGTCACAAGGGAAAGGACCACCACTCTTTTATTCAGGATTCTAGTACTAAAATCATGTCTGACCTACAGTGGGTACTCAGTAAATAAGCTTCTTCTCTCACCAATGCTTCATTTACTTCCAAAATATTTTACTTGGAAACAAATGCTTTATTTACTTTCAAAATATCTAGCATTTCATTTATACATGGAATCTAAAAAAATAAAATAATTGACAAATATAATAAAACAGGAATAAACTCACAGGTACAGAAAATAAATTAGTAGTTAACAGTGGGTATGCTCTGCGCATACTTCTATTAAAATGTGAGTCACAAGGGAAAGGACCACCACTCTTTTATTCAGGATTCTAGTACTAAAATCATGTCTGACCTACAGTGGGTACTCAGTAAATAAGCTTCTTCTCTCACCAATGCTTCATTTACTTCCAAAATATTTTACTTGGAAACAAATGCTTTATTTACTTTCAAAATATCTAGCATTTCATTTATACATGGAATCTAAAAAAATAAAATAATTGACAAATATAATAAAACAGGAATAAACTCACAGGTACAGAAAATAAATTAGTAGTTAACAGTGGGCAAGTGATGATAGGAGGGGCAAAATAAGGCAAGAGGACTAAGAAACAAAAACTATTAGGTATTAAAAAAAAAAAGATACAAGGATAGCACAGGGAATATAGCCAAATGCTTTATAATAACTTTATATAGGGTATAATCATATAAAACAAATCATAGTATACTTGAAACTAATAAAATATTGTAAGTCAATTATACTTCAAAGTTTTTTTTTTTTAATTTTAAAAAGAACAGGTACACAAAGGTTACCATAAAAAGCCAATTCATCACAGGGAAAAAAAGTGTGACAGACTACATAATTGAGGTCTATAAATTATAAATTATCACTATGTAGCACCTAAATTTGTACCAAATTCTAGATCAGAACAAGAGTCTCTTCTCCATCTCAGAGAATCTCTCCATTTAAAAGATACTCCAACGAGGTACATGAAATGAATTTATTATTTCAACAAATATTTATGAAATTCATTTACCTTCTTTTCTGAGCACAGAGGTAGGACAAAGAGAATGAAAACGCAAAGGTAAAAGTAGAAGCTAGTGTAAAAAGAACCCTAATTGCTAAAAAATTTTATTTGACTTTGGAATAATTTAGCCACTTAAAACCTGTGAGCTTCTTACTTCCCATCTACAGCTTTATAAATAGAAAGTTTTACTGATCCTTTCCAGCTTCAAAATTCAATGAGCCAAAGGTTCTCCAAAATATTCTGTTTCATCTCTGAGTGAGACTGAGATATCAAGAATCAGAAAGAACACAGATTCATCAGGGATTTTAAGATTCAAAAATGGAAGTTGATGTGTTAGTCGCAGGAAACAGACAAAGTCAGTCATAGTATTTAAGGACTATGTGCTGTCTATGAGGTTCACATAAAATTGTCAAAGTTGAATCATTAATAAAGGTCTTTCCTACAGATAGTAACTAAATTTCCTCTTGGCAAGTTTTAAAACAAATTTTCTTTAATCCCTATGTGAGAAAAATATCATATTTATATTAATTTTCCAGAAAGGCTTGGTATTATATACCATCAAGTAAATTATATTTTACCCTTTTCAAATTTTATACTTTCACATGAAATCAACACTAAATACAGTTTTAAGAAAGGAATTTTTCCCCCAAATAAAACTAAAAATCTCACAAGTTGTGAATGACTGGATAATTTGAAACATTTAAATCTATTAATGTTTTGAAGTTTGAAGTACGGATAATAATATACTCTAATCTTCTATCTGTCCTTAACTTCAAAACAACTGCCTTTTCAAATTCAGATATATTTCCTAACCTAAACTAGGTGTTGATATTTATATTATGTACAAAATTTACATGAAGGCATATTTTTCCAACATATCTTTTGTTGACAATTAAAAGTATTTTTAAATTGTTAGTATTAACTTACAAAGAAAAAGGAGAAACATAATAAAATATTAAAAATACACTGTATACCTTATGCCTACTATTTCATTAAAAATGTTAATATACAAAAGACAAGTTAAATAAACCATTCCATAAAATACATTGCCCTAAGAAGAAAATATCTATTAGAAAATCATTAATTTTCTCTTCAAGTAACAAATGAAACAATTTTATCCTGTTCTATTCTACTTTCCTTGATTTTATTACTAGAAAGATGATATTTTTCTTTTGGTAAATATCTCTCAAGTTATTCACGGTGCACTGTTGGACTTTCAAACTACATCCAGTTGAACTGGGATTTCAAGTTGGTCTTTACCATATATGATTAAATGTTTTCACCATTACAGATGACAATTTTATATTACTGTTTGGCAACAAATATTTCTTTAAATGTTTCATTTTAAATATTCAGAAATCAATAAGTCAGTCAGTTAATATATTAATACATTAAACAGACAAATGAATAAGCTTGGTGAACTATATTGGTAATCATGTGGGGCTTATTTATTTGACATATTTCTTGTTTTTCTCATATCTCACTTCTATTTTTAACTAAACTTTGTTATATATCCCTAATCATATCTCACTTCTATTTTTAACTAAACTTTGTTATATATCCCTAAATCCTTGATATTTTGTATATTCTATTTAGTTTCCAAAAATGATTTTTCTTTTCCTATCATGATGAGTTTTTACTACATAAATACCTTCTAATTTTACAAAAGTATTTTTAACTGTTAGCATCTATATTCTTCTAAGAAAACAGCACTGTTTTTAATCACAAAAGTAGAATTTTCTCTGAATAATACAGTTTAAGTTCCTCTAATTTTTACAATATATTTCTTTTATTTTGAAAAATATTTAATAACAATATGTATTTTAGTCTGACCTCATCAGAGGGCAAATCTTAAAAGCAACTTCTATCATGTAATTTTTAAGTTCCTCAAGTATTTCTAAGTCAGTATGCATCCCCACCCAACTAAGCCAGAGTATTAGAATTTCCTGAGAAAATTATTTTGCCTAAGTGCTAATTTTGGGAAAATGCTATTAAAGCAATATATATCAAATGGAAATATTAAAACATAGAATGTCATATCAAGTTTCATCCCTCAACAACTAGAAAATAATAAATATTCTTCAGGTTAATTTATAAATGAGAATCTCTTAAAATGAATTAAGAGTATAAAGTATATCTTGAAGCTGAGTTGAAAAAATAAGGATTCAAAAAAGTATTATAAATATGGGTGGAAAATTCACTAAATTTTGAAAGGTAATCTGCACACTAATGCAATGGACAGTGGATCCTCTATTTGAACTAAACATGCATTTTTGCATTTTAATGCTGCAGTGGAGTTCCCCTAGCTCTTTACAGAACTTCAGTATTAACTCTCTCGATAAATTCCCTAGTCTTCTGGATGGTGAGATATATGGTACTTAAACAGCTTTCATGGTTTTGGGTCCACTCCCATCCCACAAGGAATTTTAATTTCTTCTATTTCAGCCTTCATTTTCATAAAATTATATATTATATACACACATATAATAAACATAATTTTATTTATATATATACATAAATACAAATTTTTTTCTACAAAAGTTTTATCCAAGTTTTGTCAACTTCTTTACAATTCATTTTTTGTCATATTATCTCATTTCTTAAATTTTGTAATTTTTTTTATTTTTAAAAAATATATTTTGGTAAATTCTTATTTTTCTTTGAGTATGTGTTTCGGGGACACATCATTCTGATTTGACTTCACTGTGTTAGGGGAATTACTTATTAATAATTCTCATTTTCTTTTTGTTTCACACAACTTGTATAAAATTCAACCACAGTTCTTTTCTATCACTCATAAGGTGAGATGAGCTCCCAAACAGGGATGATCTCATCACCACCGGGACACCTGGAAACGTCTAGACATTTTTGGTTATTATAACTGGTGGGTTGCCACTGACATCTACTGAGTAAGACTAAGAATATGGCTAAAAATTCTGCAATGCATAAGACAGTTTCCCTCAATAAACAACTGTCTGGTCCAAAATGTCAATGGTATGTAGATTGGGAAACTCTGGATCCACATTCTGATAAAGGAATAATCAAGATTCCAGAGAAGATAGTTTTCATGAGCTTCATAGCTCTAATATTGCTTCTTCTGTTGTAATCATAAACTACTCAAAACTGGGTCTTCATAATTTCTGCCATGTACTTTATCTTTTTCCCACATGTATTTTCATCTGTACTATTCTTTAGATTGCCCTTCATCTTCCTTGTCTTTTCAACCTTAATTTTACTCCCAAGGTCTGTTCTTAGTACAAGTAGTTATGTTAGGAATTACAACCTGCAAAGCCCCTTCCAGTCGGGGCTGCTTTTATCAGATTGGCCTTCTAAGGTTTCCATAAGCATTTATGATCTTTCATTTTTGAGGTGAGTATCTATTGGAAAAAGCTGACTTAAAAAACTAAGATCATGATGTCTGGTCTCATCATTTCATGACAAACAGAAGAGGGAAAAGTGGAAGCAGTGACAGATTTTATTTCTTGGGCTCCAAAATCACTGCAGATGGTGACTGCAGCAGCCATGAAATCAAAAGATGTTTGTTCTTTGGAAGGAAAACTATGACAAACATAGACATCATACTAAAAAGCAGAGACATCACTTTGCCAACAAATGTCCATACAGTCAAAGCTATGGTTTTTCCAGTAGTCATCTATGACTATGAGAGTTGAATCATAAAGAAGGCTGAGCTCCGAAGAACTGGTGCTTTCAAACTGTGGTGCTGAAGAATACTCTTGAGAGTCCCCTGGACTACAAGATCAAACTAGTCAATCCTAAAGGAAATCAACTCTGAATATTCATCAGAAGGATTGATGCTGAAGCTAAAGCCCCAAAACTTTGGCCACGTGATGCAAAGAACTGAGTCACTGGAAAATACCCTGATGCTGGGGAGTATTGAAGGCAAAAGGAGAAGAGGGTGGCAGAGGACGAGATGGTTCGATGGCACCATCAACTAAATGAACATGAATCTGAGCATACTCCAGGAGATAGTCTGGGAGAAGGACAAGGGAGCCTGGCGCACTGCAGTCCATGGGGTTGCAACAAGTCAGACATGACTTAGTGACTGCAAGGTCTCCAGTTATCAAGCCCATCGGAAGTCTCTACTTGCCTGCTGCTTCCTCTTCACAGGTGCTGATACATGATATACCACCTTGGTGCCCAATGTTTAACTCACATTTTCTTTTCTTAATATTGTCATGTACACATTTTCACTTAGTTTTCTTAGATGCTATCCATGGCACTTTTTAACCAATGATTCAATTTCTTATGAGCATCATGTTTTAATTATATGAATTAAAAATTCTTAAAATAATCTTGCTATGTCTTCTTGAAAATGCTTGACAATCTATACTTTAAAATTAGGTTGCTAGTTTAAATTTTTAAATTTACAGGCAACATCATGTTTCTATTTTTCTTTCAATGTCTTTTAATCTGTCCTTCATTTGTAGCTATGTCATTCTGTAGCTATGTCACTGTGCCACTCTGTTTTCTTTTTCTATATATTAAATACATATTTTATATATAATATATATATTAAATTTTTCAAAATAATTAATGTCAAAGAACCAATAAACAATTCTGGTCTTATTTTTATCTTTTTTATCCCTCTATTTTCTTTCATTTGCTATGTTGGCCTTTCTAAATTATTAGGTTAGATCTTTTGGTCATCACCTCTTACCTCTTTTATTCTCATTTATATGAACATAAATTTAAATTACTTCTTATAAATAGATCTTACTATTTAAAAGAATCCTACTAATTTGAAAAGTTTTCATTAAATTTTAAATTAATTTCCAAACTAATGTTATTATAGTTATAAAATTGTGGTTTTGTATCCTTTCAACTAAGGGTCAGTTCTTGATTATTACATGCTTGAAAATAAGTTTATTTTATTTTGTAAGTATATATGCATATTTCTTTAGAGCAAGTTCATTAATTAAATATTTTTAAAATCCTTTGATCCTTACTGCTGCTGCTGCTGCTAAGTCGCTTCAGTCGTGTCCGACTCTGTGCGACCCCATAGACGGCAGCCCACCAGTCTCTGCCGTCCCTGGGATTCTCCAGGCAAGAACACTGGAGTGAGTTGCCAAGCTATTTATTCTACCAATGGTTCCAGAGAAAATTTTAAATCTCCACACATGAAGGTAGATGTGTCAATTTTAAATTAATATACTCTTTTGCAACATTTTGTCTTACATAATTTGTGGTTATTTTTTATGCTTTATAAAATGTTAAATTGTAGTATGCTTTTTGGTGAAGTTTTAAATGTAGTTTCTTACTGTATTAACTCTTTTTCATTAAGCATAGGACCTCACATATTAGAAATTTCTGAATCAGCCTTAGTGGAGATGCATCACAGCCTATTAGAGCATAAAGTTGCTGCACACTTCGAAAGGAATCCATTTAGGTCTTTGCTATTTCCAAACCATCCACAATGCAATCCTATAGGAAATATTTCTATATGTTTCTAGGTATTCTTTATGAATGTACACCCTGTTTGTCCATCTTTAGGTTTTTCTTTTTTTCCTGCTTCTATCAGAACTCACTTCAGAATGCTTCACACTGTTACAGAGTTAATATATAATCATTTTAATAGCACTCTTGACCAAAGGATTTTTTTCCTCCCTGTTTGGATGAACCTTTTCCTCACCTAAATCTAAATATCTTTATATCATGTGTATTGGAACAGCAAGCACTAATTTAAAAATCACACCGTAAAAGAAGTCTACTTACATACTTGGCCCTCAAGAATATCTTTCAATATTATATTGATCTAAATCATTTAAAAAGTACTACTTCAGGTGAAGGAGTCCACTGGTGAGGCGTCCACTGCCAATGCAGAGGACATAGGTTTGATCCCTGGTCCGGGAAGATCCCACATGCCACGGGGCAACTAAGCCATGTGCTGTAACTACTGAGCCTGCACTCTATAGCCCAAAAGCAGCAACTACTGGAGCCCGTGAACCCTGGTGCCCCTGCTCTGCTACAAGAAAAGCCACCCCAATGAGGAGCCCACAAGCCACAACTACGGTAGTCCCCCTCACGACAACTAGAGAAAAGCCTAGGCAGCAACAAAGATCCAGCACAGATGCAAATAAATGAGCATTTTTTCAAAGTACTACTTCTCATATTTTCTGTCATTCTCACTTCCTACAACAGTTATTTTCCTAACTCCTTTCTACCCTAACTGTATACTTTCAGCAAGTAAAAGTAACAAGCAAATGAAAACAACAAAAACACTGTCAAAAGTCCCTTGTTTTCTCAATGCCAAGCTATAAACTGAAAAGAATCTATCTATATATTCTTAGTTTAATAAATGGCTGTCTACTATCCTATTTGAGGACAGAATGATATCTTGTCCTGAGGCTACCATTATTTTTTCAGAAGAACTAAAATGCATTTCTTCTTTATTTATACCAAGATAGTCTTTCATTTTGATTCCTCAGGTTAACTTTTTTTCACATATAAGTTTTTGTTATTAAAAAATAAAACAATAAAATAGAAAATAAATTCACATATCCTTTCCAGTACAGTCTTTCTGGCCTCCTCAAAACCTAATTCAGAGAGTCCATATTTTCCAATTCGTATTTCCTAGCTTTCTATTCAGTCCTCAAGCACTTTGATTTCCTCACCCATCTTTCCACAAGTATAGCTTGCTGTGATCATACTAAGCCAGTGTTTTAATTCATACATTTTGTTGATCATTAAGTATGTATGTTGTACTAGTTGTTGGCGCTGCAAGATTATGTTAAAAAAATTTAACATGAATTCATTGTTTTCATTAATACTATTTATTATAATTCAGAAAGACTCTGATTCTTATTTTTTTATTATTAAGTGTCTCAGTAATTTTTTTAAGAAAATTTAGTATTTACAATGCTATTAAGCTAAGATATCCACTATGCACTTAAGACCTCCATTACAATAGTAGAGCTTCCAAAGATAATCCTGTGTGTAACCTCATCCTTTTTGCATGTCTTTTATCAAGTGGTCATTAAAATTATGTAGTATAACTTCAAGCATATATTATACATCTAAAATGCAAATTTTAACATTATGATATTTTACACTACCAGAATATGATACTGAGATCTCATATCTGCTTTATGCTTCAAATTAGTGCAGAGAATATCTTTTGCTTTATCTTAATTTGTTCTTAACATTTATCATGC
The DNA here is from genome assembly GCA_006408695.1 of Aepyceros melampus. Lineage (NCBI taxonomy): Eukaryota > Metazoa > Chordata > Mammalia > Artiodactyla > Bovidae > Aepyceros > Aepyceros melampus. Next base: position 293,289 of record SJXQ01011322.1, read on the forward strand.
TTTCCCACCCATAAAAATTAAAATCTGCATTATGAACTTTGTAGCTAAGAAATATTCCTGAAAAGGTGTTTTAGCCTTTAGTACTAAATATTCAAAGCAGTCATGGATCTTTCATTTGATGTGTTATTACCCATTATACTTCTGCCACCTTCAATCACTAAAATGATGGGTAATGTGGACCAAGAATTATGTTAATTTTCAAATCTTTGGTCATTTTTTCAGTTTATAAAGTAAAATTATGTTCATTATAAAAGTGAGATGATAATAATTTCTAAATACAGTGGTGAATTAATATTTTTAGAGTTGATTTACAATATCAATTACAATGAAGCAAAGATGGAACTGAGCAAAGGTTAGCATTACTAGGTAATTTGATACCTTCACAGAAAATTCATTTCAGTTCAGTTCAATTCAGTTGCTCAGTCGTGTCCGACTCTGCGACCCCGTGAATTGCAGCACACCAGGCCTCCCTGTCCATCACCAACTCCCGGAAGACTAAATATTTGTTTTTTAGGGTGTGGTTATTTGCTTTAGGATGTTTTCATTTTAAAACTTTGACAGAGCTTTGTAAATGTGTATATTCCAACAAAATTGAAGAATTTTAAACAAAGTGGTCAATACCAGTCTCTTTATGCCTGTCTCCCAATTTTAGTAAGCCAGGTATTTCAAGATCATGCAATTATTAACTCCAGAATTCTTGACTGGCTACTGACCCAATGAATCAGTATTGGCTGGCAATATAGTTTTTTGTAATAAGCCAGTTTTAGGAGCATTTTGAATTTTAAATAACTTTCCAAATAAATTGTTATCAGTTATATAAATTGTCTATGTCATATAGGATTTGTTGATACTTTTGTTGCTTCAATACTATATAACAGTTCTCTCAGAAGGGAACTATCATCAAAAGAGGAAGCAAAAACAAAAGAAAATGTAGAGAGGACTAGATTTTGATATGAAATGATTATGAATTGAGACTACTAAAAAATGAATTAATGTTATTTAATTTAGTGGTCTGGCTTCCCAAGTGGCTCAATGGTAAAGAACCTGCCTGCCAATGCAGAAGCCGTTGGAGACACAAGTTACATAACTAGGTCAGGAAGATTCCTTGGAGGAGGAAATGGCAACTCACTCCACTGTTCTTGCCTAGATAATCCCATGGATAGAGGAGCCTAATGGGCTATAGTCCACAGGGTCACAAATAGCTGGACATAACTGAGGAAGAATGTAATTTAGTGGTCTATATACTCTACTAATTATAGTAAAGTACAACTCTCTTGACTAGTTTCTTATTAGTATTTTGCTAAATTAAATCCTTACAAAAAGGAAGATTCTACACGATCATGTATTTATTACCTTAAAATATTTTAGTCAAATTAAGGAGTATATGTAATTGGCTGGTTGATTCTAACTGTGCTGAGAAAGTGCTGAAAAGAATAGTCTCAGCTTTAACTCTGCATTAGTGACCTAAACATCCTCTCTTTGTGTCCTGAAAGAAATCCTTATCTCCTGCAACTAATGGGTCAAAATTTATGAAAAACCAGTTCCAGAATATCATCCTGTAAGTGGCTGAATTACAACAGAAATTGAATTCTAATCCCATAGCATATCTGCTGCTAAAGTGAAGTTACTGTTTAGGACGGAATGGGATTCTAAAAAACTGGAATAGGATATTGAGTGGATCCTGATGAATCTGGGACAGAAAACCCATCAATTCTGCTTAGTCTTCTTTACCAACAGAAGCATCTATTCTTCCTCTGTCTGAATGGGTTAGTCCTCTTTTGCCTGAAGAAACTGTAATTGCATCCTCTGTGGTAGTTTCCCAGCAAGCTACTGCTGATTCCTTTCCATCTCTCTCTGCTTTTAGACTAAAAGTAGACTCAAATCTTATCAGGCCCCAAAGGGTAAGATACAAAGTTAGACTCATAAGGAAGGGAACTACTCACCAAAGTAACTGAATTTTTTAAACTATTATGCAGAATAAAATCTGGGAATATGTATGGGACTCGGTCATAAACGTGTTGAATCATGATGAAAAGAATATAAAGTTGGGTCAGGCTGAATTTATTGATACTGGCCACTAAAGAGAGATTCTGGATTTTATATTTAACTTTATACGCTTTAAAGGGCAAACATAGCCTGTAATAAATGAGGTTAAAATGCTATTAATAAAACTGCTATAGTATAATGTTGAGGTGGGTATCCAGAGACAAGGGATATTTTAATGTTAGGGTATATAACATGTAGATCTGCTCAAGTTCTCTTGGAATGTCCAAAACGACATATCTTTCACTTGACTATGAGAGATATATCTATGAGAGAAGCCCCACCATCCTTGAAAAACTCTGTAACAGCTCTTGCTTGTAGACCAGACATTAGAGCAGAAACTACTGCCATCAAACTACTCCCATAAAATGTAATGGTAATAATGGGAGCCTTGATGGCAGCAGCTTAGTGACTATGATTAATTGCCATAAATAAGGTAGGCATGGTTACTCTAATGGACTACATACAGAACCAAGGCTGTAATCAGAACACTGATATACAGAGGCCTATGGTGTTGGCTGTTTTATCATGGTGTGTCTAGAAGGCATCTCAGAAGCACATGAATTCTACAAATTTACTCCATAGTCTAATCAGTAGGGACAGTGTTCCCCTTTCCCTTCCACAAGACATCACATTGGTCCACTACAATAGTGAGATTATGTTGACTGGACCTAGTAATCAGGAAACACACCTAGTCTAGTCATACTGCTAAGTCACTTTTGTGTAACGGGTGGGAAATAAATACAACAAAAATTTAGGGGCCTTTAACCAACCTCACAAAAGCTTCTAGTTATAGTCATGACTAAATTGCTGTATCTGGCCCCTCCAACAAAAAAAAAAAAGAGAGAGAGAGAGAGAGAGAAAAGAGAAACAACAGAACAAAACAGACTTGTGGGTCTCAGGATTTTGAGGCAATATAATCCCTCATTCAGGACTGCTACTCTCGTGCATCTCCTGACTAAGCCGAAAAGCAGCTAGTTTTGAGTGGAGCCTGGAACAAAAGAAAACCCTGCAACATCTACAAGTTGCCGTGTTAACAAAAGTTCCATAAATGCCTGGAACAAAAAGTAAGAAAATACATACCTTTCCTGTCCTTGCAGATTGGCTCTGTTAAGTTGTTCTGATGCTTTACAAGGCCGCTGACCGCTCCAGTCTGCAGCACGAAGTTTCCCGCCTTGAGCTGGAAGATCAGGCCAGGAAGAAAGCTCCGCGTTCTCCCCCAGGTCTCGTCTGAGCATGCGCCTAGTCCTGCGCATGTGCGTGGCTTTTAAACCCCCCTTGTGAGCGGGCGATTTCTCGTAACCCGCTTCACCGAAAGAAATACTATCTTCAGCTTTTTCCTCTCAGAGTGACTCAAATTTCCTGTTTTCTTTGCTGGGAATCTTTTGTCCAAGGTCGCAGACAGGTTTTTCATTTGTCTTTTAATGTTTCGAGGACGCCTGCAACTTCTAGAAACGCTAATGCAGTTTCACGAGAAGGTCTGCTCTGCTCTTTATGGAGCACGCTGGGAACCTGGGCTGCGTTTTTTCGAGACCGCTGGTGAGTCGGGGCCTCCGGTGGCTTTTATTTGATATGGCGTTCACTTGGTTCCTGTAAACCTCCCACTGTTTTCCAGAGTTCCCACAAGTTGTTTCTGACACTTTTTGCTTATTCCCTTCTCCCTGTTTTTGTGGAGAAATGAAGCCCCAAAGTTACCTACACTGCCACTGTTGCTAATACCATACCTCTTTTATAAAGACTTTTGAAGTCAGGAAGTGAAAGTTCTTTTTTTTTTTAAGACTTTTTTACTTTTTGTATCTTTTGCTTTACGTATTTTAGTAATATTTTGTAACGTTTGAAATATTCTGCCTAGACTTAATTACCATGAGCTTATGAAAGAGTGGACACAAAATTTTTCGGTAATTAGAATTTTAATTACCTCAAAATTTTGTAGTTTTGTGTGTGTCTCTTTTTCCACTTCTTTTGTCAACTATAATTCTAAGTATTCTTTTTGTTACAATGCATATACTTAGTTTCTTAATTTCATTTTTTACGTTTTTTTTAAGGGGTTATTTATTGCTAGTGTATGAAAATACATTTGGTTTTTGTATGTTGATCTTTATTCTGAGTTTTTATTTAGCTCATTAGTTTTTATAGATTTTTTTTGTGTGTAATTTTTAAGATTTTCTTTATCCATGTTCGTATTATCTGTGAATAAAACAGTTTTAAACGTGGACTTTTTTTTTTTTTTAATATTGCCTGATTGGCTACTTGCTCTGGCTAGAACCTCATGTGTCATCCTGAATAGAAGTGGTGATGGAAGACTTTTTGCCATGTTCCTGATTTTAGGAAGAAAAAGTCATTCTTTCACTATTTTAGTTTGTTGAGACACTTTCCCAGAAAAGTGGATTTTTCTTGAGCCATTTCCTTATTAATTACAAGTGGCATTGTTTCATGTGTCTGATGATTGTTTAAAAAAGCACAATAAACACTCTTTTGTTCTATCACCAGCCAAAAATAATTGACATATTTGCATTTAGAGACTGTGGATCTTAAAAATGTACTTATTAGTTATTAACAGGAGTGTCAGTTTAATTGCCAAGAAATATCAGTAATTATCCATTTATTCTAAAGCTCATATAAGTTACTTGAATTATCAGATTTTATTTATGTAATAAGCCTGAATAATAAACCATCTACTGTTATTTTCACCAAGCCTCTTTTCATATTCTCTTAGAGTTAGGTCCACTCAGATATAATCTTTACAGATTAATATGTTGCTCTTTGCCTGCATAGTGTCAAATATGCAAGTAAAAATTATTGTAAAGAAATAAGTTGTAATGTTATTTGAAGTTATCTGTGAGTGGTAGACAATCATATATCAAATGACTAGGAAGGAATACACTAAAAAGTTAACTATAGTTGTGTATCAGTGTTGGATTATGATTAATTTTGGTATTTTATATGCATATTTTCAATTTTATTTTTGAAATATTTTAATATTTAAATAGGTTAAGTAATTCAGCTTGATTTTAGCAAAGAATAACACCTCAGATCTTGTCCCCAACCTGTCATTATTGCATGGATAAATTTTTTTCACAGATTTTACACATTTTTTTTAAAGTTGTCTTCCTTTTAGTCATCTAAATGTCTTAGGAATATCAAGTGATAGAAGCAGATAAAAAGAGATAAGTGTGAAATGTATCATAAGAGAGAGATGACACCCAGGAGAATTCTAGGTGGTATGTAAACAAGCATAGGAAAAATCAAACATTTAACTTAACCTTATTTGCTATTTGTATTGTAGTGCTATTTCCCCATAGATCTTGAGTATTTTTTGCTATCTGAGTGTAACATAAATACACCTATATTTTTAAATTAGTTTATAAGAGACATCATGTGAAAATTGTATGTTCCATGTTTGAATTAGCTAGGCAGGGAAATGAGACTTGGCAACAGTGAGTAAGGGAACCAGGGGGTAACATGAAATCATAAGCCATAGTATTTTTCAGCATACTGTAAAGTATATTGAACTTCCACAAGACTAAGGAGATATTTAAATTACCTATAATTTTAGTGATTCATGATCCACCTGGATTAAAGTTGGATCTCTTCACACATAAAGCTATTTGAACTGTGTTATAACAGTCCAAACCAGCCAACCTCTCTTTGTATTGTGCTTGTGATTTATTTGTACAATTTTCAAAGTTTGGAATATTTTGAGTCTCTTGAATTATTCACCATCTGCTTGTCTCCTTTGAGTGCAGAAGTCACCATTTGCTCTATTGTTGCTCAGGAGCCAATTTGCTTGTATGATACTCCAAGGTTTACTGTGCATCTGCACTATTGCATATTGGAGTTCAGAAAAATATGTCTCTGAAGCTTAGTTTATATATTCAACCAAATGCAATTATTTGGAAAATACAGATCTGTACTAAAATTGATCTGCTCTAATCTAGAGAGAGTTAATATATTCAGTGATCAATTCCATGCAAGGAGTGTAAATTTTACATAGACTAACACTAACAGATTGCAAGGTTTCTAATGAGTGAGTTTCTGTGTCTTCTAGGACCCATACAAATATGCAACCATAATAAATTAGAAGAGCTGGAAAAAAAGGTACGCACACTCTTCACATGGTAATTACCCAAGTGGAGATTATATTAAAATAGATATTTTACTCAATTTCTAAAATAAATTCACACTTTTTTTTACCTTAAGAATGGTAGCATACCTGGAATATTGCCTGAATGTAAAATCATTGTACAGGTGTTTTCTCTACAGTGAGGGGATGTTGAGAGAGAATATTCAATTCAATAATTCAAGAAGTTTCAAAAGGTATTACAGTAACCTAGAGTTGGCAGTTATGCATAATTTTCATATGCAGTTTACATAAAACTTTCTAATTCTAGACATCATCTCAAATTCTGAGAGCTTATAATTTGATTTTTATTGAAACCAGCACCTTGGTAATAATATATGGTACAGCAATATATCTGAGTAACATTTATACGTGAGATATCAACATGACTAAAAATATTATTAACAAGAAGTCTGAATTTCCTTATCCTGAAAGGCATAGAATAAAAGTACATTCTTTCACTGGTTTGTCTACTCTTTTCCAAATGTTCACAAAATAATGCAAATATAATCCTCCAAAGAGAAACGAAGTGCTGTTTTCAATATCAATAAAAGAGATGAAGTAATTGAACATAAATGTTGCTTTTAGAATTTATGTCTAGGTTGGGCAGTAACCAAATTGCGTTCTGTTATAAAAGATAGCTGTGATTGCTATCTATATGAGCCATATTGCCCATTTGCACAATGTTGAAAATTCAGTAGTACTGGACTTTGCAGTGTCTAATTTGTGTAACTGTCAGGGTGAGGGGCCAGGATCTTGGTGCATTTTAAGATGTTGCTAATTCTGGACACCAAATCCTCCAAAAATTTCAATTTTACTATTTTTATCATTTGTGGTATTGAATGCTCTTACCTGTTTTCCAGTATTCTGGGTTTCAAGTTTTCAAGACAAATTTATTATATCACTCATACAGCCTACAGTCTTCCCATGGAATATAGATAGAATATATACCCAAAGCTGTTACAAACTCCAGTATTGTTGCAAATTTCTAGATGGCAGTTAAATGTTCCAGTTAGATTAGTTAAAGTAATCTCCTAAAATGGTGCAAACTGACAAAATACTCTGATTTATACATGCCTCACTTTATTTCTAGTATCCTGTTTCTCTTTACGGCCTGGAAAAAGATGGGTAAGCCAGCATCATTTTTTTTTTCTTTAAAATGGAAATAAAAATATTAAAAATAGACTACAAGCCTGCTTTTCAACAGTTTAACTTGACTTTAAAGACACACAACACCCCTTATACGGATTATCTGACTTCCAAAGACAATGTGAAACCTATCTACCATCCCCTTCACTGTCTACCATCAGAAGAGGGAATGCTTCTCTCCTTGAATCTGAACTACTTTTGACGGTTTCTGACCCAGTCACTAAGAAGACCTAGCAGCCTAAGGTCTCCATCATAGAGTCCTTGCCCAGAAGTCCAAGTTGTCCTGCTAGAAAGAGCATATGATGAGATCTTGGAAAATTAGCTACAAAAGAGAGAGACCAAAAAGAATAGTACAGAAGCAACAGACAGCCCAGACACTATCTGATTATACCTGCTTAAGAGAACTTAAGCCAGATAGATAAAACAATCTATACTAGCTCATTCTCAGAATCATAGAATAGAATAAAATGGTTGTTGAATGAACCACCAAATTGGAAGTTACCTGTTACTTGACAATATTGAAGTGAAATAACATATTGCTATCACACTAAAAAAAAAAAAAATTCTCCATCATAGAGTCCTTGCCCAGAAGTCCAAGTTGTCCTGCTAGAAAGAGCATATGATGAGATCTTGGAAAATTAGCTACAAAAGAGAGAGACCAAAAAGAATAGTACAGAAGCAACAGACAGCCCAGACACTATCTGATTATACCTGCTTAAGAGAACTTAAGCCAGATAGATAAAACAATCTATACTAGCTCATTCTCAGAATCATAGAATAGAATAAAATGGTTGTTGAATGAACCACCAAATTGGAAGTTACCTGTTACTTGACAATATTGAAGTGAAATAACATATTGCTATCACACTAAAAAAAAAAAAAATCTTACAGTGTGTGTCATTCATTTGGGGATAACATGATGGGTAGAAGCTGGAAGCTCCTTGCTAAGATGTAGGATTGAAGGAAAGAAGGAAATTATTTGAGCTGAAAAGAAAGGGACCTAAGTTATAGTAAACAAAGCAGTCAATGAAGGCATCATGAAAGATGAAAGGAAATCTAAAAAACTTGTTGATCTGGTTAATGAGATATCTAGGCAGAATGTTAAGAATGTAAGCTGTTGTATGGTTTTGTTTGGTTTAAAACAAAAATCTGTCAATATAAAGTATAGGAGAACTCAGATGAGCTAAAAACTGCTCAATTTGACAGGATAACTGAGAGGAAACATAAACAAGCAAGGATGTTCTGACTTCAGAAATAAAACTTTGTCTTATTTTCTGTTTTTCTAGAAGACCAAAAAGGATAGAAAGTAGGCAATAGCCTCAGAGCAAAGGTCAGATCTAGGCCATTGTCAGTAAAACTCAACCTTGAGATAAATTTTAAATCAAGGATTAGTGTAAACTCCTTTGTTAAACATCCAAAAACAAAAAAAAAAGTTATTTCTAAACATTTTCCCCTAGTCATAAAAGTCTCTTGATCAAAAGTATGATTTCTAAGAATCTTAAGGATGCTTTACCCCAACAGCCTCACAGGAGAAAATGGTGGCAAAGGTTTCACCTTTGGAAGAAATGAATGGTATTTTTAATCTAAATAAATTTATTCTAATTTGACACTTATTGTTAAAGGAATCATACCACCTTGTACTGAAAGGAATAGATGAAGTTCATAATGGCAAAAGTTGCCCTGGGACCAAATCTATAAGCAGGATGCAGGCTGAAGAAGTTAATGAGCTGAAATTTGAGTCATTTCTTAGACAAAAGTGAAGTTAACTCAGAGGACAAACTAAGGGCTGGAGATTGGACTCTTTGCCACCCCATGAATCGCAGCACGCCAGGCCTCCCTATCCATCACCAACTCCCAGAGTTCACTCAAATTCACGTCCATTGAGTCAGTGATGCCATCCAGCCATCTCATCCTCTGTCGTCCCCTTCTCCTCCTGCCCCCAATCCCTCCCAGCATCAGAGTCTTTTCCAATGAGTCAACTCTTCACATGAGGTGGCCAAAGTATTGGAGTTTCAGCTTTAGCAGCATTCCTTCCAAAGAACACCCAGGGTTGATCTCCTTTAGAATGGACTGGTTGAATCTCCTTGCAGTCCAAAGGATTCTCAAGAGTCTTCTCCAACACCACAGTTCAAAAGCATCAATTCTTCAGTGCTCAGCCTTCTTCACAGTCCAACTCTTAATCCATACATGACTACTGGAAAAACCATTAAAAAGAATGAAGCAATGCCATCTGCAGCAACGTGGATGGACCTAGAGATTGTCATATTGAGAGAAGTCAAAGAAATATCACATGATACTGCTTAAATGCAGAATCTAAAAAAGAAAATGATACAAATCAACTTGTTTACAAAACAGAAACAGACTCAACATACCTAGAAAATGAAATTATGGTTATTAGGGGATGAAGGGTGTGGCTATGGAGTAGAGAGTTTGGGATTGACATGTACATACTGCTGTATTTAAAATAAATGACCAACAAAGTAAAAAAAGAGTACAGAGAAGGTCTCCAACCATCCCCACCCCCGAAAAAAAAAATATATATCGTTAAGACAGCTTCCTCTTCTATACACTTGTGCCTGCAAGACATCAGGCAGGAAATTCAGGCTACTCATGTAGAGAGGTCCTGGATGATGAGGTATCAACTAGAGAGAAAAACCACTTGGAGAAGTACAAGATTATAATTAACCAGCTTCAGCTTTAATCCCAGCTCCCATTTAAGAGACTGCAACCACTTGAGATGCCTGAAGCAAGACAAGTGACTCAGTCAGCTGAGCTCCATTCAGATTGTGACATAAGAAAATGGTGGTTTGTTTAAGCTAGATATTGACAACCATTTTGCAAAGGATCATATATTAAATGTTTTAGGATTTGTGGTCCACATATGGTCCCTGGCCTTACAGACCTTTAAAAGTATGAAAATCATGCTTAACTTGCAGGTTTAAAATCAAGACCACAGGCTCTGGGTATTTTTTCAGCACATATTTTAAGCCATTACATCTTAGGCTTGTTTGTTATGGTGCAGGATGTAACCAAAATAATTTATGCTGCTGCTAAGTCGCTTTAGTCATGTCTGACTCTGTGCGACCCCAGAGATGACAGCCACCAGGCTCCCCCATGCCTGGGATCCTCCAGGCAAGAACACTGGAGTGGGTTACCATTTCCTTCTCCAATGCATGAAAGTGAAAAGTGAAAGGGAAGTCATCAGTCATGTCCGACTCTTAGCGACCCCATGGATTGCAGTCTACCAGGCTCCTCCACCCACGGGATTTTCCAGGCAAGAGTACTGGAGTGGGGTGCCATTGCCTTTTCCAAAATAATTTATAACCATAGTTAAATCATAAGAGGGAAATTTAACAGCACATTTAAGAAGCTAATACATGATAGCAGCAGATGGAACAATACATTTTTGTTACATTTTTAAAACAAAATAAACTCATACCTAGAAGGTAATATTCTTTGACTTGATTTTTCAAACAGTAACACAAAAGAGAAAAGTGTGTTAAAAAGTAAATAACCACTATTTCTAGGAATAAAAAGTAACATTACAATTTTAGTTTAAATATATTCTAGTTGATCAAATAGATTGAATCTCTGAATCCCAACTTGCTGCCTATAAATTTCAAAACAGTTCTTTACCAAAAGCATATGTCTCATTTTACCTGGCCAAAATCCATCATATTAACTGACAAGAACTGTCTAACCCACATGTATACCAATATTTGTATTTAAGACCCTGTGACTCCTTATTTGTCTTGTTATAAAACAAATTATTTTAGACAGCCCTGGTAGCTCAGACGGTAAAGCGTCTGCCCACAATGTCGGGAGACCCAGGTTCAATCCCCGGGTGGGGAAGATCCCCGGAGAAGGAAATGGCAACTCACTCCAGTATTCTTGCCTAGAAAATCCCATGGATGGAGGAGCCTGGTGGGCTACAGTCCATGAGGTCCCAAAGAGTCGGACACGACTGCAACTTCATTCATTCATTCATGGGATATAGCAGTTGTTTAGTTCCTATGTGGGGGAAAAAAATGTTTACAACATGTACTTTAATGGAGAATGATCATCTGAAGGAAATAAAAGTGGGAAACAATTTTTAACTTGTGTTTATGTCCACATGGTCATTTTTGTAGAGTAACTAACTACTCAGAATATTTGCCAATTGACTGAAAATAAGGTAAGACATAATTAGGTGTCAAGTGGATGTTATGATTGGAAGTTTAGAAAAGGGTATTTATTGCTAAACTTTTTAAAAGTTGACTTGTTACTCATCTTCTGTATTTGTTATTTTTACTATAGATTTAAATATTCTGAAAAATTGGAATCTTTCATTTGTTGTACCATCAGTTATTCAGATTTTTTATTGCATGGCAAAAATGGATAGATTCTATAGTAATCAAAGAAAAAAATATATAGTAGAGTAAAATGAAAATTTGGATGCTTGCTTCTTGGGGGGAATGTACAGAAAATTTAGAATATATTTAACATAAGTGAAATTCAGAATTAAGAATAGTAGTTTTATTTTTTATAATGTGTGTTAATTGATGGACAACTAAAGAAAACTCATTTTACAAGTCTTCATTTGGAATTTTGCTTCAATGTTATTTCTTAAGTATGTAGTCACAAAGTCATTTCATTTTCCTTTTATAAATAGCATATAACATACCAGACATTTTTGTTCATCATTGTTGCATAATAATTTACATTGTTATAGCCCTATAGTATCAATTTCAATCTGGACCCTACCTGATAAACATGCCAAATTGTAGATGATCCTTTCCCTACATTCTCTTACCCATACAATAGTACAACATGCCAAATTCCTATTAGATTTTAAAACTTTGTAAGGAGAATAAATGTGCAGCCCTTGAGATTTTCATAAAAAGCACAAAACACTTCAAGACACCTACTCTAGCCACTGTAAGATTTATGTTCCTAGTTACGTTTATTAGATGATATGAAAGAAATGTCCTTTCCTGTTTTTCACAGGGAAAGAGGACAAAAACTGTATTATTATAACTAACAAAAAGGGAAAGAAAATGCATATATTGTTTGATCTACATTTAGAATGCTTATCAGCCATAAAGTTTTCCACATTCTACTTCTCTAGCATAATCCACATCTAGATCAAACTGTCAGATTCATTTATTTTTAGTTTGTACATTCTGACTAGTAAAATTTGAGAGTTATAATCAAGACAGCAAATTACTTTGTCTCAATTCTGAGAAAAAGAGTATCACTGATTACATACCTAACTTTTCGATTCCAAGATTTCCCACATCACCTTCGACAGACTTCAATGTGATGCTCCTCAGATGTTCATCTGGTGCTAATAAACATTTCTCATGGAAGACCCAACATCACACACCTATCTCTTAATCAGGTCATTGTTTATTAGTGCCAGCCCATGTGAACCAGACTGTATTGTAACAATTAAGTTTTATAATTTAGAATTCAGTATTTCCTCTGAGCAGACTTCTTTTTATCCATCTGCACAAGATACTTCATTATTTTTCCACTGGTTTTTCTTTTTATTTGTTCTTCCTGTTTCAGGAATTCCCTGTAATTCCCCTTGTTAGAATTGTTGATACATTGCTTGAGTAGAAAGAACTGTAGCAACATTTCCGAGAAAAGAAAGCCCACTTTAAAAAAAAAAAAAAAACTGACATTGATTTCACTAATTGCATGTTTTACGGTGATAAAGCAATATAGACATTTTCAAATAATATTTTTAAAGCTATTAATTATTTTAAACTATTATTCATTTACTAAGTACAAGTGCTTTAAGAAAAATTTCATGGTAATTCACTTGTATCTTTCATGTTGCCAATAAAAAACTGAGCATTACTACTACTACTACTACTACTACTGCTAAGTCGCTTCAGTCATGTCCGACTCTGTGTGACCCCATAGATGGCAGCCCACCGGGCTCCCCTGTCCCTGGGATTCTCCAGGCAAGAACACTGGAGTGGGTTGCCATTTCTTTCTCCAAAAAAAACTGAGCATAAATAGTACTTAATACATATTTGTGAATTAATCAATAAAATCATGTTTTTATACTTTCACATATATCATTTGCACTTATATATATGTAAGATGATGCTTTCAGTACCTATTTTTTTTTTTTTTTTTTTGCATATTCTGGCCTTTCTCTTTGAATTCTGAAACCATTATTTAAGGTTTGAACAGAATAAGCACTTTAAAAAATAAAATATTAGTAGCCAAAGTTGTTTCTCCACTGTCAGGGAATCTTCTACATGAAAAGTAAAAACTAATCAAAATTATTATTATCATCAACACATGTAATTATAATTTTTTCCTAAAACAAAAACATAACTTTAACCAATATGAAACAAGAGTTAATATATTTGATATATTTATAGCTTGCAAATCTAAATGAGAAAAAAGTTAAAATACAATCCAAATGCTTAAAAGACATCAACAGAAGACTAAAAATACACATGAATAATAAAATATGAATGCAAATAAAATATAAACAAATTTAAAAAGCATTAAGTGTAAGGTAGCACTTTTCACCCATCAGATTGACATTTTTTAATGATAATGCTTTTGAAGGTAAGGCAGTATGCAAGACATTCAAAGCCAATCAGTGTGTAAATTGATGACATTTATGAAAACATTTAAATATCCTGTGTACTTTAGTATTCCCATAGTAAGTAATCCTTGGGAATCTATCTGATGAGAAAAAGATTTTAAAATGTTAACCAATCCTGTATATGCCAAAACATTTATGCAAACACCACACATTTAAAGAATACCTGAAGTTTCAAACCATAGCAAAATAGTAAATAAACCACCTCTTCCATCCTGATATAGTTACACCTCTCCCACATGCTTGCTAGAATATGCAGCTACAACTTCATATTGCCCACTTTTGAATTAAAGCCTCATTGGGTTGCTTTGAACTGGCAGTACCTAAGAATGATGCATGCACATCAGAAGGATAATAATCTGGAACTGTTTATTGTCTAGTTTTTACCTTAGGTTGCCCAGGCCGACAATGTGGAAAATTACTGAGTTATAGAGTGCTTGCCCTACAATGTCAGAGACAATATGTGTTAACTGTAAATGTCTTCTTTCTATGTTATTTATATAAATGTGTACTTTTTAATACATATGGAAAATGCCAGTTCTTCCTTTGGTAGTCACCATACTCCTTTTACAATGAACTTGAGAAAATAGGTTTTTATTGACTTGTTATGCAAGTTAAGCATTGCAGAACATCTTTTATATAATTTGATTTATTATTTTGATGGCAAAACTTTCTCAATACTCGTGTTTTAGCAAAAACAGCATAATTTTAACCATAGTCACAGTAAGTATATACAAAACTTGGTTATATATACATAAATCCTGTCTGCACCATTTATTAGCTATATGCTTTGAGTAGTGATATTACTATTTAATTGTTTCTTCATCTATAAAATTATAGTAAATAATATGTTGTGAGGACTGATTCACTTGATGTATATAAAGAATTTAGAACAATGCCTGGCAGAGAGTAGGCACCATATGAATGTTATTAACCCAGTAACTTTCACAAAAATACCGATTGCTTGCTACACACTTTTTTTTTTCATGTGTGAAACCTTTACTCAAACAGGCATACAGAGAGCTATGATTTGACTAGCTTTATTGTCTCTGTGGCTTATCCAGTGGCCTACCCGCATACACATTTCTTTTCAATACTATTTGGCAGAAGTGGGAGTTACTTCCTTCTGTTTATCAACTATTTATTTCTAACTACACCACACACACACACACACACACACACACACACACACATGCTTTTTGTATACTTACTGGGGGAAAATCATAGTGTTCCCAGTTTTAGGATGTTGCAGAGACAAATATACATGAAACTTTATTTCAAATATTACATATATTCAAACAAGAGTATAAATTGCTTTTATATGAGATGTGTAGGTTAAAATCATAGCAGGACGATATTGTTTTAGCTTTTTCATCTGAGGGTATTACTGAAAATTCACTAAAAGGAAAAAGAAAGCAACACCGTATACCATTGCTGTTATAGGACTTGTATTTATTATTAAAGGTTCGTGAGGGTAAAATTTGGAGATTCATTCCTTCCACATTTTTGCATGTTCAAGCACTCCTTATGGTTGCAGATTTTGTGGTCTTCTATCCATCTTGATATACTAAAATCCTGCCTTGATAGAATGCTGTGACAGGCATAAATTGATATAATGTGTTTCCTGGCAGTATGTTTTCTCTCTGTGTCTTGATGGTCATAGGAGTACCTGATCCTAAGAAAATTATGCTAAATCCTGCTAAATCTGCCTATGGAAGACAATCTCCTTTAATATCATAAGCTTCTCTGTTGAAATGTTTTGAAAAGTAAAATGTTCCTGTTATATGGCCTTTTACTATTACAAACTTCCTAATAACTTCTCATTGATCCCTTTGCATAAGCCAGACTTAAAACTCAGGATTTTAAACCCATCCATTAACTTGCACAAATTACACTCACTGCCATAACTATTATTCATTCATGGCACCTCACTCTGACATAGTATTTTACCCTACAACCAAGAATGCTCTTAACACCTCATAATAGTTACTTCCTACAGTAGCATGGTATTAGCTTTAATGTGTTCATCTGAAGACAGTATGTAAAGTGACCTGAATGTGATTCTGTTTAATATATCATAAGGGACCTGTACAGTAGTTTTAAGATGACAAATAGTAACTGTGTAGTTATATACCAAACATTTCCTTTCGTAAAATTTGCTGTTTCTTCAAAAGTAGCTATAGCCTATCACATCATTATCCTGTTTAATGAATTCTTTAAATTTTTCTGACAATCAGATTCTTGTTATAATTATTTCCTTGATGGCTTAGAATTAAGATTATTTTTAAAATCCTAGGTTAGCATGAGAAAACACTGCCAAACCATATAATCTCATTCTGAACAAGTTATTTTATTTGTTTCAGTATTTATGTTTGAATCTGTTATGGTCCAACCAGGAGACAAAAACTGCATAACAGTTGTTTTAACAGGCAATGTTTATCATAAAGGTTAGTTCTTAAAGTACTAAAAAGACTTTATCAATTATATGCTACTATGTAACCAACTACTCCTTTACCTAATGACTTAAAACAGTCATGATTTATTTTTTCTCATGATTCTGTTGGTTGCCAGGGATCATCTGGTCTGTTCTTCTATTCCAAATGGTCCAACTTAGATAATTCATACAACTTCATACATCTGGGAGCACAGCTAGAGCTAATCAATCTTAACAGCGCAGAATGTCTCTGACATCTCTGGTAGCTGAAATGTCAGGATCTGCTTCTTCAAAACAGCATAGTTGTACTTCTTACATGGTAGTTCAAAACTTCAAATGAACAAGTATAAAATCGCCAGGCTTCATTCCTGTCCCATGCTATTGGTCAAGGCATGTTGTAGTGCCAACTCAGATCCAACAGGAGGGGAAGTAAACTCTACCTAATGGGAAGAATCACAAAAATGTACAAGAATGGGAGAATAGTTCACAATTACCGTTGAAGACAAGGCATTAAAAAGAAATATGAAGTACATGGAGGCTGGTTGAACAAAGAGAAGATGGGGATAAACTAAATAAATAAATAATAATCTAAACTTAAATAATAAATAATCTAAACTTAAAAGATTAGAGCAGAAGCCACATAAGGCTAGAACTCAGACACCTAGTAAGGTACCACCCAGCCGGTACTGTCTTCTCAAAGCCAGCAGAGAGACCCATGGATGAGACCAGACATTTTACATATTAACACATTGACTCTTAACTGAATCTCATTCCGTCTTCCATGAATCCTGGCATCTCTGAAAGTATATGATAATGATGGTTTTGTTGACTTCTTTAGAAAAGGAATCGTGTTCTTACTGTAACAAATTGTCCACTGTGTGTCACAGTTGTGAATCTACATAACACATAAAGAAAAGTCAATGGGTAGAAAACAGAGTCTATTCTCCTTCTAACTTTTCTCTTCCCTCTTGTACCCACTCTACATGAACCTGACCAAATGGCAGCAGACAGAGCAGAAATGTGGCTTATGGACTCTCTGCCCCAGCATTGAAAAGTCCAGTGTGCCTCGGTGAGTTGAAATCTCAGTACCAGTTCTAGATATAAAAGTCACAGTTCTTCAGTGGATAATTAAAGGTAAAACATCATAAATTAATTTGCTATGAAGTTTTAAAGCTAATAAAAGACACGTTCCCTGATGTTGACTTTTCTCCAATGTTTATTAAAAAGTTACATGATTTTCTTGTGCTAAAACACATATTAAGTCCTATGAGTCTCACAAGTCTGAAGGCAATATCAAAATTAAGTTCAGTGTCACATTATTTTAATAAATTCGTAGACTCCAAGGATGGCTACTTAAAAAGATGTATTTGCGTATTTAAAGTCTGTATATATATATATTTTTTTCTTTTCAGTATCATTAATTTATACCATGGATATATAATGCACCAACATAAAGAGTTCAATTCTACCACAGAATAATGAGAAATATTTTACTTGTGCATATTGTATTTTAATGAATATTTAGATATGCTCAAATGCTAATAATGTGTTTGCAGAATATTTGCAGTAAATAATTCTTGGTTGTGGATAGCAGACCCACCTTGTTTATCTTTAGAAAAATAAATGAAGCCTCAACATTTGTTTCAGCACAGTTATTACGGTCAGTCCTCTGTTCTCTTTTTACTCTTTAGTTTGCTCTTACTATTAATGAAAGGAGAGTTCCACAAACAGTTGAATAGGTTGTAGAAAATTTCTTTTATGTAACAACCTGTAGGTAGATAACTAGAATTTCAATATTTTAAGAAATTAATTGTTATACTTATTTGGAATTAGGATGAGAAAGACTTTGGGATGTGAATGACTTTAACATAAACCTTGTAGCTGAGCAATGAGACTAGAAAAATAAAAGTTTAGACTGCATACCTAAGGCTCTCATCATATAGTATTCTTCATGCAGACTGAATTACTTTTAGAACAGGTGTGCTTTTTCTAGTGGCACTCTGACTAAATGGACTGCTGGCCAGCATGGCTATAATTACATGATGTCAGTATTCCCTGTACTAGGTAGAGATTTTCATTTCATACATCATTCACAAAGAACAGCAGGGATTCCACAGTCATCAGTTCACATTTCAATTGTTTTAAACTCTAGAAGTTGTTTTTAAGTTAAAAAGAATCAAAGATCATGTAGTCAGTCATTATGACCTGCATCTGTATAATTTTAAACCAGGACATTTGCCACTCACTTGGGACAAGACGCAGCAAGTGTTCTTGTAAGAACAATGGAAAGAGGAAAGAAGCTACTATCACAATGTCTCAGTCTTTTAGGAAGAACATTTTTTGTTTGTTTTATTGTTCTATGTGAAATACTGTACAATAGATGATGCTTTCACAAGTGTTATCTCTGATCCTCTGAATACTTAAGAGGGAAAGAGGTACAATGTATTCTCCATCAAAATGCTTTCACATCAACAAACTGACAAAGGAAGTCATTGCACAGACTCTTCTGGTGAATTCTTTTGGTGCCTTGTGGCAAGCAATGGGAATGCTGCACTCAGTAGTTTAGAAAATCCCTCTGTTAGCTTTCTTTGATTTTGTGTAGCCATAGAGAAATTGTAAAGTAGGATATTCTCATTGCCCTTACGGTGCCCCCTGTCTCCATGTAACATTTAATTTACAATACTGTTTTCTGGTTCTGATTCTTTGTTCTCACCATCTGAAAATTTTAAAAAGTGAAGTGTAGAAACATTCCCTAGAAGTTCTTTATTTTATTGCTCATAAAATTCAGTATGCTTTTGTGCAACATTAATAATGCATGGATGCATGGCCATACACATGTTCCAAATGATTTTTTTTAATATATTTTAGTTTAGTTTAGTTTACTTTACAATACTGTATTGGTTTTGCCGTACATTGACATGAATCCACCTCAGATGTACATGAGTTCTCAACCCTGAACTCCTCTCCCACTACCTTCCCCATATCATCTCTCTGGGTCATCCCAGTGCACCAGCCCCAAGCATCCTGTATCCTATATCGAACCTAGACTAGCAATTCGTTTCTTACATGATATTTACCACCCTCTCTCTCTCCCACAGAGTCCAAAAGTCTGTTCTTTATATCTGTGTCTCTTGCTATCTTGCATACAGGGTTATTATCATTTTTCTAAATTCCATATATATCTGTTAGTATACTGTATTGGTGTTTTCTTTCTGGCTTACTTCAGTCTGTATAATCGGCTCCAGTTTCATCCACCTCATTAGAACTTATTCAAATTATTCTTTTTAATGGCTGAGTAATACTCCATTGTGTATATGTACCACAGCTGTCTTATCCATTCATCTGCTGATGGACA
>SJXQ01011323.1:0-12102 GCA_006408695.1 Aepyceros melampus
GCTGGAGCCATTGTTGCAGCTCGGTGAAGAGGCTGTTGCTAGTGGCATCTGGAGCAGGCCCTGTGACAGAGATTTGCTGCATCATGCCTGGGTCGACAGATTTGTTTTGCTGCAAGAAACATGGCCACAGGTTCAGCTTTCAACTTGGCAAGTTTGAGATGCCTGCTAGAGTCCTAGGTGGAGAGGAGATGAAGGCAGTTGAAGGCTTGAATCAAGCCAAGTCAGGGCAGAACATAATTCATAATTCTGAGAGTATAGATTTATTCATGGGATTGGATTCAAAGCAGTAGGTCTCCTAACATAGGGGAAGTGGGGAACAAAGGATGCTACTGGCAGTGATTGCTGACCAGGGATTCTGCTAAATTTCTGTGGTGTGCAGAACCGTCCCCATGACGGAGAATTATGCAGCCATGATGGCGGTAGTGCTAACCGTTCAGAGACCCTGTCCCAGAGCATAAAGGGAAAGTGAGAGGACTGAGTCACTTGCCTGTGTTGCTGTTGTTTAGTTGCTCAGTACTGTGTGACTGTTTGCAACCCCATGGACTGTAGCCTCCAGCTTCCTCTGTCCATGGGGTTTTCTAGGCAAGAATACTGGAGTGGGTCACTGTATCCATCTCCCAGGGACCTTCCTGACCCAGGGGTTGAACCTGTGTCTCTTGCTTTACCAGGAGGGTTCTTTGCCATCAGGAAGCCGAGCTGTGCATGTAGGCACTAGGAAACATGAACAGAGGCGGCTGAGAAAGGAACAGAAGACAAGCAGAGAAGAAACCCTTGGGGTGTGTTATCCAGAGCCCTTTTAATATACCAGGTTTTAGGGATGGGTGGCCGGGAAGCCACTGGTGTGCAATGAACCAGCCTGAAGACACAGACTTTAGCAATCTGTGCCCTCAGGGCTCCTATTGTCCTGGGATGCCGTTTTCAGATGGAGGAACTGAGGACTGGAGAAGAGGCCCCAGGGATGGGATTGCAGAAGCAGGGGTGGTGGAGCTGGAGCGAGCCTCTCTCCCCACAGAGGTTGAGCCTTGTTTATCAAAGTCACCTGGTCTTGTAGACTTGAAATGATGGGACAGTGACTTGAGGGTCTCCAGCTCAGGTTGGCTGGTGCGAACTCCTTATCTGAACATACAAGGACCCATTGGGCCCCTCGCATGCACTCTGAGTTCTCAGAAGTGTGGTTTCTTTCTGTCTTTCTTTCTTTACCTTAAGAAGAAGTGCTTATATTTTTGTTGTAAAACTCTTTTGGAGGTGTGGCATGACTCATGGCATGCAGAATCTTAGTTCCTTGACCAGACATGGAACCTGTGCCACCTATAGTGAAAGCATGGTCTTAACCACTGTTCCTCTTATGGCTTAGCCTCTTCTACTGTGACACCACAGGGATGAACTGGCCATTCCTCAGTGTGTTCTGATTTTTGCGGAATCACATAGTTGAACAAAAGGCATGTTTTTATATGTAATGAGTGCACAAGGGAACAAGCCATCAAAATACGATCCCAAGGTTTGTAGCCCACCAGGCTCTTCTGTCCATGGAATTCTTAAGGCAAAAAGACTGGAATGGATTACCATCCCCTTCTCAAAGTCAAAGTACAGAAAGACGATTAATGAAAAGCCAGTCTATACCTGTAACCTCTGATCACTTGTTCCTCTTTATCACCCTCCAGCCTGTGGGAAAAAAAAAAATAAGAGTGACCAGTTTGGGTCTTTTTTTTTCTTTTTTTCCCCCTGTCCATCCGCTGTCCCTGTTGGCTTTATTTAGCCTTCCTGGGAGTTGTTTTTGAACTCAGTCTGGGGATCTGGTCCCCATTTAGCAATGTCTAGACACTTTTAAGAGATTCCCTGGAGAAGGGACTGGCAACCCATTCCAGTATTCATGTCTGGAGAACCCCGTGGAGAGAGGAACCTGGTGCACTACAGTCCATAAGGTCGCCAAGAGTCGGACATGACTAAACAAGGACAGAGACACTTTTGAAGCAGAGAGTCCATGGGAGGGCTGCACTGTGTGTCTCATGGGGGACCTTAGTTCCCAGAGATCAAACCTGTGCTTCAGAGTTGGAAGATGGCGTCTTACCCACTGGACCCCCAGGGAGTCCCCTGGAGCCCTGTTCATTGTTCCAGCTGGGATGTGAGTGCTACTGCCATGTAGCGGTTGGAGGTCAGGATTGCGGTCATATATTTTTCAGTGCCAGCACTGCTCCTGGCCCTTTACCCCCACCCACGGAGAAGGCAATGGCATCCCACTCTGGTGTTCTTGCCTGAAAAATCCCATGGATAGAGGAGCCTGGTAGGCTGCAGTCCACGCGGTCGCTAACAGTCAGACACGACTGAGTGACTTCACTTTCCCTTTTCACTTTCATGCATCAGAGAAAGAAATGGCAACCCACTCCAGTGTTCTTGTCTGGAAATCCCAAGGACCGGGGAGCCTGATGAGCCACCATCCTTGGGGACGCACAGAGTCTGACACGACTCAAGTGACTTAGCAGCAGCAGCAGCTCGGCCCAGATGTGCACACCAGAAGCTCAAGAACATATATATGAGTGTCTGTATTTCCTTTCCTCCTTTCTTCCCCTACACCAGCGCTAACGTCCTTTACTATTTTCCTTAAACAGATGGACTTTCCATATCACCGCACATAGAGCTATCACGCTATTATTTTAGTGGCTGTATTTTATTCCCTTTAAAGGTGAGCAGTAATTTTATACATCCTGACACTTTAGTTTTGGAGTAGCTACACACACACACACACACACACACACACACACACACACACACACACACACACAAAGAACTCTGAAAAGAGACTTGCAGACATGAGGAACTATTGGTTTACTTGTCCAGTATTATGGATTGTGGTAAGAACCTCTCTTTTTTTGGCCCAGTTAATTTTTTCACTTGCTCCTTGATCAAGCCAGTGTTCTATTCAATGTCTATGATATACTCTGGAGGGTAAATGGGATTTGCTCATGAGGGGAACTGACATGCAAGCAAGTGGCAAGGTTGGACGTCCTCACTGTGGACAGTTGAGTGACCTGTGCCTGTGTTCTCTACTCCTGTCACCTTGGACTTGCTCACAGTGCCAATCAGGTTGGTGTGATTCCATTCCCTGTGCTTTCCTTCCAGAAATGACACAGAAATAGCAAGGGATGTTGAACTGAAAATTGATCATGCACTCCTTTTCCCTGGGGACAAGAATTCCTCAACAACTTTCTCTTTACAGAAAAGCAAGCCCCAATTCCTCTCACTTGGGTGATGATTTACTGACGATCATGAAGAAATTCGGCATGGATAACACTGATCAAGGCAAGAATACAAGGGGTAAAAGTTAATGTATTTCAATCCTGCAGTAGTGTTTTCAGAACACTTAACAAGTCATCCGCAAATCTTTCCTGACAGATAAAAAATTTCCTGACAGATGCATTCCTGCAACATCTTTGCCCTCTGTGATCCTAATTAATATTCTCACTTCAATGAGTGATATTCTTGCACATCAGGCATTACTGTAAATGTATGGGTATTCTTGTTTCCACGTGTGCATCACTGTGAACTATTCCCATGATAAAGCATTCCTTGCTGTGCACAAATATCATGGAAGTCATTTAAAAAAGTCACTGTTCTGATGTTGGAAGAATTTGATCCAGGAATGAAAGAATAGGTCAAATTCACATGCAGTCTAACAAAGATACACAAACTTAAAAAAAAAAAAAGGAGTAAATACGAGCCATATAATGCATGTAGGTTGAATAGGGATGTGCAAGTCAGATACGGCAGCAGAGCTGTGCCTAATGGCACAAGTGTGGACTCACAATCATGGGCAAACACGGTGGGGACACCCAGTCTTCATTCTATACAGATAAAGACATGAACACCTCCAGGGAACAGGAAGCAAATGCAGCTCAGGGTGACTGAGCCAGAATGCTCATGAATTCATCAATTTGATCCAGGAATGAAAGAATAGGTCAAATTCACATGCAGTCTAACAAAGATACACAAACTTAAAAAAAAAAAAAGGAGTAAATACGAGCCATATAATGCATGTAGGTTGAATAGGGATGTGCAAGTCAGATACGGCAGCAGAGCTGTGCCTAATGGCACAAGTGTGGACTCACAATCATGGGCAAACACGGTGGGGACACCCAGTCTTCATTCTATACAGATAAAGACATGAACACCTCCAGGGAACAGGAAGCAAATGCAGCTCAGGGTGACTGAGCCAGAATGCTCATGAATTCATCATTAATCCGCCAAGTCGCACACGCATTGCTCTTCGGTGGAAGAACACCTTACACATCAAATCCAAGTATGCACTCAAATCTAATAGCACCTAGACTTGAGGGCCGAAGTGAAAGCCCTAAAGAGACTGGGACACAAGTCATGGCAAGTTTCCAGAGAATGATCATAATTCCAGAGTTGGAAGATGGTGTCTTACCCACTGGACCACCAGAGAGTCCCCTGCAGCCCTGTTCATTGTCCCAGCTGAACATGAGTTCTACTGCCATGTAGTGGGTGGAGGTCAGGATTGCTGTCAAACATTTTTCAGTGCCAGCACTGCTCCTGGCCCTTTACTCCCACCCACGGAGCAGGCAATGGCACCCCACTCCGGTGCTCTTGCCTGGAAAATCCCATGGACAGAGGAGCCTAGTAGGCTGCAGTCCATGGGGTCGCTAACAGTCGGACACGACTGAGTGAATTCACTTTCCCTTTTCACTTTAATGCATTGTAGAACGAAATGGCAACCCACTCCAATGTTCTTGCCTGGAAATCCCAGGAACCGGGGAGCCTGATGAGCCACCGTCCATGGGGTCACACAGAGTCTGACACGACTGAAGTGACTTAGCAGCAGCAGCAGCTGGGTCCAAATGTGCACACGAGAAGCTCAGGAACATATATATGGATGTCTACATTTTCTTTCCTCCTTTCCTCCCCTACACCAGCGCTAATGTCTTTTACTCTTTTCCTTAAACAGATGGACTTTCCATATCACCGCACACAGAGCTATCATGCTATTATTTTAGAGGCTGTATTTTATCCCCTTTAAAGGTGAACAGTAACTTTATACATCCTGACACTTTAGTTTTTGAGTAGCTTCACACACACAGACATACACACTGACACACACACACAAAGAACTCTGAAAAGAGACTTGAAGACATGAGGAACTATTGGTTTACTTGTGCAGTATTATGGGTTTTGGTAAGCACCTCTCTTTTTTGGCCCAGTTAATTTTTTCACTTGCTCCTTGATCAAGCCAGTGTCCTCTTCTACGTCTATGATATATCCTAGATGGTAAATGGGATTTCCTCATGAGGGGAGCTGACATGCAAGCAGGTGGCAGGGTTGGAAGTCCTCACTGTGGACAGTTGAGTGACCTGTGCCTGTGTTCTCTACTCTTGTCGCCTTGGACTTGCTAACAGTGCCAATCAGTTTGGTGTGATTCCATTCCCTGTGCTTTCCTTGCAGAAACGACACAGAAATAGCAAGGGATGTGGAACTTGAAATTGATCATGCACTCCTTTTCCCTGGGGACAAGAATTCCTCAACAACTTTCTCTTTACAGAAAGGCAAGCCCTAATTCCTCTCACTTGGGTGATGATTTACTGACAATCATGAAGAAATTTGGCATGGGTAATGTTGATCAAGGCAAAAATACAAGGGTAAAAATTAATATATTTCAATCCTGCAGTAGTGTTTTCAGAACACTTAACAAGTCACCCGAAAATCTTTCCTGACAGATAAAAAATTTCCTGACAGATGCATTCCTGCATCATCTTTGCCCTCTGTGATCCTAATTAATATTCTCACTTCAACAAGTGATATTCTTGCCCATCAGGCATTACTGTAACTGTATGGGTATTCTTGTTTCCACATGTGCGTCACTGTGAACTATTCCCATGAAAAAGCATTCCTTGCTGTGCACAAATATCATGGAAGTCATTAAAAAAAAAGTCACTGTTCAGATGTTGGAAGCATTTGATCTAGGAATGAAAGAATAGGCCAAATTCACATGCAGTCTAACAAAGATACAAAAACTTTTTTTTTTTTAAAAGGAGTAAATACGAGCCATATGATGCATGTATGTTGAATAGGGACATGCAAGACAGATACGGCAGCAGAGCTGTGCTTAATGGCACAAGTGTGGGTGCAACATGAAAGAAAACAGGAGGCACAGGCAGACCCACAGGAAGAAATATCAGCTCACAATCATGGGCAAACATGGTAGGGACACCCCGTCTTCATTCTATACAGAGAAAGACATGAACACATCCAGGGAACAGGAAGCAAATGCAGCTCAGGGTGACTGAGCCAGAATGGTCATGAATTCATCACTAATCTGCCAAGTCTCACACACATTGATCTTTGGTGGAAGAACACCTTACACATCAAATCCAAGTGTGCACTCAAATCTAATAGCACCTAGACTTCAGGGCCCAAGTGAAAGCCCTAAAGAGACTGGGACACAAGTCATGGCAAGTTTCCAGAGAATGACCATCCAGTCAAGCATCCACAGTTCAGTTTACTAACTGATCCATGCCCATCTCTGCACTCTTCACTCCAGGACAGGTTAGAGATAAAGCCACCACTTGTCCTGAAGCACTGGCATGAAATATTAGGCACTGGGGGACCCCGTCCTAAACATTTCTTGCCTTTAACTTCTTTGCAACACCTTGCTAGAACTTCTGAATGTGGATAAATGCCATGCAGTCCATAGAATGAGCCCAGTCTAAGGTCCCAAAAACCATTCCCCAATATGCCATCTCACACCTGCTGTAGCGTTAGTACACCATAGTTTCTGCTTTGTTTTGCTTTGAACTAGCACTGAGAAAGACAGGTACCAGCCTGCCAGAGCCCCAAGAATTCTTTGAAGTTTACAGATTAAGAAAGTAAGAAGACAGGTTTCCAGTGTCTCCTGGGCTGCTGGTTCAGAAATCCCCCGAGAAGGCCAAGCCTTGCCTTCTAGGGCTGTAGATGACTCTCTGTAGGAGGAAAGCTGGGCTGTGGATATTCAAATGGAAAAGCTGGCCCTGAGCAGAAGATCTCATTCAGGGCATCTTAAAGGGAACATCGATAAACCTGTGAACGTTGACATTCAACATTTACCCTTTGCCCTCCAAAGAGATGCTGCTTCAGGGAGAAAAGTTGTAGAGTGAGAACTTCCTGTGGGACATCACCCTCAGACATGTCTACATTGTAGCCATCCTATCTGGAATGAGAGGACAACACTGGGGTGACAGATGCTGAACTCTCCCTAACCCCATTTGTGCCAGTCTGTTCTTTGCCCAATCCAGAGGCGGACTGGGTTCCAGAAAGCAGTCATCTACTTCAGGACGACCACCCTAAGTGCTGACCAGTCCCTCAGTGACCTCCATATGCTCCAGGTGTTCCCATTGGTCCTTGAACAGAGTAGTGACACAGCCCTAGAGAAAGGACAGGTTCCTTGTGGTTGAAAACATTCTGTGCTGAGCCATTCAGCAAGAAGAGACACTGTCACCTGGGGGTTCGTGAGAAAAATGTTATTTCTACACCTTGACCTGAGAGAGGGCCTTGGGCAAAGAGCTTAAACCTTCCTAGAAAAAGGGATATTAACCACTGAGCCTCAGCAGCAGAATGGACACAGAGCACATGGCTGGGTAGGCTGGCCATAACATCCCCATGCCCCTCACTTCTGCCCCTGCACACTTTGTACCTAACCTGGGTTCCTGGAAAAAATAACAAGAGTTCACATGACCTCAAACACCTGTGATGAGATCTGTTTTCCTTTATCTGATTCCTGGCAATTTATCTTTTCCCCTGGTCACATTTGCCAGGAACTAACATCCTCACTGCCTGCTCACCCCTCACTCCCTCTGTAGGCCACAGTCCCCCTCCATACACACCTTATACCTGATCCCCTAAGATGTTACCTGGAAACCTAGCTCTGGGAAGTGGACTCTCAGCAAATCTGACCATGCACACATATACGGGCTTATAAACATATGGCTTTCTATGTTCACAGTGAGTTGACTCTTAAGGCTTTTTCCTTTTCTGTACTCTTAAAATGATGACATGTGACAGAGAAGATACCTGGGGCACCACCTTCCAAAAAAAGTGCACTCCAGTGCTTCAATCTCTGGCCCTTGTTCACCAGACCCTCTCCCTGAACATCCACATTTCCCTTGTAAAACTGCCAGACACATAGCTAATGGGCCCCTCATCTCCTTTCTCCATCCTCCCCAACTCCCATCCCACAGGAATAACTGCGTCCCCAGACACAATCCCAACATGACTTAACCCCCTCTACAAACCTCCACAGACTGGTAACTTCCACGCGGTAAACTGAAAATCCTACATACAGCTGAACTGTTTGTCCTGAGGACCTTCCCAAACAATACGCAGACACGTGCAGTAGATGCTTTTTATTCATCCTTCACAATTTTTTCAGGTTTCCTGGTGTCTCCCTCTCAATCCATTTCAGAACCAGACCAAATTTCCTTACTTTCCCGTCCAAGAGAACTATGCTGGCCATTGATCTTCACATGAACCAGCTTCTTTGGTTTCCTATTTTAGGTACACGGGGACACTCCATCCTAAGTTTCTCAAAATGTGGGGGGAAGGGATTCCTTTCAAAACAGAGAGAGAAAGAAATATGTAAGCCTGCCCTCTAAGAAAACACTAAACACAACTTGAATCTTTCAGGTCAGTTCCCAGGGGAAGAGTGTCTGTGAACCTTTACATTTCCTCTAAGCACAAAGTAAAACACATGTATCCCAGGCTTGACCAGCGAACTATTCACAATAGCTAGGACATGGAAACCACCTATATGTCCATCAGTCGATGAAGGGATCAGGACGCTGGGAGTACAGATACACAATGGTATGTTACTCAGCTCTACAAAGGAACACATCGAGGTCAGTTCTAATGAGACGGAATGAACGTGGAGCCCATTATCCTGAGTGAAGTCAGTCAGAAAGAGAAAAACAAACACTGTATGTTAACACAAATCTACGGAGCTGAGGCCCTCGTAGGTGGTACTGAACATCCAACATGCAGGGCAGCAAAGAAGACGGCGAGACATATAAAGAACAGACTTTGGACTCAGTGGGAGATGGTGACAGTGGGTTAAGGTGAGAAAACAGCCCTAAAACATTCACATTAGCTTACGTAAAATAGATGACCCGTGGGAGTTTGATGCATGAAGCAAGCCAAGCAAAGTCATGTTGTGGGACAACCCAGAGACACAGGTAGGGGGTTCAGTGGGTGGTGGTTACAGCATCAGGGTAGCTGGGGGGGTGTTTGGAGGGGGGCAGGTATACCTATGGGTGATTCATGTTGGCCAATGTACAGCAAAACCTCTCAGGGTTTTGTAAAGTAATTATTCTCCAGTTATAATAAATAAAAGACTATTCTCCATAATCCAGCACAGTGGTCAGTAGTCTCAGAATGAGGGTTGCAGGTGAAAAAGCAGCCAAAGAAACTTAAAATAAAAACTCATAAAAAAGAAGTGTGACAATCAAAATGGAATGAAATGATGGGTGAGTGAGAGCACCGCCTTGCAACAAAGGAGGCTCACAGTGCTTTCTGGAAAGGGGACTTCATGAGGAATATGAGGTGGGTTGCAAGTTTAAGGGGAAGCTGATGGCAGACTTGTTGGCCACAGAATGACAGTTCAGAGATGTGCAGCTGACTCAGATATAAATCAAAGAGTCTTTGGCCTGGCCAGGCCACTTCATCTACCTCAAGCTTCTCTAGTTAGAACCTGTTCTTCACTACAGCTCTCTACCCTCACTGTCTCTTGCCAATTCCCTCAGGCCCTGGTGTCACTCTGTATTCCATGGAGTCTCACTTTCTCCACCAGTGAAATAAACGACCCAAGTTCCTGGACAACACTTATGTCAATGCTCAGACCCTGGGCGCCTTAACCTCTTGTCCTCCTGGGACCTCTCGTGGTGGAGCCTTCCTTTTCACATAGTACTGCAAAGGACTGGGCCACAGATCCTTTATGATGATCTGCCAGGGAAATGAGAAAGTTCAGCACAGGGCTAGCCAGACCATGAGCCCTCCCATGTATTGCCCAAAACTCCCAGTGGCACATGGGATCTCACCTCAGCAATCCGGTCAGATCCAGTGAAGATGTGATCAAAGAACCAGTTGAAGAAGTTAATGCTTCTGTCATGGTGCCTGCGGCAGTATGCCTTATGTTCAAACGCCTGGGACCACTGAACTGCAGTGGAACAAGATGCTTAGTATCCTGCAGGAAAATGATTATGAGAGAAAGAGGCGATTCACGCTACACTTTTCTGCCCCCACCCCTCTCAAATCCAGGAAGCTGCTTACCAGTGACATCAATTAGATACTCCTTAAAAATCTCTTCATTCTGGAAATACATATTCCTCCGAAAGGACAACGTGATTTTGCAGTGATGAGTGGGATGCCTGTATTCCTCCAGCTGCCCAGACAAACTGTGACGGGTGGGGGTGGGGTGGGGTGGGTGTGAAACCTCTTTACAGAAGAGTTGTCCTTTCATGTTTTAGGGATAAACCATGTCCACCCACCTCCCCAGTCACCTCCCCTCCACAATCTTCAGTGTCCTCTGCCTGACCTTCAAATTGGTAATGAATCAAAGCATGTCTTTTTCTTGTTTGCTCATCTAAACTGACATCTGGGGGTGGTTCATAAACTGCTTTAGGTCAAGGAGCCTCTAGATTCTACAGGGAAAAGTACTGGAAGAACAATGCTAGCCTAGAGAGTAGAATGACACTGTTTAACTTCAACTTGCTACTCCTTAACTCGTCACATTTCTGCTGACACAGATGCTGTGAATGGCGTATAAGGTCCAAGGCTGTGCCTATGCATGCACTACTAGGAGGAGGTTCGGTTCCTAACAAGATAAGCTTCATCTCAGACCCTTGAAAGTTAGCTTACTTCTGGAAAACAAGCAATCCTAGCTATGACCCCTTACACATCCCAACCTCACCCCCAAAGTCGCTCAGTTTTTCCGAGAATACCTGCATTCCAGACGAGCTTTTTCTTTGAAGAGTCCAAGGTGCTAATGACAACTCTCACTGGGACCTCTGAAAGCAAAACCCAATTATTACTTTGGGCTAGCCAGATGCAAGGACATCACACCTACTAGCAGGAAGAGATATGCAGGACAGTAACCAATATCCATCATCCAAAAAAATAAATTTTGTACCAGAACTGCCAGATCTGTAAACTGCTCCTGCAATAGTCCAGGTTAAAAAAAAAGGAAAAATTCACAAGCACCACACCAAGGGATACAACTTCAACTCAGAAGCCAGGGATTCCCTGGATGATGGCGCTCCTGTGTTCTAGATGCACCTTCAGCCTCTGCCAGTTTTTCTGTTTCAGATGAGCATGCGCCCCTTGGGCTTCCTTCACCACAGGATCCAGCTCCAGCTGCAGGGCCACCAGCGCCTCCAGGGCAGGCCGGTCACTTGGGGCTCTGGGCCTTGGATGTTCCTGGCCTTGCTCCTCCGAGGACACCTGCTCCTGCTACTCATACACCACCATCTCCAGGTCCTTCATGACGTCTAACACCAGCAGCTGAAACTCCTGCCTGATTCCCGCCACCTCTCCCTCCTCCAGGGCCGTACCTTCCACCACTGCCTCCATCCAGAAGAGGGCAGCCTCCTCGCCTGGTGCACCACCTGAGGTCTGCATCGCCTCTGGCGCCCTCACCTTGCTGGTAGGCCCTTGGACCCCTCCCTGTGAAAACCCAGACACACAGGTAAGGTCCAGGATCCTGAAGTACTGCCACCTTCCTCTGGCCCGGTCTCACTCTGCATGGTGTTCTCGCCGTAGCCCCAAGCGGCAAACAAGCCGGACATGAGAGCACAGCAGGCGGACCACGCAGTTCGCCCACTGGCAACAGTATACATGGTACTCCAACGCATTACATGCCCACAGCCGACGAACAGGGAAAGGGAGAGATGCATGCACAGACCCCTGTGCCACCATGCACGCATGTCTGATATGGCGGTGGGAAGGTGTTGAACACTCCACTCTGACCTCCACACCTCATCAAGGAACCAATCAAATGGAGTCTAAAGTCGTTAGCTCCTGGGACACACCCCTTGGAATCCTGGGCCTTCAGGCAGCAGGTGAAGAGCG
>SJXQ01011325.1:0-58005 GCA_006408695.1 Aepyceros melampus
TTCACAGAACTAGAACAAATAATTTCACAATGTGTATGAAATACAAAAAACCTCGAATAGCCAAAGCAATCTTGAGAAAGAAGAATGGAAGAGGAAGAATCAACCTGCCTGACTTCAGGCTCTACTACAAAGCCACAGTCATCAAGACAGTATGGTACTGGCACAAAGATGGAAATATAGATCAATGGAACAAAACAGAAAGCCCAGAGATAAACCCACACACACAAAGGAGGCAAGAATATACAATGGAGAAAAGACAATCTCTTTAACAAGTGGTATTGGAAAATTGGTCAACCACTTGTAAAAGAATGAAACTAGAACATTTTCTAACACCATACACAAAAATAAACTCATGGATTGGATTAAATGGACTAAGGATCTAAACCTAAGACCAGAATCTATAAAACTCTTAGAGGAGAACATAGGCAAAACAACTCTCCGACATACATCACGGCAGGATCCTCTATGACCCACCTCCCAGATTACTGGAAATAAAAGTAAAAATAAACAAATGGGACCTAATTAAAATTAAAACTTTCTGCACAACAAAGGAAGCTATAAGCAAGGTGAAAAGACAGCCTTCAGAATGGGAGAAAATAATAGCAAATGAAACAACTGACAGATAATTAATCTCACAAATATACAAGCAACTCCTGCAGCTCAATTCCAGAAAAATAAACGACCCAATCACAAAATGGGCCAAAGAACTAAACAGACATTTCTCCAAAGAAGACATACAGATGGCTAACAAACACATGAAAAGATGCTCAACATCATTCATGATCAGAGAAATGCAAATCAAAACCACAATGAGGTACCATTTCATGCCAGTCAGAATGGCTGTGATCCAAAGTCTACAAGCAATAAATGATGGAGAGGGTGTGGAGAAAAGGGAACCCTCTTACACTGTTGGTGGGAATGCAAACTAGTACAGCCACTATAGAGAACAGTGTGGAGATTTCTTTAAAAACTGGAAATAGAACTGTCATACGATCCAGCAATCCACTGCTGGGCATACATACTGAGGAAACCAGAACTGAAAGAGACACGTGTACCCCAATGTTCATCGCAGCATTGTTTAGAATAACCAGGACATGGAAGCAACCTAAATGTCCATCAGCAGATGAATGGATAAGAAAACTGTCGTACATATACACAATGGAGTTTTACTCAGCCATTAAAAAGAATACATTTGAATCAGTTCTAATGAGGTGGATGAAACTGGAGCCTACTTTACAGAGTGAAGTAAGCCAGATAGAAAAACACCAATGTAGTATACTAACACATATATATGGAATTTAGAAAGATGATAATGATAACCCTGTATGCAAGACAGCAAAAGAGACACAGATGTATAGAACAGTCTTTTGGACTCTGTGGGAGAGGGTGAGGGTCGGATGATTTGGGAGAACGGCATTGAAACATGTATAATATCATACGTGAAATGAATTGGCAGTCTAGGTTCAATGCATGATACAGTATGCTTGGGGCTTGTGCACTGGGATGACCCAGAGGGATGGATGGTATGGGGAGGGAGGTGGGAGGGGTGTTCAGGATGGGGAACACATGCACACCTGTGGCATTCATATTGATGTATGGCAAAAGTAATATAATATTGTAAAGTAATTAGCCTCCAATTAAAATAAGTAAATTTATATTAAAAAAAATAATGAAATTGTTGCAAAATGTCTAGCCTGGTGTTACTGTGCTATATTTTTCAAAATTTTCTTCAGAATCATTAAGCATTTATTTCCTATAACTGTTTTTTAAAATGACAGACATGTGAAACACTAACTTTGACACCCATTACACAATTAATGCAAACATATCTTTATCATAATGATATAACAGACTTTTTGATAGTCATTTTGAAAATTTAATCATATTCTAGAGCATGTTATTGTCAATGTCTTGGAGTATAAAATGAATTAATTTTGTTTAAAGTGGCGAAAATATACTAGGGATAGAAAGTTATGATATACATGGTATTATACCAACACATTAGCTATGATACAATTTATAAATTCAGCTTTATAATAAATTAAAGCTGTTATTAAAGGGTCTGAAACCTGTTCTGATGTCTACTGCTGACAACTTTCAAGACCTATGGCTCGCCTTTCCCTTAGAACTCCTATATGGGCAAACTGATTAGAAAGCATGAATTTTTCCTTTCTTAGGGCATTAGTGGAAAATTCAAACCATAAATGCACTGATCTGAACATAGAAACCCTCACTCCACTACCACCCTGTAACCACACTAAAACCCCCAAAGTCAATGCT
Source organism: Aepyceros melampus (assembly GCA_006408695.1). NCBI lineage: Eukaryota > Metazoa > Chordata > Mammalia > Artiodactyla > Bovidae > Aepyceros > Aepyceros melampus. The sequence goes on from SJXQ01011325.1 coordinate 2,281, forward strand.
TTTCCCTGATATTTTGGACCTGTTTTAACTTCATTACATGGATAATAAAAATCTTCATACTCCTCTGGTGTTTGTGTGGTACCATTAGTCTCAAAATTCAAAAAAACAAAAACAAAAACTTGGTTACAGGGTAACCAAAACAATGGATGCCGTTAAGAGGGTGTCTAGGCAATGACCACTAGACTGTCTTTCCTTTTTTGCTTTGAGTTAGCAATCAGCTCTGTTACCTGATAGCAGTCTTGGAGTTTGAGCTATGCTGCTTTGCACTACATTTGTTGAGTTCCAATGAATCTTTATTATAGATTCAGTCAAATTACTGAAGTTTTCATAATTGACATTTAGAAACAAGAGTTGGGACCCACTTCAAAAAGACTCTGGATTGTGTATCTTAGATTGTTTATGTGCCTCAGATTGAATTACATATCTTGATTACATCATAAACTATGACTAATGCTTGGTTCAGAGAAATGACTCTTACTCTGTGATTGCTGGCTGTGGGTCTCAACCAGGCACTGGCCTTTCTTCTATAGAATTCTCAGGGAAAATATTGATACTCTGTGAAATATGTGGTCCTGTTGGATGGCCAGTTGTGTGGAAGAACAGTTAACATGTGGCATGCTGAGTTCTCCAGTCCTAAAAGCAGATGATTCACCACTCTATAAACATCTTTTGCTATAACTGCTGCCGAGGTTTATTTGCAACAAAGATCTTTATGCTCAAGCTTATAGAATAAAATACTAATGGTACCCATGTGGCACAACTAAGAAGTAATTCAAATGCTACTTAAACTTCCAATCCTTATTCCATATAAAGCGATGATTGTTGTTGTGGAGGCATATAACTCTGATGTTACAGATTTGACATTCTGGAGGAAGAAACTTATAAATATGAGCAGAGTAAACGGATCTTCCCTCCTCCAAAGCATGCATGTGTGTTAAGTCGCTTAAGTCAAGTCCAAGTCTTTGAGACTCCAGAGATTGTAGCCCACCAGACTCCTCTGTCCATAGGATTCTCCAGCCAAGAATACTGGAGTGGGTTGTCACACCCTCCTCCAGGGGATATTCCTGACCCAGAGACCGAACTGATATCTCTTTATGTCTACCTGCTTTGCCAGACAAGTTTTTTTTTTTTTTAATTAATTTTTATTTTTTAGTTTGTTTTGCTTTACAATACTGTATTCGTTTTGCTATACATTGACATGAATCAGCCAGGAGTGGACATGAACTCCCAATCCTGACCGCCACCTCCCCACTCCCGCCCCACACCTTCTCTCTGGATTATTCCTGTGCATCAGTCCCAAGCATCCTGCATCCTGAATTGAACCTAGACCGGTGATTCCTTTCACTTATGATATCATACATGTTACACTGCCACTCTGCCAACTCATCCCACCCTCTCCCTCTCCCACAGAGTCCAAAAGGCCGTTCTATACATCTGTGTCTCTTTTGCTGTCTTGCGTACAGGTTTATCATTACCATCATTCTAAATTCCATATATATGTGTAAGTATACTGTATTGGTGTTTTTCTTTCTGGCTTACTTCACTCTGTATAATCAGCTCCAGCGTCATCCACCTCATTAGAACTGATTCAAATGTATTCTTTTTAATAGCTGAGTAATACTCCATTGTGTATATGTACCACAGCTTTCTTATCCATTCATCTGCTGATGGACATCTAGGTTGCTTCCATGTCCTGGCTATTATAAACAGTGCCGCAATGAACATTGGGGTACACGTGTCTCTTTCAATTCTGGTTTCCTTGGTGTGTATGCCCAGCAGTGGGATCGCTGATCATAAGGCAGTTCTATTTGCAATTTTTTAAGGAATCTCCACACTGTTCTCCATAGTGGCTGTACTAATTTGCATTCCCACCAACAGTGTAAGAGGGTTCCCTTTTCTCCACACCCTCTCCAGCATTTATTGCTTGTTGACTTTTGGATCGCAGCCATTCTGACTGGTGTGAAATGGTACCTCATTGTGGTTTTGATTTGCATTTCTCTGATAATGAGTGATGTTGAGCATCTTTTCATGTGTTTGTTAGCCATTCGTATGTCTTCTTTGGAGAAATGTCTATTTAGTTCTTTGGCCCATTTTTTGATTGGGTCATTTATTTTTCTGGAGTTGAGCTGCATAAGCTGCTTGTATATTTTTGAGATTAGTTGTTTGTCAGTTGCTTCATTTGCTATTATTTTCTCCCATTCAGAAGGCTGTCTTTTCACCTTGCTTATAGTTTCCTTTGTTGTGCAGAAGCTTTTAATTTTAATTAGATCCCATTTGTTTATTTTTGCTTTTATTTCCAGTATTCTGGGAGGTGGATCATAGAGGATCCTGCTGTGATTTATGTCAGAGAGTGTTTTGCCTATGTTCTCCTCTAAGAGTTTTATAGTTTCTTGTCTTACGTTTAGATCTTTAATCCATTTTGAGTTTATTTTTGTGTATGGTGTTAGAAAGTGATCTAATTTCATTCTTTTACAAGTGGTTGACCAGTTTTCCCAGCACCACTTGTTAAAAAGATTGTCTTTAATCCACTGTATATTCTTGCCTCCTTTGTCGAAGATAAGCTGTCCATAGGTGTGTGGATTTATCTCTGGGCTTTCTATTTTGTTCCATTGATCTATATTTCTGTCTTTGTGCCAGTACCATACTGTCTTGATGACTGTGGCTTTGTAGTAAAGCCTGAAGTCAGGCAGGTTGATTCCTCTAGTTCCATTCTTCTTTCTCAAGATCACTTTGGCTATTCGAGGTTTTTTGTGTTTCCATACAAATTGACAAGTTCTTTAACACTAGCCTGCAATGCAGAAGACCCAGGTTTATCCCTGGGTCGGGAAGACACATTGTTGCATAGTCAGACATGACTGAGTGACTAACACTTTCACTTTAGAGAGCATTTCTGGTTCCTCTAAAATATATCTGATAATCAATAAACAAGCTAGTTAAAAAGGAGATCCATATTTTGATCCAAAGGGCAACTTAAATTTTACTACAATATTTATAAAGTGAAAAATTTAAATGTCTCAGATGGGCTTTTGTACCTCTATAACATGAGTTTTGAATTAACTTTGAAGGTGAAGGTGAAGTCGCTCAGTCGTGTCTGACTCTTTGCAACCCTGTGGACTGTAACGTACTAGGCTTCTCCGTCCATGGGATTCTCCAGGCAAGAATACTGGAGTGGATTGCCATTTCCTTCTCCAGGGGATCTTCCCAACCCAGGGATCGAACCTGGGTCTCCCGCATTGGAGGCAGACGCTTTAACCTCTGAGCCACCAGGGAAGCCTGAATTAACTTTAATATGTACTAATATGAACCAAATGGCAAACCTTCATGGCCTCAATCAAAATAGAAGCTGAAATTATAATTATTATTGTAGATTCCACTATACTTAAATAGTTTACAGTTCATACCCTATAATCCAAAGGACTTATAAAAAGATACCCCTCATCCAAGGTAAGGAGCAGTGGCTGCACATTGCTGGAGCAGATATGAAGGGATACTGCACATCCAAGGTAAGAGAAACCCAAGTAAAATGGCAGGTTTGTGAGAGACATCAGAGGGCACAAACCATAATCACAGAAAACTAGTCAATCTAATCACATGGACCACAGCCTTGTCTAACTCAGTGAAACCAAGCCATGCTGTGTGGGGCCACCCATCTTGGGTGACTGGAATGGGTGAATTTAACTCAGATGACCATTATATCTACTACCATGGGCAGGAATCCCTTAGAAGAAATGGAGTAGCCATCCTGGTCAACAAAAGAATCTGAAATGCAGTACTTGGATGCAATCTCAAAAACGATAGAATGATCTCTGTCCATTTCCAAGGCAAACCATTCAAATCTCAGTAATCCAAGTCTATGCCCCAACCAGAAACACTGAAGAAGCTGCAGTTGAATGGTTTTATGAAGACCTACAAGACCTTTTAGAACTAACACCCCAAAAAGATGTCCTTTTCATTACAGGGGACTGGAATGCAAAATTAGGAAGTCAAGAAACATCTAGTGTAACAGGCAAATTTGGCCTTGGAATACAGAAAAAAGCAGGGCAAAGGCTAGTACAGTTTTGGCAAAAAAAAATGCACTGGTCATAGCAAACACTCTCTTCCAACAACACAAGAGAAGACTCTACACATGGACATCACCAGATGGTCAACAATGGAATCAGATTGATTATATTCTTTGCAGCCAAAGATGGAGAAACTCTATAAAGTCAGCAAAAACAAGACTGGGAGCTGACTGTGGCTCAGATCATGAACTCATTATTGCCAAATTCAGACTTAAATTGAAGAAAGTAGAGAAAACCACTAGACCATTCAGGTATGACCTAAATCAAATTCCTTATGATTATACAGTGGAAGTCAGAAATAGACTTAAGGGACTAGATCTGATAAATAGAGTGCCTGATGAACTATCGATGGAGGTTTGTGACATTGTACAGGAGACAGGGATCAAGACCATCCCCATGGAAAAGAAATGCAAACAAGCAAAATGGCTGTCTGGGGAGGCCTTACAAATAGCTGTGAAAGAAGAGAGGTGAAAAGCAAAGGAGAAAAGGAAAGATATAAGCATCTGAATGGAGAGTTCCAAAGAATAGCAAGGAGAGATAAGAAAGCCTTCCTCAGTGATCAGTGCAAAGAAATAGAGGAAAACAACAGAATGGGAAAGACTAGAGATCATCTTCAAGAAAATTAGAGGTACCATGGGAAAATTTCATGCAAAAGTGGGCTCGATAAGGGATAGAAATGGTATGGACCTAACAGAAGCAGAAGATATTAAGAAGAGGTGGCAAGAATACACAGATGAGCTGTACAAAAAAATAGCTTCATGATCAAGATAATCATGATGGTGTGATCACTTACCTGAGCCAGCTATTCTGGAATGTGAAATCAAGTGGGGCTTAGAAAGTATCACTACGAACAAAGCAAATGGAGGTGATAGAATTCCAGTTGAGCTATTTCAGATCTTGAAAGATGATGCTGTGAAAGTGCTGCACTCAATATGCCAGCAAATTTGGAAAACTTAGCAGTGGGAACAGGACTGGAAAAGATCAGTTTTCATTCCAATCCTAAAGAAAGGCAATGCCAAAGAATGTTCAAACTACCACACAATTGCACTCATCTCACACGCTAGTAAAGTAATGCTCAAAATTCTCCAAGCCAGGCTTCAGCAATATGTGAACCGTGAACTTCCAGATGTTCCAGTTGGTTTTAGAAAAGGCAGAAGAACCAGAGATCAAATTGCCAACATCCACTGGATCTTGGAAAAAGGAAGAGAGTTTCAGAAAAACATCTATTTCTGTTTTAGTGACTAAGTCAAGCCTTTGACTGTGTGGATCACAGTAACCTGTGGAAAATTCTGAAAGAGATGGGAATACTAGACCACTTGACCTGCCTCTTGAGAAACCGATATTCAGGTCAGGAAGCAACACTAGAACTGGACATTGAACAACAGACTGATTCCAAATAAGAAAAGGAGTATATCAAGGCTGTATATTGTCAGCCTGGTTATTTAACTTATATGCAGAGTACATCATGAGAAACACTGGGCTGGAAGACGCACAAGGTGGAATCAAGATTGCCAGGGAAAATATCAATAACCTCAGATATGCAGAATACACCACTCTAATGGCAGAAAGTGAAGAGCAACTAACAAGTCTCTTGATGAAAGTGAAAGAGGGGAGTGAAAATGTTGGCTTAAAGGTCAACATTCAGAAAACTAAGATCATGGCATCTGGTCCCATCACTTCATGGGAAATAGGTGGGGAAACAGTGGAAACAGTGTCAGATATTATTTTGGGGGGTTCCAAAATCACTGCAGATGGTGACTGCAGCCATGAAAATAAAAGATATTTATTCCTTGGAAGGAAAGTTATGACCAACCTAGTAGTGTATTCAAAACCAGAGACATTACTTTGCCAACAAAGGTCCGTCTCGTCAAGGCTATGTTGGTCATGTAGGATGTGAAATTTGGACTTTGAAGAAAGTTCACCGCTGAAAAATTGATGCTTTTGAACTGTGGTGTTGGAGAAGACTCTTGAGAGTCCCTTGGACTGCAAGGAGATCCAACCAGTCCATTCTGAAGGAGATCAGTCCTGGGTGTTCTCTGGAAGGACTGGTGCTAAAGCTGAAACTCCAATACTTTGGCCACCTCATGCGGAGAGTTGACTCATTGGAAAAGACTCTGATTATGGAAGGGATTGGGAGCAGGAGGAGTAGGGGACAACAGAGGATGAGATGGCTGGATGGTATCACCAACTCAATGGACATGAGTTTGGATGAACTCAGGTAGTTGGTGATGGACAGGAAGGACTGGTGTGCTGCAATTCATGGAGTCACAAAGAGTCGGACATGACTGAGCGACTGAACTGAACTGAGTGAACAAATAAGTATGCTTCATTTTAATCATCAGAACTACCGTTCTGCCTCAATATCCCACAGGGGTCATGAAAGAAGCTCTAATCAGACACGTAATAAATTAAACTATATCTTTAGCATTTACAACAGGCTAAGAAATTGAGTTCCCATGGCCTTTTCTTAACACTTAAAATAGTTCATATGGTTCACTGCATTTTAAAACAAAGTCTTCAAATATTGAAGCCCATTGCAAAATACATTTACAGAAGGGGTATTTATCACCAGTACTTCTCCATTTAATAGCCAATTTGGGCTTCCCTGGTGGCTCAGAGAGTAAAGAATCTGTGAGCAATGCAGGAGATCGAGGTTAGATCTCTGGATTGGAAACATTCCCTGGAGAAGGGAATGGTGAACCACTCCAGTATTCTTGCCTGGAGTATTCCATGCACAGAGGGGCTTGGTGGGCCATAGTTCATGAGGTCACAAAGAGTTGGACACAACTGAGCAACTAACACACAAGCTAGGTTGTTCTTAAACCTGGGAACTCACAGTGTTTACTGAAACTCTAATTCTGTTGAATCACTCATTAAAGGCCTCATATTCAATATTATCTAAGTTACTAGTGCCATCTAGTCACTAGGTAGTAATATCTTGCTAATGATTTGGCTCATGTGTGTGCTTAGTCGTTAAGTCATGTCAACTCTTTGAGACCCTGTGGACTAAAACTATCAGGCTCCTCTGTCCATGGGATTTTATAGGGAAGAATACTGCAGCATGTTGCCATTTTTCTCCAGGAGATATTCCCAACCAAGCGATCAAACCCACATCTGCATCTCCTGCATTTGCAGGTGGATTTTTTACCACTGTGCCACCTGGAAAGCCCTAATTTGGCTCATATCATCTATTTAATGCCAGTTTCAAAAGACACTCAGCTATAGTCTGCCTTTAACTCTAATGAGATATGCTCTCTGCTCTGTACTTTGAAAGGACAATTTTACTTGGCTATACATGAGGTCTTCAGAAGCCTAGCCACTGCATACTGCCTTGGTAGGCGAGATGATAACTGCATTCAACTTTGTACAGGAGTACAGGTGACATCACATTTTCCTTCAAGGAGATTCATTTGTCACAATCATTCAAGACAAGCAGATATAAAAGAGTTCACAAAAAGAGGGGGGTGGGGGGTGGTTTCATTTCTCTACACATATTAGAAGGCGCTGTCACTTGAGTTTAATCCTGAGATATTAATTGGTCAGTCAAAAGCTACTCTATCCCTAACACCATTAGGAAATGAATATTGACTCTCATGGTACCACAGTGTTAAAACAAGCTGAAAATATTTTAGCAATTTTTGGATTTTGAGGGCAACATACTTTTCATTTATAAAAATATGTTTCATTTACTTAAGTCCATTTATCCTGTTACTAGTATACTGAACTACCTTGAATGGGGCCTTTTAATAAAAAAAAAAAAAAAAAAAGCCTCTAGAATCTTTCCAAATTTTAATATAACTGGTGTTGCCCCTTTTCACCCTCTGACTTCTTCACTGTAAAGGCTTTAGCAACTTCCTCTCAGCCTCTTGGAGTTTCTGGGCCACCCATAGTAGCCATAAGTTGCCCATGGACTTCAAATGCAAGAGGTTCCCACCTGAAGCCCTATGTCTTCACAATGACAATGCTGCATAATGGGATCTCCTGGAAACAGAGGTTTTCACAGGCTCTAAGATCATGGTCCTCTCTATCCAGCTTTCCATTACACCTTGGATCATGAAAGTAGTACCTTGCAAGCTGGGTATGGCTGCTAAGGCTTTCTTGCTAAAATGGAAATGATAACTATTTGTTAAAGCCAAACCTAGGCCCCCTGGAGTAACTCACCCCAATGAGGGTGTGGTCTGCCCTAATCTTAGTTCCTTGACAGATGCTATGGTTTCACAGACAGTCACTACTCTTCTGAACCCCTTAGCTAGAGGAACTGCCTGGGATCTTGAGTGGATAGCAAAGAAAGTTTGTACATGTCACAGCAAGTATGGCTACCATCATCATATGTGACTCAACTTCCTGGAAAGCTATTGCTTTTCATATCTTAGATATCTCTGTTAAAGGACTCAGTGATTAGTGCAAATTCCCAAACTTCAGTCAGGCATCTTTACACTGACCACCCTTGCCAATAAATCAGCCCAACTGAACATTTTTACAAACTACTGGGCCATTGCCAACTGTCTGACCATGTGGTCCAGGGTTCTGCTTTATGAGGAAAAAAAAATTGAAATCTTGTCTCAGATATTCCCAAAATGCAGATCAATGCCACATGTGCCTCTACACAGAGTTCTTGTCATTCTTGATAATGATCAAGGTACTCATTTCACTTCTCACCATATTGCTGAGCTCTGGAACAACATGTTCAATGAATTTTCATTTCCTTTACTAAATGGATCTATGACTCACAAAGTACTACTGTGGCTATAAACAAGTTCAAACATGGCGCAATTCACTCAATCAAACACTGAGAGTGAATTGTGATGAAGGCGGATCCATCCTTGATCTTTAACTGCTCACAAGTTTCAAGCTCTCCTCCCCATCCCCCACTTTCCCTTTTGCTGATATTTGGGCAAGCTGATAAGAATACCTGTATGCATTCTCCTTTATAAGCAATGGGAATTTTGAATCTCACAAGCCCTGACCAGCATGTAGGAGCTTTCACTCCAGTATCACCCCTATAAAACACAAAGCCAGTCAGCTTTCTTTGCTCCCTTAAGCAATTTTGGATCTGCTTGGATCCAGTTTTGGATACTGTCCTGCTCTTCTCAGAAAGCCTCATTGTATGAGTAATACATTTTTTTTACTCTCTTGGTCAAGTGTGGTATCATGAGTCTTGACATCTGAACCAAACTTGAATGGGGGAATCCTATTCTAGCTAGTGACCAAATATGGCCACAAATCTAATTATATGAATAGTAACCAAATAATTAAATAATATAATTTTACATATGATAATTAAATATTCCTTACCCTAAAATATTAGGCTCAAAAAATCTTCCTTTCTTACAATGGTAAAATTAGCTTAGTCATTTTGTATACTGACATTAACACAATCATCAATTTTAAAAGAGTAAAAGAGCTTTCCTTTTCAAGTGTTTCATACTTAACTAGTGATGGTAAATAGTAAATACAAATTTTGAATAAACACACATTTTATGAAGATTATTCATCATTGTTAGATAAGTAAATTCAATATTTACAAAAGACAATCATTAAATTTGATACAAATGTACTGCTAAAAAATGAAGTATCATACACTTCAAATATAAATAGTCTTTATTGACTGTAAGAGTTTATTCATTACTGAAAACTTCACACCAGGCAAAAACAGAATGCCAATAAAATAATGTAGTGAGCTAATGAGAAAAAAAAAAAATCTCAAAACAGTTTGTCACTAAAATACGGGGAAACTCAGTGACAATAAATTACTGAATTAAGTATAAAGACAGGCAACAACAACATAAATTATGTAAACAATGCTGAATAAAACAGGACATTTGAGAACACTTTAAGATCAAAAGGGAAATGGTTGACAACAAGGGATTAATTTCCAAAATATAAAAACAGCTCATGTAGCTCTCGTCAAAAAAAAAACCAAACAACCCAATGAAAAAATGGGCATAAGATCTAAATATATATATCTCCAAAGAAGACATACAGATGGCCAAAATGCATACTAAAAGTTGCTCAACATCACTAATTATCAAGAAATGAAAATCGAAACTACAACCTCACATCAGTCAGAATGGCCATCATAAAAAAAAAAAAAATCTATAAACAAGAAACACTGGTTAAAGTGTGGTGAAAAGGCAACTCTCCTACACTATAGGTGGGAATGTAAATTGGTACAAACACTATGGAGAACACTATGGAGATTCCTTAAAAAATGAAAAAGAACTGCAGTCCCACTACTGGGTGTATATCTGAAGAAAACCATAATTTGAAATGATGCACGCACCCCGATGTTCACTGTAGCACTATTTACAATGGCTAAGACATAAAAGCAATCTAAATGTCCATGGAGAGAGGAATGGATTAATAAGATGTGGTGTATATACATACGTGGTGTATACACACACACACACACATATACACACAAACACACATATGTATATTTGTTGTTGTTTAGTTGCTTATTTGTGTCTGACTTTTTGTGACTCCATGGACTGCAGGATGCCTGGCTTCCCTATCCTTCACAATCTTATGGAGTTTGCTCACTCATGTCCATGTCCATGTGTGAACACACACACACACAGTGGAATATTACTCAGTCATTAAAAAGAATTAAATAATGCCATTTGCAGCAACATGGATAGACCTAGAGATTATCATATCAGACAGAGAAAGATGATATCATATATATTATTCATATGTGGAATCTAATTAAAATTATATAAATGAACTTGTTTATAAATAGAAACAGATTAATGGGTTTTGAAAACAAATTTATGGTTATCAAAGGGGAAATGTGAAGGGGAGGGAAAATTTGGAGCTTGGGATTAACACACACTACTATATGTAAAATAGATACTAATAAGAACCTACTGTATAACACAGGGAACTCTATTCAATATTCTGTAATAACCTATGGGGTGAAGAATTAAAAGAATGAATGTATGTACTGATATAACTGAATTGTCTATATATATATGTATACACATATATACATTTATATATAGTGTGTGTGCATCTTAGTTTCAATCCATTTTGGTTTTTCCTTCTAAATTTAAAGGAGACCTAAATTTTTAAAAAGACCACTTTTCATAGACTAAGAGTTTACATAGAAAATTGAAAGATGTATTGCAAAAATAGATTGTATTCAACAATCATCACTTAGTTTCCTAAGTCTATAAGATGGAAGGGAAGTAATACATTTAATGTATATAATAAGGATTAATGAGATCATTGTTAATAGATCATAAGTTTTAATAAAGTTCAAATTAATTTTAAAAAAGTATAATCATATTTTGTAGGCAATATCATAGAGAAAGATTTTTGCAGATTGACTGGAGGAAAAACACCACACTAGGAAATATAAAGACAATGGTTGTGAATAAGAAACAAAATATGTAGAGTAGAAGAAAAGTTTAAGGTGATGATAGCTAATTTAAAGATAAAACAGAAATATTTTCCCACAGCAAATACACAAAAGGTCTTGGTAACTCCATGCCCCTGTACAGAGTATACTAGACTGACAATAACTTCGTGTGATTTAAAGATTCATGAATTTGAAATCTATGCAATCAATAGTCTACACAACACAAGATAAGAGATAGGGCAGATATCTGGGAAATCTAAGAAGGAAAACCTGAAAAGGTTTTCATGCACATTTCCAAGATGCCACTTTTGAAAGCTAGTCTTGAGAAAAAGCAAGCTTTATATCTTAACAAATATGTGTTCAGTATGGGTCTTAAAGGAGGTGAGACTATCTGGGAAGCTAAACACAGAGTTAAGTCACCATAGACTATCCTGGATTTCCTCAAGGTGATTTACATGTTGGAATTCTCCAAGAAATCTGAATGTTAGTTTACATTCTATACAGTTAGTATTTGATACATGCTTTGTAGAGTAATTTATACTAGGATTTTCTACATAAAACCATAGTAATATAGTCTATCCTCTGTGTGTTTTGAATAGAGTCCCCTCAATATTCAACCCCACCCAGGCGCTCAGAATATCATTGTATTTGGCAAAAGGACCTCTGCAGATATAACTAAGACTCAGATGAGGTTATGGATTAGGGTGGATGCCAAATCCTACAACTGGTGTCCCTAGAACAAATGATACAAAATGATACCAGGGTGGGTTGCCAGTGCCCTCCTCCAGGTGATCTTCCTGACGTAGGAGCTGAACCCGAGTCTCTTGTGTCTCCTGCATTGGCAGGGGTTCTTTACCACTGGGTAGCCATTGTCTTCTCCACTAGCGCCACCTGAGAGATGTAGCTACAAACCACAGAACTTCAAGGATTGCTTGGGGCCATTAAAGCTTGTATTGTGGCTCAGAGGTTAAAGCGTCTACCTGTAATACGGGAGACCTGGGTTCGATCCCTGGGTTGGGAAGATCCCCTGGAGAAGGAAATGGCATCCCACTCCAGTATTCTTGCCTGGAGAATCCTATGGATGGAGGAGCCTGGTGGGCTACAGTCCATGGGGTCGCAAAGGGTGGGACACGACTGAGGGACTTAACTTATTAAAGTTAGGAAGAAGCAAAGAAGGATCCTTCTCTAGGATCTGCAGAGGGGGTGTAATGTTATTGATACCTTGATTTCAGGGGTCTAGTCCCCAGAACTGTGAAAGAATAAACCTCTGTTGTTCTAAGCCACTAAATTTGTGATACTTTGTTAAGGCAGACTTAGGACACTACTACATTTATTTTGCAGATACTTTCCAGAATGTAAAGAGTGGGTGATGGAAGAAAGGGAAGAGAGGAAGGAGATCAGGAAGTGATGATAATTTCAAAAGGCAGTGTTTCATGTGAAATTAATTGAGGTACAATGATATCTCAATTGCATGAATCATTTCTCTTGCATTATAGTTTGAAGAGGCCCTCTAGGTTTTCAAAATCCTATCTCCTTAGATTGCTTTAAGCATCTTGCTTTACCAACTGGTCCATCTAAAATCTTCAATTTTTACCTCTCTACTATATTCTGTTAGGCTTAAAGCTACAAACTCCATTACTTTCTATCCCAAGAAAAAACAGACAGAAACAAACACTAGCCTTTGACTAGTATGGTACTTTGGTTATAGCTCTTACCTCTTTCTATCTCAGCCGAGGTTATGGAAATAGAAGTCCACAACATTTATTCCCCAAATTTACTAGCCACCTCCTCCTTGCAAAATGACTTTGGCCCCACACTACAGGTATAAATACATAATATCAGTAAAAATATTCCCCCCAACAATGTCAACAGTTCTCTTATATTCAAAATATCTATCCTAAACCAAATTCAAAATAAAATTTGTCTGCTATGTTTTTGGCACTTAAAAACAGTGCATGAAGACTATAGCAAACAAACCATAAGGGCAAACAACTTATTGTTAAACATTAAGATGAAGGAAAAATAAAACTTATTTTATTAATAAACTATGGTATTTTTTTGACTGCTCTTTGTGTGTCATGTAGGATCTTAGTTTCCTGATTAGGGAATTGAACCCGTGGATCACCATGGAAGTTCCAAATAGAACATTAAAAAAAAAAAAAAAATTAAAAGGGAAATAGTTCGTTAGAAGAAAGACAGCTAAATATCAATAACTGACCCATAAATGTTATTTTCTAAGTATTTAGAACCAGAATCCTACAGAATGAATATTACCAGATGACCCCAATATATGAAGTTGAAATGAAATCAATGATGCTAATAAAAGTGTTATGAATTGATGACTCTTATCTAGAAAAACTTAAAGACAGAAATTCACTGACAGTATTCACTCAGTCAACCAGTAGAATTACATTACATGCACATTTACTTCATATGAATTCAAATCTACACTGGGCAAAAATAAATAAATGAAAGCAATTTTGTAGTAAATGACCTGTAAGAAACCAAACTAGCTCATCTGGTATTATCCGAACAACTGCTATCTTTCTAACACTGGAGGAAAAAATGTCCTGTTAGAATTGTTGAGATAATATGGCTTACACAAGATAATGTGGATGATCTTCTATGGCGACATGGTATTTTCATGGGTAATGTTGATTATATGTGTTTTTTTCCTTATATAATGATTTTAGAAATTTAACTCTTGTAAAAATGAAATCTCAATAAATGAATCGAGTGTATTGACAGATATTTTGCTACAATATTTAAAAATTAAATTCTAAGTGTCTGCATATAAAAGATATGGAGGAAGAAATGGTTATAATTTGCAATAAATGACAGGAAAAATGTGAAAAGTGATATGTTATGAAGTGATACCAAAAGTCATAAAACACAACACAAAAGCAACAGAAGGAAGTCATGGCAAAATGAGAAAGAGAGGAAGAAACAAACAAAAAGAAATTTTGACTTGCAGAGATCCATTACCTGTTGCTTGATTATCTCACATTAAAGAGGGAAAGGTAGGAACAGGAAGAAATCTATGACTGCAGTTTTTAATTCCTTTATTTTGTTTACAGAAAATTTCAAGTGATCAATAGGTGATTAGATATTCACTGGAGATGTAAAGCACAAAATATGTGTTTTCATGCTTTACTTATGTTATATAAATGTTTTATTTTTAGCCATGTTACTCTTAAGACCCTAGGGCTCCTGAGTAATCTGTGTCATTTTATTTCAACTTTTGAGGTGAGGAGTACCTACGAATGTGAACATAAAGTGTTTTGGTATGTGCATCCATGTGTGTATGTGACTTACCATATACTATATAATGACTTGCACATATTTTATTTAATTATAAAATAACTCTAAGAAATAGACACATCACCTCTATTTCAGAGATACGAAAAGAAAGGCTCATGTAATTAGTCAAATGGAAAAGAGCAGATTGAGTTGTGTTCTCAATCTGGAAATCTGTCTCCAAAACTGGCATTCTTAACCCAAGAGTATGAATTACCGACTATGACATACTATATATAAACAGTCTTATTACTACTAACAATAGCTCTGCTCCATAGACATAATGATCCCTGCTTTACACATAAATAAACTGAGTTTTGAAGAAGTTATGTTTATTTGTCCAAAGACAGATAGCAAAGTGTGGACAAGCTGAAATTAGATTAGAATCTGTTTGACTTCATATAAAGTTTGAAATAAAGAATGATGCAACATTTATAGAAAAAATAAAATCAGTTTCCTTACTAATTAATCAAAGTGTACCTGATTTTATCCACAGAAAATCCAAGATTTGTTTGAAAAAATTAGTGTTAAAAATCACCAATTATTGGTTGTATTATTTTTCATATTAAGATAATCCAATTTTACTTATATTAACTCTGCTAAAATAAAAATTCCATTCACTAGGAATCCATTAATTTAATTTTAATCAGAACTTTTTCCTTCTCTTTTTGAATATACATACATATATAGGCTACTATCAAATACCTCCCAGTGACCAACATGTGTATGTATCAGGAAAGGAAATGTGATTTTCTTCTTTTTCAATCCTTTGGCTGCATGGCATCTCAAGAATAGAATCTAACAGAACAAATTAATGGCTTCCAAAGAGACTCAGATAGCCATGCAGTCTTCTGGATTAGCACTGCTAAGATTCTATCAGTCACCATGTAATATTTTTGGCGACTGGGGACTACAAAGCCCTCTAGAAAGGGAAAACTCTTCTGGGCACAAAAGGCAATACAATAAACACAATTATATGGATTGTGTTTTTCTTTCTAAACTGTCCTTTTCTTCATAATCAAAGAGCTCAACTCTGAATAAATCAATGAACATGCTAAGGAATAAGAGATTGCAGAAAAAGACACTGTGCTAATGTTGGCATCATTGATTCTATTTCAAGGTTAAAATAAATGATTTAGTACTTCCCGTCTGATGATAATGTGCTCTTTACTAAGTTGTAGATCTTGGACTTGTTTCATAATAGAGAAAAGGAGGATATATAGGTAAATTCTCGTTATAAGAAATTGGACTGGAAGCATCAGCTTATTTTATTATCAGCAGAAACATTAAATGAAGATGTGATCCAAAAATCTTGATATGATAAAATCTATATCCTTCTGCTAAAATACTCTGTCATCCTGACCCAGACATTCATTTCTAGCAAATCCTTCACCTTGTAACGTAACACTGTAAATATAAATTGTAGAAGTCTAAAAAACTTGCAGCCTCTCTCCCACACTTTGCTGTTCACTAAATTTCCTTTGCCTAACCATCCATAAACAGAGCTTAACCTGGGTTAGATCCAGCTGATTTCAGATCCAAAACCTTTAGAAGCCAGGTAAGTAACTTCTAAGACTTGTGATCAGGGAGATGTGAAGTCAGCAAAGGACACATTGTCTTCTCAGTGCCAATATAGAACAGATTGTCAGGTTGACAGGATGAGCCAGAATGTCCTTTGCTGTTTTTCTATATTCACTGCTGTCATAGAAACTAGGTGCTTAAAATAAAAATATCTTTTATCTGAAAATGTGTTTATAAAATATAAAACTAATATAATTATTTTGTACATATTTTGTCATTATTATAACAGCTCCATATTTGAATATATGCATATTTGGCAGAGCAGACTTTGTTTTATGCTCTGGTAATTTTCCATTTTATGGAATTCCAATATGAAGGCACTTGCAGGGTTACTGGATGTACTTATTTTTAAAAATTAAAAACAATCCTGTTTTCATTTTTATATTGTTGTTCACCTGTGTACTTGACTATAAATTTGGAATGCAAAAAATAACTTCAACATTTTATTATTACAAAGCTACTATCTAAAAATAATTTTCTGAGTAAAGTACTTTATAAGCAGCAAATATTTTCATTAAAAAGCAACTAACATTTTGAATAGCATACAGTGAAAATAAAGTATGTTTAGAATGATATACTACATGATGAGATGAATCTTACTTACCAAACTCCTTAGGAACTGCTATAGAATAAACACAATTATGTCCCACACTGTAATTTTTTGGATAGTTTGGTGATAGAACAGTGCCTTCTGAACCTGTTGAACGACTTCCACATGGTGCTGAAATTAAAAAATATTATTCTTAGAAAAAATTATATTATGAATATTTTCTTGATATAAAAATACGGCTAACTGATTTTAAGGTATATCATTTATTACACGTTTTAACAAGGGTCCTCATTGCTAAATATTTTAAAAATAAAAAATTGTGCACCTAGAAAAATGTTAAAGTATTCAGATTTACTCTTCTCAGAAGCAAAGTAATATAATAAAATTACAGTGGTGCTATCTATCTCTAGAGGTAATAATGGTGGCCTGCTTTCATTTATGATAAAAGGGTAAAGATAATCATCTTTTAAAATGATGAGAAATTACACATGCAAGTGGGAAATTGTTTTACTCACCAACAAGCTTTGAATCTACTCAAAATCAACTGTGATTATGCTCCCATCAAATTAGGTATTTCTATACCCAGGACAGGGATGGCTGCATAAACACATTCATTCACTCATCTAAGTAAAATATTCTCTCATCAATCTCTTATCTGCTTATGATTTACATTTAAATCAGGAGTTGCTGATGGTGCATAGAGATGGTGCATTTTTGCTACCTCAGCCCCAAATGTGCTGTGTTCCTTAAAAAGATGACGTTGAAACTGATTTCTGGAAAATTTGTAGATAGTGGTTCTGTTGTTCACAAGATAAGAGGATGTTTTGGATTTATAGTTCTGGAACACAGAGAAAGATCTGGGGTACTAAAGGGGTTATAGTTATCAAAGCAAACTGTTATAGTTGAAATTATTTAAATGAATGGGTTCTTCCAGGAATTATGTAGAATGAGAAAGATGGCCAAAGAGAAAGCCTGGAGAATGCCAAGGTAGGATTAGGGGGTGGCCAGGTGTGACCAATTGCATATGACTTTTTGTGACCCCATGGACTGTAGTCGTTAGGTTCCTTTGTCCATTGGATTTTCCAGGCAAGAATACTGGAGTGGGTTGCCATTTCCTACTCCAGGGGATTTTCCCAGTCCAGGGATAGAACCTGAGTTTCTTGTGTCTCCTGTATTGGCAGTAGATTCTTTACCACTGAGCCACCTGGGAGGCTGAGAGGGTGAGACAAAGAATTTAGTCTATTGGGAACCAAGAAGGAGGAAAGTTAAATTAAAAGAAAGTGTCCAAAAATGTTTGGAGATGGAAATGGCAACCCAGTCCAGTATTTTGCTTGGGAAATCTCATGGACAGCTGAGACTGGAGGACTACAGTCTATGACAACGCGGAGTCAGACACTACTTAGAAACTGAACAACACATAATCAGGCAGATTGTGATTTTGGAAAATAGTTATTGATGGAAACATGGCATAAAAAGGAGTGAAGTGACCTAGCAATATGGAATACAGAGTTTTGTAAGAAATTAACATTTGTATATAGAATAATAGTTGCAAATGTTCAAAAAATAAAGTTTTTGGCTAAAGGGAAAAAGAAAATGTTGTGCTGCAAAGTGGTAATAAATGGAAAAAAGAGTTTGACGGGGTTTGGAGGTCTGGAGAATTATGCAGCAGGAAACTGCTTCTCCAGACTCTGGTTTCCTCCAGGAGGAATGCTGCCCAGGCATGCCAGCCTGCTGGCGCCACCCCTTATGCCCTGGAGATGCAAGAACTTCTTAATTGGTGAGCCCAGGACAGAAACTTCATTGTTGGTCTCCTCTGCAGCCTGTTTAAGGATCAATCTATTGAGGAGGTGGCTGTGGTTTTTGGGAGACACCTGTAGCTGCTTAAGAAGCCTGTTTAAGGATCAATCTATTGAGGAGGTGGCTGTGCTTGGGAGACACCTGTAGCTGCTTAAGAAGCCCACTGTTACTGTTCCTCAGCTTCTACTAATATTAATATTGGGTTCAGAGCGCTTTTCACGTCTACTATATTCTTCAACTTTTCTGTTTATTCATTCTACTAATGTTTGAGAGTTTGAAATTGAAACTCCAACTGAAAATCAAAAGAATCTACTTAAAGAATAATCATAATATACAGTAAAACTATTTGTAACTTTTTTCTGTATTTTCCAAGTCTTCTATAAATGTGTTATCATACTTTCATAATCTAAAAAATAAAAAAGAAAGAAAACAAAAAAAATTAAAGCTGATGACTTGATGTCCTTCTGCTTATCACTTAATTTGTCTCAAATTTATGTATGGAAGATGCCCTTCAACATCAGAAAGGAAGTTTTTGGTATTATAGATACAGTTGTTTTAACAAGAGTAGCTTTTTGCAAATTATAACCAGGAAATCAAATCCAGTCTGTACCAAGAGAAGTTTCAAATTTTTAAAGAGTTAAGGAACAAAAGAAAAATTAAATCAGAATATGCTACAGAGACATATGTGGCCAGCAAAGCCAAAAATATTACCTGGCTCTGTGCAGAAAAAGTTGCTAACCCTTGAACTAGAGTAGAGAGGGGTAGCTAGACTGTAGTTGGATGAATAGCAGTTTATAAGGAGATACAAAAGTAATCAGAATCTTAACAATGAACAGAAGGAGAACTTTGGAATAGCTGGTGGAAGATGCAGGCTGAATGACTTTTTGTTATTGATTTATTTAATAGGGGAAATAGAGTCATTAAAATGGGAAAACCTGGAACACTGACTTAAGAGGCTTTTGCTGTGCTGATTCACTCAGTCATGTCTGATTCTTTGCAACCCCATGGGCTATAGCCCACCAGGCTTCTCTGTCCATGAGGATTCTCGTGACAAAAATACTGGAGTGGGTTGTCTTGCCCTCCTCCAGGGGATCTTCCCAACCCAGGGTTCGAACCCAGGACTCCAGCATTGAAGCTGGATTCTTTACTATCTGAGCCACCAGGGAAGCCCAAGAATACTGGATTGGGTAGCCTATCCCTTCTCCAGGGGATCTTCCTGACCCAGGAATCGAACCGGGGTCTCTTGCATTGTAGGCAGATTCTTTACCAGTTGAGCTAATGTAAAATCAAAAACTAAAACTGAGTGATTAACTTTAGAAAGCATTAGTGACAGTCCTCTGTTACTTGAGAAAAGTGCTAAAGAAAAATGAAAATATACAGGTTTTATGCTGGGAATTTACTGGAATTAATGCCTGATTTTCCTTTTAAAGAACTGAATGCAGTGGTGTTAGTTGGCTTGAAAAGTCGTGAGTTTGAAAAAGCCAAAGCTTTTGATGGGTTTCCGACCGAAGTTTAAAGATACAACAATATATTCAAAAACACACACATACAAAACAAACAGTAAGTTGTACTGAGTTGGGTGGCTAATGAATGTTTTACCTTTTTTCCTTTTAATGTTCTATAAAATGGTAATAAATAGTAAGAATTATACATATTAAAATTAGAATTTCCCAGAACAACAACAAATTGACAGTGATGATAATAACCAAAGATGTATTGCTCTCATCATTCATTATTGTTTGAGATTAGAGTAGTCAGGTGTATTCTTATTTTGGCACTGATAACTTTATTCAAATAATAATATTACTGATGAGAGAATCATTCAAGAATAAGCAGCTTGCTTTACATTAATTTTCTTTCTGATTTTAAAGTGCTCCAAAATAAAAATACTTTGAAAGAATATGACAAATGTTCTTATTTTTACATTTGGAAAGAATGAATAGAAATAAGAGCTTCTAACTTAAGTTCTGCTTTTTGACTTGTCATGAACATTCTGCTATTCTACATTACCATGCATCTGATAGCTTCAATGTGTTTTGTGTTATTTTATTTTGTATAACGGACATTTGGGAGAAGCTCTTGTTAAAAACCTCATTTATAAAATATGAAAATATGATTTATTTTATATATGTATATAATGCATACACTTATGTACACATTGAATGTATAAATGTATACATTTATGTATATAGTGAATATATACATGGTTGCTGTATAATCACAGCTCTTTATGGTACCTAGTATTATGTTAGATCTTGTTATTAGTACTGGAAGCAATAATTTTATATTTTTTCTGGTCATTACTTACATTATGTCCTATTTTATGGTCATTTATGTTGAATACTGTGATGACTGACACTATTTTATGCAGTAAGTTATGCTGCAGGAAACTTATACAGGAAAATTCACTATCCTGTGAGGTAAAGATGTAATCTGTTGTATGTTTGTATAAATCCAAATGAAAGAATGACTAAGCCAGGCCAACTTTACTAATTCTTCTAAAGTAGATTCCTAGATGCTTTCTGTATTCACTTCTCTCTTCCTGTTTTAATTTCATTTATTGGCTAGTTCAGAAAAGGTCAGCCTATAACTTTCTGGCTCTATTAAACAATCAGTAGAATTAAAGCAAGGCAGGACCTTTTATTTATGCTTATTTTTGCCATTTGACTCATACCTGTTGGCCTTTTGTCAAACTGGCTGTGTTTTTAAACAGCAGATATCCATTGCAATGAACTGCATAAGAACTCACCTGTTCCTGATTATAACTTATATGATAAATATGACTACCCTTAAATCTCTATTAATAGCATTTTTGTAGAACACATGTATCATGGGAAGAAATGGTTCTGTGATTAAGTAAAATGAACATGGTTTTATGCTATGAGACTTAACTGAGACTTTAGTAAAGTTTGGGGAATGTCATATACCTTCTTACAAACTTATTTGATCGTGGAGACCCTTTTTCATTTCACAGGACCAATGTTCCTCAGGATATACTTTACAAAATGCTAATTTTAAAATGTGCTATTACTTTGAAAATAATTCTAACATTTATATTATTTGCTGTAATTAGTTATGATTTTATAGCACTAAATAATTGTTTTACATACACATATAGAGTGAAAAAATTTAAATACTAAAAATGTGAAATGGCCTACTGTATCATAAAATGCCATTATTCTCTTTTTAACCACTCTCATTGAGGTATAGTTAAAGTGTTTTGTTAGTTTCAGATGTACAACAAAGTGACATATGCATGTATATATACATATATATCCTTTTTCAGGCAAAATGCCATTATTCTTGACACTTTCTCCCTGACTTGCTTACATCTTCCTGTAGCTTATCAGCCTCTCCTCTCCTCTCTGCCACTGTAACTTGCAAACCAGACTCCCAACAGTTTCCATTTGGGCTCTTTCAACAGACTCCAAGTTCCACTCATCTCCACAAGTTCCTATCAGCTTGGGACTGATGCACGGGGATAATCCAGAGAGAGGGTGTGGGGCGGGAGAGGGGAGGTGGGGGTCGGGATTGGGAGTTCATGTATACTCGTGGCTGATTCATGTCAATGTATAGCAAAAGAATACAGTATTGTAAAGCAAAACAAACTAAAAAAATAAAAATTAATTAAAAAAAATAAATAAATAAACACAAAAGTCTTAGAATTTTCCTTTTCTCTTTCTAGAACATATCTGATACACAGTAGGTTCTCCATAAATGTCTATTAGGTGATTAAATGAACTATGCTTGCCCAGATCGTGCTCTTCAAATATGGTGTTCCACTGTCAGCACAACACAGACATTTCATTTGGTTGAAATTACCTCAGAAATTGACTTAAATCCAAGACATTCAAGGTATACCCCGTCTTGCTTCTACCATTCCTGGTGCTGCTTGTGTGCTCGTAGAGGGCATACCCGGTACCTCTTTTGTGAAACAGCAGTTAAGGAGACTCCAGTGTTGCCATGGCGGATGACAAAAAGCCCAAGGAAGGACTCATGACTGACAGCAAATATCATACTGACTTGATGGTGGTACTGAGGCTAATTCAGTTATTATTTTTTTATTCCAGTTATTTTGTTCTCACTGTTTTTTTTTCTTTTAAGAGCATCATAAAAATCCTTGCATACCTTGTTTGATTGGAGAATTTTAAAGTTTTTCACTTATCATTGTAAACCAAGGGAAATTGTATAACATTTTTGTACATAGCTGTTAAATGTAGGACAGTCTGTCTTTAAGTAGGGATATGTGATTGTGTGTGTGTGAGTGAGTGTGTGCTCAGTCACATCTGACTCTGTCACACCTTGGACTGTAGCCCACCAGGCTCCTCTGTCTATGAAATTTCCCAGGCAAGAATACTAGAGTGGTTGCCATTGCCTTTTCCAGGGGATTTGCTGGATCCAGGGATGGCACCTGAGTCTCTTGCATCTCCTGCATTGGCAGGTGGATTCTTTACCACTGCTCCATGTGGGAAGCCCTAAGTAGGGAGAAGTTTATGTTAAAAGAAATGAATCCTAGATAGTTTTCTCTTCAAGTGTCTTGTTGTTTAAATAAACATCTTGTTTAAAATGGAAAAAAAAAAAGATACATTCTTTCAGTAAATCCTGTAAGCCTTTTTTTTTTTCCTTTCTCTGGGATTGGGATTGAAATATTTGCTGTTTCTCTGATTATCAGGAATCAGTATTGCTTTACATTTAGAGACACTATATGTGTAGGATATGTATCTTTAAACATTGGAAATATATGAAAGGATAAGATTTTTATAATCTGATAGACTTTGGCCACCTCATGTGGAGAGTTGACTCATTGGAAAAGACTTTGATGCTGGGAGGGATTGGGGGCAGGAGGAGAAGGGGACGACAGAGGATGAGATGGATGGATGGCATCACTGACTTGATGGACGTGAGTCTGAGTGAACTCTGGGAGTTGGTGATGGACAGGGAGGCCTGGCGTGCTGCGATTCATGGAGTCACAAAGAGTCAGACACGACTGAGTGACTGAACTGAACTGAACTGAGCTACATGGATACTGAGTTTCACTGAAGGAATGGCAAACATATCTACCATTCATTTCACAGTGGCAAATATTTGCAACCAGGTTTATCTGTCTGTAGCATACCCTCACTGAGGTGGCGGTCACCCACACAGTTCAATATTGTATTATTTTTCTTTTTCTTTCTTTTCCTGTTTGCTTTTTTAATCCTCTTTTGGATGAATCTGTATGATTTAATTTGTACAAGTAAAATATGTTCATGCTGTAACTATACTGTGAACTATGAAGCAGTGATGCAATAAACAGATATGGTATTTCTAGGGAAATCTGTGGAAGACCAAAACTACATTTTAAGAATTCTAGAGCAATAAAAAGGACTTCCCACTGATGGTTTGACCAAGTGTGTGTGATGGAAGAGGACTGAATAACAAGGAAAATTGAGGTACTTTCCACTGAGAGAGACAAAAGGCTCTCAAATCATTTATATGGAAGAGGTACTTATATGTGCATATATCTTAGATAATTTATATTATACCCAACACAGCCTTAAACTACTCACAATTTCAATACTGTATTTTCATTGTGTTCAGTTCAGTTCAGTCACTCAGTCGTGTCCAACTCTTTGCGACCCCATGATTGCAGCATGCCAGGCCTCCCTGTCCATCACCAACTCCCGGAGTCTACTCAAACTCACGTCCATTGAGTCCGTGATCCCATCCAGCCATCTCATCCTCTGTCGTCCCCTCCTCCTCCTGCCCATAATCCCTCCCAGCATCAGAATCTTTTCCAATGAGTCAACTCTTCACATGAGGTGGCCAAAGTACTGGAGTTTCAGCTTTAGCATCATTCCTTCCAAAGAAATCCCAGGGCTGATCTCCTTCAGAATGGACTGGTTGGATCTCCTTAAAGTCCAAGGGACTCTCAAGAGTTTTCTCCAACACCACAGTTCAAAAGCATCAGTTCTTTGGTGCTCAGCCTTCTTCATAGTCCAACTCTCACATCCATACATGACCACAGGAAAAACCATAGCCTTGATTAGACGGACCTTAGTCGGCAAAGCATATTCAAAAGCAAAAGCAAAAGCAAAAGCAAAGTCTGCTTTTGAATATGCTATCTAGGTTGTGTAATGTATAATTTATCATCTATAATGAAAATTATAGATCACTGTATAATGAAAATTACTATATAATATATAAATTTTTCTCAGAGAGCAAGTTAGATACTTTCAAAAGTGATAAACCCTTACAGGTCAAAAAAGAGCAATATGGTATACATTAAATCAATGATTTACTAGATGTGGCCTGTGATCCCTTCAGGCTGAAAGAACTGCTGTACTTTATAAAAGTATGGTCCACTTCTAGTGGACACTGATATAGCCCAATTGAATGTCACAGAACATTACTGCATAGGAACCTGGAATGTTAGGTCCATGAATCAAGGAAAATTGGAAGTGGTCAAACAGGAGATGGCAAGAATGAACATTGACATTTTAGGAATCAGTTAACTAAAATGCACTGGAATGGATGAATTTAACTTGGATGACCATCATATCTACTACTGTGGGCAAGAATCCCTTAGAAGAAATGGAGTAGCCTTCAGAGTCAACAAATGAGTTTGAAACATAGTACTTGGACGCAATCTCAAAAATGACAGAATGTCTCTGTTTGTTTCCAAGGCAAACCATTCAATATCATGGTAAATCAAGTCTATGCCCCGACCAGTAATGCTGAAGAAGCTGAAGTTGAATGGTTCTATGAAGACCTACAAGATCTTTTAGAAATAACACCCCAAAACAATGTCTTTTTCATTATAGGGAACTGGAATGCAAAAGTAGGAAGTCAAGAAACACCTGGAGTAACATGCAAATTTGGCATTGGAGAACAGAATGAAGCAGGGCAAAGGCTAGTAGAGTTTGCCAAGAGAAATCATTGATAATAGCCAATTCCCTCTTCCAACAATATAGCAGAAGACTCTACAGATGACAATCATCAGATGGTCAACACCGAAATTAGACTTGATTATATTCGTTGCAGCCCAAGATGGATAAGCTCTATACAGTCAGCAAAAACAAGACCAGGAGCTGACTGTGGCTCAGATGATGAACTCCTTATTGCCAAATTCAGACTTAAATTGAAGAAACTAAATCAAATCCCTTATGATTATGCAGTGGAAGTGGGAAATAGATTAAAGGGACTAGATCTGATAGACAGAGTGCCTAATGAACTATGGACGGAGGTTTGTGACATTGTATAGAAGACAGGGATCAAGAACATCCCCAAGAAAAAGAAATGCAAAAATGCAAAATGGCTCTTTCAGGAGGCCTTACAAATAGCTGTGAAAAGAAGATAAAAGAAAAACAAAAGAGAAAAGGAAAGGTATACCCATTTGAATACATAGTTCCAAAGAATAGCAAGGAGAGATAAGAAAGCCTTCTTCAGTGATTGGTGCCAAGAAATAGTGGAAAACAATAGAATGGGAAAGACTAGAGATCTCTTCAAGAAGATGGGCACAATAAAGGACAGAAATGGTATGGAACTAATACAAGCAGAAGATATTAAGAAGAGGTGGCAAGAATATACAGAAGAACTGTACAAAAAAGATCTTAATGACCAAGATGATCAGGATGGTGTGATCACTCACCTAGAGCCAGACATCGTGGAATGTGAAGTCAAGTGGGCCTAGAAAGCATCACTACAAATGAAGCTAGTGGAAGTGATGGAATTCCAGTAGAGCTATTTCAAATCCTGAAAGAAGATGCTGTGAAAGTGCTGCACTCAATAGGCCAGCAAATCTGGAAAACTCAGCAGTGGCCACAGGACTAGAAAAGGTCAGTTTTCATTCCAATCCCAAAGAAAGACAATGCCAAGGAATGCTCAAACTACCACACAATTGCACTCATCTCAGACGCTAGTAAAGTAATGCTTAAAATTCTCCAAGTCAGGCTTTAGCAATATGTGAAAATGAACTTCCTGATCTCCAAGCTGGTTTTAGAAAAGGCAGAGGAACCAGAGATCAAATTGTCAACATCTGCTGGATCATGGAAAAAGCAAGAGAGTTCCAGAAAAACATCTATTTCTGCTTTATTGACTAGCCTTTGACTGTGTGGATCACAACAAAATGTGGAAAATTCTGAGAGAGATGGGAATACCAGACCACCTGACCTGCCTCTTGAGAAATCTGTATGCAGGTCAGGAAGCAACAGTTAGAACTGGACATGGAACAACAGACTGGTTCCTAATAGGAAAAGGAGTACGTCAAGGCTGTGTATTGTCACCTTGCTTATTTAATTTATATGCAGAGTACATCTTGAGAAATGCTGGGCTGGATGAAGCAGAAGCTGGAATCAAGACTGCAGGGAGAAATATCAGTAACCTCAGATATGCAGATGACACGTCCTTTATGGCAGAAAGTGAAGAAGAACTAAAGAGCCTCTTGATGAAAGTGAAAGAGGAGAGTGAAAAAGTTAGCTTAAAGCTCAATATTCGGAAAATTAAGATCATAGCATCCGGTCCCATCACTTCATGGGAAATAGATGGGGAAACAGTGGAAACAGTGGCTGACTTTATTCTTCTGGGCTCCAAAATCACTGCAGATGGTGACTGCAGCCATGAAATTAAAGACCTTCACTCTTTGGAAGGAAAGTTATGACCAACCTAGATAGCATATTAAAAAGAAGAAACATTACTTTGCCAACCAATGTCGTTTAGTCAAGGCTATGGTTTTTCCAGTAGTCACCTATGGATATGAGAGTTAGAGTATAAAGAAAGCTGAGCACCGAAGAATGGATACTTTTGAATTGTGGTGTTGGAGAAGACTTTTGAGAGTTCCTTGGACTGCAAAGAGATCCATCCAGTCCATACTAAAGGAGATCAGTCCTTAGTGTTCATTGGAAGGACTGATGTTGAAGCTCAAACTCTAATACATTGGCCACCTTTGTGAGAACTGACTCCTTGAAAAGACTCTGAAGCTGGGAAAGATTGAAGGTGGGAAGAGAAGGGGATGACAGAGGATGAGATGGTTGGATGGCATCACTGACTCAATGGAGATGAGTTTAGGTAAACTCCAGGAGATGGTGATGGACAGGGAGGCCTGGCATGCTGCAGTCCATGGGGTTGCAAAGAGTCGGACACGACTGAGTGACTGAACTGAACTGAATGTCACAAATCATAAATCCTGATATAGAGTGTATCTGAAAGCTGTATCTCCCTTGGAGTCTTTTTTTTTTTTTAAAGAGAAAGCCTTTCATGATCCTCTGTCATATGAATTTATAACACAGACAGTATTATTCTCAGTATTGACTTTAAGATTAAAATTACTTTTTTTTTTAATCTTCTTTGTTCGAATCTTTGATCTTACTAAAAATACCTAACTAGTCAGCCATTCATTTCATGGGCCTCTTCATGTTTCCTATATAAGTATACAAACTTCATTTTGTTTATCTGCCTTAGATAATAAACCTCCCATAAAACTATTTTATCATAATGGTAATAAATATTCCTTTAAATTATAAACTATTGGTCTAAGTCACATTTACTCTTCATTTTCCTCTGCACTGTTTCTGACACATTCACATTATGTATCTGGAAAACTAAGGATAATATTGCTATAAGTTTTCTATTACTTCATATATTCACTGAGAAGAAAAATCAGTCTTTATAACTTGTGAATTAGTGTTCTAATTACAGATTCCTGTTGAACACTGAAAAAAAAATCCATTTTAATGTATAGTCAGTGGCTTATAAATCATTTCAATGGCTCAGCAATTCAACTTAGTGCAATATGAGCTTCTACATCCATCACCTCACTAATTGCCTCGATTCATTCATTTGCTTTTGCTGGCTAGGAAGGCATTCTCTTCAGTCCTCTGAGAGCTGTGTTCTCCATCATAGAGTACATGCTTAGAAAAAGAAGAGTTCATTGTATGACAAAGGTCTATGACTAGATATGCTCCTCTGA
Organism: Aepyceros melampus; assembly: GCA_006408695.1. NCBI lineage: Eukaryota > Metazoa > Chordata > Mammalia > Artiodactyla > Bovidae > Aepyceros > Aepyceros melampus. The sequence goes on from SJXQ01011325.1 coordinate 30,876, forward strand.
TAGCTCTTCCATGTTACCGCATATAGAGTCTACTAAGACCAATGGTCTTGTGGGTGTCAGTAGTTCCTGAGTGATACCTATGTCACTAATTTTTAACCTAATTTTCAAGATTGAGATATAATTCTACTATAAAATTCACCCTTTCAAAGTTTTCAATTAAGTGTCTTTTTAGTATATTCACAAAGTTATGTAACCAACCCCACTAACTAATTTCAGAATATTTTTGTCACCCCAAAAGAATTCCTATGCTTATCAGCAGTCATTCCTCATTTGCTCCATTCCCCAAACCCTAGAAATCATTAATCAATGATTTTGTAGGAAACTATGTACAGGAAGGCAAGCTTTTAAAAGGATTTTAATTGAATTATTGATGCATTTTAGAAACTATGATCCCTTTTCATTGCTTAGTTTCATACTTCCCTCTCAATTTTTACCAATTATAGTCCATTTTATTATTAAAATATTACTTAAAACAGCTAACATATTAGCCAAAGATATGTAAGTTTAGAGAGAGAGAGAAAAAACAAAAAAAAAACAAACAAACCCTGTAGCAATTTATAACTCCTATCTGATCATCTCACAAACGCTGCTTTCTCAAGAAAGTTTCGTCTCTGTTTTCCTTTTAGAAGCCCCATCATGCAGGGTTTTTCATTAATTAATTTCATTACATTCATAAATCCCATGGACGGAGGAGGCTGGTAAGCTGCAGTCCATGGGCTCGCCAAGAGTTGGACACGACCGAGATACTTCACTTTCACTTTTCACTTTCATACATTGGAGAAGAAAATGCAGCCCACTCCAGTGTTCTTGCTTGGAGAATCCCAGGGACAGGGGAGCCTGGTGGGCTGCCATCTATGGGGTCGCACAGAGTCGGACATGACTGAAGTGACTTAGCAGTAGCATAACAACTTGTAATTATATATTTATTTGTATAATATCTATTTCTATCTCTTAACTCCATGACCTCTTAAGTTAAAGTTGCCATGTATTTTTTGCACACTGTTTCTACCTCTGGAGCCTGGCATAGTCTGTGTATATTATGGGCTTCTAATAAATGTATGCAGTGAATGTTAGGAAAAGTAAAACATACATTATATTAATATCTTGCTGTTGATTAAATGCACAGAATGCAAAACTCAGAGATTTTTGAAAACTCTTTGCTTAGGGTATCACAATAAATGCAACCAAAGTTTTAGTATCAGAGAGGTGTAGTTTTGATTTCCAGCTTCAATATTTACTGACTGAGTAGACCTGGAAGAGGGGAAAATTCAAACTGGAACTGGAACACAAAGTGTCTGCTCCATTTGGCATATGATGTAATCTTAAATGAAATAAATTAAGAAACTCTCCTGACCTACTCCAGAATCTCCTGGAAGTGCTATAAAGAGGCTTTCATGAATGCCTTAGAAAGACAGACTAAACTCCTCAACCCCAGAAGGAATACAAAGCTTTGAAAAAGGCAGGAGAAACTTTTCTGGTGTTTCTGCTACTCTTCCATTGAGAGAAACAGGGATGCTTTTTAGCGGCCCTGCCCAGGTCATTTTGCCCTCCACAAACAGTTATTTGTTTTCATTTTCCTCTCCTCTTAATTTTCCCTAAGGATAAAGAATAACTTCTCCATCCCAAAGAAACAGGGACCTACATCTTCCATTCAGCTGCCTGCTCATGGGTTGGTGGACTTTCCTGTGCTCAGCTATTGATAGTGTGGGTGATGTCCTCGATTTTGCTGGATTCTTTATCCATTAGAAATCTGCGGGGAAACAAGAGCCAACACTACAAGTGAAAGAGAGTAGCAATTGGCAGATAATCCTTTTTGTTCTTATAATTCAGGGGTTTCTTTGCCTTGTTTCAAAAATTAATTGGGAAAAATGTCTATATTTTCATTCAGTTCATAAGCTCAGTTGCTCAGTCGTGTCCAACTCCTTGCGACCCCATGAATCGCAGCACGGCAGGTCACCCTGTCCATCACCATAACCTGGAGTTCACTCAAATCACGTCCATTGAGTCAGTGATGCCATCCAGCCATCTCATTCTCTGTCGTCCCCTTCTCCTCCTGCCCCTAATCCCTCTCAGCATCAGAGTTTTTTCCAATGAGTCAACTCTTCGCATGAGGTGGCCAAAGTACTGGAGTTTCAACTTTAGCATCATTCCTTACAAAGAAATCCCAGAGCTGATCTCCTTCAGAATGGACTGGTTGGATCTCCTTGCACTCCAAGGGACTCTCAAGAGTCTTCTCCAACACCACAGTTCAAAAGCATCAATTCTTTGGTGCTCAGCTTTCTTCACAGTCCAACTCTCGCATCCATACATGACCAATGGAAAACCAAAACCTTGACTAGACAAACGTTTGTTGGCAAAGTAATGTCTCTGCTTTTGAATATGTTATCTAGTTGTTCATAACTTTTCTTCCAAGAAGTAAGCATCTTTTAACTTCATGGCTGCAATCACCATCTGCAGTGATTCTGGAGCCCCAAGAAATAAAGTTTGACACTGTTTCCATTGTTTCTCCATCTATTTCCCATGAAGTGATGGGACCAGAAGGCATAATCTTCGTTTTCTGAATGTTGAGCTTTAAGCCAACTTTTTCACTCTCCTCTTTCACTTTCATCAAGAGGCTTTTTAGTTCCTCTTCACTTTCTGTCATAAGGGTGGTGTCATCTGCATATCTGAGGTTATTGATATTTCTCCCGACAATCTTGATTCCAGCTTGTGCTTCTTCCAGCCCAGCATTTCTCATGATGTACTCTGCATATAAGTTAAATAAGCAGGGTGACAGTATACAGCTTTGACATACTCCTTTTCCTATTTGGAACCAGTCTGTTTTTCCATGTCCGTTCTAACTGTTGTTTCCTGACCTACATATAGGATTCTCAAGAGGGAGGTCAGGTGATCTTGTATTCCCATCTCTTTCAGAAGTTTCCACAGTTTATTGGGATCCACACAGTCAAAGGCTTTGGCAGTGTCAATAAAGCAGAAATAGATGTTTTTCTGGAACTCTCTTGCCTTTTCCATGATCCAGCAGATGTTGGCAATTTGATCTCTGGTTCCTCTGCCTTTTCTAAAACCAGCTTGAACATCTGGAAGTTCACGGTTCACATATTGCTGATGCCTGGCTTGGAGAATATTGAGCATTACTTTACTAGCGTGTGAGATGAGTGCAATTGTGCAGTAGTTTGAGCATTCTTTGGCATTGTCTTTCTTTGGGATTGGATTGAAAACGGACCTTTTCCAGTCCTGTGGCCACTGCTGAGTTTTCCAGATTTGCTGGCCTATTGAGTGCAGCACTTTCACAGCATCATCTTTCAGGATTTGAAACAGCTCCACTGGAATTCCATCACTTCCACTAGCTTTGTTTGTAGTGATGCTTTCTAAGGCCCACTTGACTTCACATTCCAGGATGTCTGTCTCTAGGTGAGTGATCAAACCATCGTGATTATTTTGGTCGTGAAGATATTTTTGTACAGTTCTTCTGTGTATTCTTGCCATCTCTTCTTAATATCTTCTACTTCTGTTAGGTCCAGACCACTTCTGTCCTTTATCTAGCCCATATTTGTATGAAATGTTCCCATGGTACATCTAATTTTCTGGAAGAGATCTCTAGTCTTTTCCATTCTGTTGTCGTCCTCTATTTCTTTGCATTGATCGCTGAGGAAGGCTTTCGTATCTCTTCTTGCTATTCTTTGGAACTGTGAATTCAGATGTTTATATCTTTCCTTTTCTCCTTTGCCGGGGTCCAGCCCCGGTGGATCCAGGGTGATTTGAAGGTGGAGACGGAGTCAGCGAGAAAAACACTTTTAGAAATATAAGATTAGATTAGGAAATAATAGTATAGTAGGAAAATTTAGATGGAGAAATAAGGCTGAATAACTTGATTTATGTGGAATACCAATCACCACCTACGTAGGCCACAGGCGTCTTTCCATTCTCTCAAAGGAGAGGAGGCACTGAGGCCTCCCCGGTCCGATCTTAGAAGCCCAGGCATAATTAGTAGGCTTGGTGAGGACCCACTCCCCAGATGGGAATTCACCCAGAAGGAGAAAGAAAGAACGACACGGGGGAATCAGTCTTTCCAGAAACTGATCCCGTTTTCTTTATTTTCAGGTTTGCTTATATACCTTTTTTACACATAGGGATGAATACAGAGTCACGTGGGGGTCAGCAGTCCTGATATTTATCAAAATCAGGTGCTTTACAGAAAAAAAGGTCTTAGGGGTTTTACATCATCTTCTGGCCATGAGGCCTCTGACACTTTATGACTCTCTCTTTCTGATAACCAAAAAACATTTTTTCCAAAGGTGTTTTTTCTTAAACCAGGCACCACCCTCCAGATAAAGGTACATTCCTATAGGGTAAGGGTGTAATGAGTTACAATCAAGAAAGGAATTTATCTAATCCAAGGTTAACATGATTAATCTTAAAGGTTAATACTTATTTCTCTTATATGCTAGTTATATTCATTATAAGGGCAAGGAATATGAAGATTTAGCAACAAAACATCAGCCCAACAAGTGAAATCCTTTCACCAATACAATTCCTAATCAACCCACTATACTAATAAATTCTAACTTCCCAAAAGAATCTGCCTTTAGTAAGTCTAAGACATCTCATGCCTCTCGCTGTTGGGAGGCTGTAAATAATCACGTTTGGCCAGACAAACCTATACAGGCAGGCTAGATAACCTTCAGAGGAGTCCTAAGCTGAAACACTCTTGTCAAGCCTCCTTCCTCATGACCTTTGCCACGGGCGGAGTTCCTCATGCTGGCCCCCAGCACTCCTTTGCTTTTTGCTTTTCTTCTTTTCACAGCTATTTGTAAGGCCTCCCCAGACAGCCATTTTGCTTGTTTGCATTTCTTTTCCATGGGGATGGTCTTGATCCCGTACAATGTCACAAACCTCCATCCATAGTTCATCAGACATGCTATCTATCAGATCTAGTCAATTAAATCTACTTCTCACTTTCACTGTATAATCATAAGGGATATGATTTAGGTCATACCTGATTGGTCTAGTGGTTTTCCCTACTTTCTTCAATTTCAGTCTGAATTTGGCAATAAGGAGTTCATGATCTGAGCCACAGTCAGCTCCTGGTCTTGTTTTTGTTGACTGTATAGAGCTTCTCCATCTTTGGCTGCAAAGAATATAATCAATCTGATTCCATTGTTGACAATCTGGTGATGTCCATGTGTAGAGTCTTCTCTTGTGTTGTTGGAAGAGGGTGTTTGCTATGACTTGTGCATTTTCTTGGCAAAACCCTATTAGTCTTTGTCCTGCTTCATTCTGTATTTCAAGACCAAATTTACCTGTTATTCCAGGTGTTTCTTGACTTCCTACTTTTGCATTCCAGTCCCCTATAATGAAGGATATCTTTTTTGGGTGTTAGTTCTAAAAGGTCCTGTAGGTCTTCATACAACCATTCAACTTCAGCTTCTTCAGCATTACTAGTTGAGGCATAGACTTGGATTACTGTGATATTGAATGATTTGCCTTGGATATGAACAGAGATCATTCTGTCATTTTTGAGATTGCATCCAAGTACTGCATTTCAGACTCTTTTGTTGACCAGGATGGCTACTCCATTTCTTCTAAGGAATTCCTGCCTGCAGTAGTAGATATAATGGTCATCTTAGTTAAATTCATCCATTCCAATCGATTTTAGTTTGCTGATTCCAAGAATGTCGATGTTTACTCTTGCCATCTCCTGTTTGACCACTTCCAATTTGCCTTGATACATGGACCTGACATTCCAGATTTATGCTGCGATGGCGCACGGAATGTGGGTAGCTGTGACGGTGCACAGAGCACGGCCAAGAGGAGCTCCCCCACTTCCGAGGTCAAGGGTGGGGGCCAAGAGTGCCAGGATGCGACAGTGCAGGAGCAGCGGAGAGGAGCTACCCCATGTTGAGGCTGGGGTAGCGGCCTGGAGGAGTTTTCCTCCACCCAAGGCCAGGGGCGGTGGCTGGGAGGAGCAACCCCCGGTCCAAGGAGTGGTGGCTGTGCGGGTGCAGGAGGGTCTAGAGAAGCTATTCCACGTTCAAGGTCAGGAAGGGTGGCAATGAGGAGATACCCCTCATCCAAGGTAAGGAGCAGTGGCTGTGCTTTGCTGGAGCAGCCGTGAAGAGGAACCCCACGCCCAAGGTAAGAGAAACCCAAGTAAGATGGTAGGTGTTGCCAGAGGGCATCAGAGGACAGACACACTGAAACCATAATCACAGAAAACTAGTCAATCTAATCACACTAGGACCACAGCATTGTCTAACTCAATGAAACTAAGCCATGCCTATGGGGCCACCCAAGACTGGTGGGTCATGGTGGAGAGGTCTGACACAATGTGGTCCACTGGAGAAGGAAATGGCAAACCACTTCAGTATTTTTGCCATGAGAACCCCATGAACAGTATGAACAGCATGAAAAGGCAAAATGATAGGATACTGAAAGAGGAATTCCCAGGTCAGTAGGTGCCCAATATGCTACTGGATATCAGTGGAGAAATAACTCCATAAAGAATGAAGGGATGGAGCCAAAGTTGTGGATATTTTCATTAGATTCTAGCTAATTTTTTATAACTAAATTTTAGCATTTCCTTTACTTTTGAATCTAAGCAACAAAGTATGTTAGCAACAGAAGTAATTGGGACTTTGTTGACAAAAGAAATCAGAGATATTTTATATTACCTAAAATTGTTACAGATACCTCAAAATATTGTTATTCTTATCACTACTAAAAATTACTTGAAACTGGAACTTACAAGTTAAGGCATTAATTAAGTATATATATTATTACATAAAAGTTGTAATTAAGTATATATATTATTACATAAAAGTTTTTTGTAACAGTACTTTGATAACTGTATTTCAGTATTATTGGTTTGTCTTCCAAGCCTATGTGCATTATTTTACTTTGTGTGTTTAAAAGGATGATGAGTATCACCAGCCAAAATGTCTATCATCAAAAAATTGACAAACAACAAATGCTGGAGAGGGTGTAGAGAGAAGGGAACCCTCCTACACTGCTGGTGGGAATGCAGACTGGTACAGTCACTATGGAGAACACAATGGAGTTTCCTTTAAAAACAGAGCTGTCATATGACCACCCTATAATCCCACTCGTGGGCATATATTCAGAGAAAAACATAGTCTGCACCCCAATGTTCATTAAAGCACTGTTTATGATAGCCAAGACATGGAAGCAACTTAATGTTCATCAACAGAAGAATGGATAAGAAGATGTGGTACATATAGACAATGGTGTATCACTTAGTCATTAAAAAGAATGAAATAATGCCATTCGCAGCAACATAGACCTAGAGATTGTCATACTGAGTGAAGTAAATCAGATAGAGAAGGAGAAATATCACATGGCATCCCTTATATGTGGAATCTAAAAGTGAATGATATAAATGAACTAACTTACTTACAAAACAGAAAGAGGCTTACAGAATGAACTTATGGTTGCCAGGGGGAAGCATAGGGGAAGGGATAGTGAGGGAATTTGGGATGGCCATGTATCACACTAATACATTTAAAATGAATAACCAATAAGGACCTATTGTATAGCACAGGGAACTCTTCTCAGTGTTATGTGGCAGCCTGTAGGGAAGGGGAGTTTGAGGGAGAATGGATACGTGTGTATGTATGGTTAAATCCCTTCACCACTCACCTGAAACTATCATATTATTGTTAACCGGCTATACCCCAATAGAAAATTTAAAAATATATATATTAAAAAAAAAAAGATGACTCTAAGGTCCATAGGCTTCATCAGACACATATACACATAGAAGGTAATTCTATTCTAATTAGATTCCTCCCAAATCACCCGTCCTTGTCATTTTCTGTTTACTCATTTCCTTAAGGAAGACTGACTCAGAGATTGTTGCTTTGACCTAAGAAGATCTGAAAAACATTAGTTGCATTGCAGGACCCTTTCTTTCCTGCTCCTTTGCTCCTTTCCTAGGAGGATGAATGAATTCTTTCCAGCATCAGAAAGGTCCTAAAACTCAGGTTTGAAATTTTGGGAGAAAGACTTCCTCTTAAGGTTGACATAAATGAAAGTCACTTAGTTGTGTCCAACTCTTTGCGACCCCCTGGACTATACAGTCCATGGAATTCTCCAGGCCAGAATACTGGAGTGGGCTGTCTATTCCTTCTCCAGCGAATCTTCTTGACTTAGGGATCAAACCGGGGTCTCCTGCATTGCAGGCAGATTCTTTACCAACTGAGCTATCAGCAAAGCCCTAAGGTTGACATATTCTTAACGCTATTTAAACCATAGCCTAAATGTGGTTCAGATTTACTCAGTAACTCTCCCATGTGGCTCAATATAGCTCAGTTGATGTGTTTTGGGGTTAGGAATCATATTCCCTGTTGCTCAGAGAACTCTATTTTGTTGTCTTTTATGTATATATCTCCCTCAGGAATATAGGAGTGACTGTCTCACTGGTTAAAGTATACATATGAAATGAAATTTTCTGTGTTTAACAAAGGGCAGGGAAGCAGCAATCTCCTTTGCCTCTCTCTTAGAGGGTTTCCTTGAAAACACAGTAGATCAACCTTTCGATTTTACAGTCAAAGCTTCCAGCTATCTGACCTTTGAAACTGTAAAAATATACTTCTGAAATTAACTCAGGGTTCTTACAAGATTACTCACAAGGTATGCATGAGAAAAAGCATACCGATTTCCCTCTGAATGAGACAAAAGAAGTGTTACTTGTTCTTCTTTTAACTGCATACATTTGTGTGAGATTCTGTCTGGTCTTTATGGTGTCTTTCACAGACTGCCTGCAACAAGCATTGTACTCCAGATATGTTTATTCAATAATAAAATTGCTTTCTTTCTCTTCCAGGTTTTGTGCAATGAACTTTGTTAGTAGGATTCCTGTTTCCCCAATAGAAGTAAAGAATTGGCTATTTTTAGATCTTGTGTCCTAGTGTGTGTGTGTTAGTCGCTCAGTCACGTCCAACCTATCCATTACATTACTACAATTTGAATCTCATCATGACTTCTAAGGACTTCCCAGGTGGTGCTAGAAGTAAAGAACCAACTGCCAATGCAGGAGACATAAGTGGCGTGGGTTTGATCGATCCCTGGGTCAGGAAGATCCCCTGGAGGAGGGCATGGCAACCCACTCCAGTATTCTTGCCTGGAGAATCCCATGGACAGAGGAGCCTGGTGGTCTACATTCCATTGGATGGAAAGAGTCAGACATGACTGAAGTTACTTAGCATGCATACGTGCATGAATTCTAATAGTTACTGTTAAATGCTTTTCTTTCCTCTTCTGTAAGTAGAGAATTGATTGATACAATTTTCTGTATAATTTTTTTTTTTTTTTTCTGCAGATACTGGCGATACATTCTAGGATGACATGTTTGAAGTCTGACTTAAATATACACTGTGTGTGGTATTAGTTTCTGAGTTGTGTCCGATCCTTTTGTGACCCCAAGGACTGTAGCCAACGAGGCTCCCCTGTCCGTAGGATTTCCCTGGCAAGAATTCTGGAGTAGGTTTCCATTTCCTTCTCTGGAAGATCTTCCTGGCCCAGGAATTGGACCCACATCTCCCACATTGGCAAGCAAATTCTTGACCACTGAGCCACCTGGGAAGCCCCACATACATATAGTCCTAAATGTAGTGAAGGAGGGCATCTTAACATGATGAGAGGCTATGCAACTACCTATCTGGAGATGTTGTGTAGTGACTGAGATATCAAAACCAGGGAAAATAAAAATGGTTTAAATATGAAATCCAAGTCTGTGGTCACAATAAAATGTGCTCTGAATTATAGATATTGATTTGCAATTGAATTGCCTGTCATAACAGCGACTCTATTTGGTATGCTCCAGAATCCAAAGGAGCAAGGATTTACTTATTACAAAGTTAAAGATTCTCTTTGACTATGTGGATCACAATTAGCCAACGAGGCTCCCCTGTCCGTAGGATTTCCCTGGCAAGAATTCTGGAGTAGGTTTCCATTTCCTTCTCTGGAAGATCTTCCTGGCCCAGGAATTGGACCCACATCTCCCACATTGGCAAGCAAATTCTTGACCACTGAGCCACCTGGGAAGCCCCACATACATATAGTCCTAAATGTAGTGAAGGAGGGCATCTTAACATGATGAGAGGCTATGCAACTACCTATCTGGAGATGTTGTGTAGTGACTGAGATATCAAAACCAGGGAAAATAAAAATGGTTTAAATATGAAATCCAAGTCTGTGGTCACAATAAAATGTGCTCTGAATTATAGATATTGATTTGCAATTGAATTGCCTGTCATAACAGCGACTCTATTTGGTATGCTCCAGAATCCAAAGGAGCAAGGATTTACTTATTACAAAGTTAAAGATTCTCTTTGACTATGTGGATCACAATAAACTGTGGAAAATTCTGAAAGAGATGGGAATACCAGACCACCTGAACTGCCTCCTGAGAAATCTGTATGCAGGTCAGGAAGCAACAGTTAGAACTGGACATGGAATAACAAAGACTGTTTCCTAATAGGAAAAGGAGTACATCAAGGCTATATAATGTCACCCTGCTTATTTAACTTATATGCAGAGTACATCATGAGAAATGCTGGGCTAGAGGAAGCACAAGCTGGAATCAAGATTGCTAGGAGAACTATCAATAACCTCAGATATGCAGATGACACCACCGTTATGGCAGACAGTGAAGAGGAGCTAAAAAACCTCTTGATGAAAGTGAAAGAGGAGAGTGAAAAAGTTGGCTTAAAGCTCAACATTCAGAAAACTAAGATCATGGCATCTGGTCCCATCACATGGGAAATAGATGGGGAATCAGTGGAAACAGTGGCCGACTTTATTTTTCTGGGCTCCAAAATCACTGCAGATGGTGATTGCAGCCATGAAATTAAAAGATGCTTACACCTTGGAAGGTAATTTATGACCAACCCAAACAGCATATTAAAAAGCAGAGATGTTACTTTGCCAACAAAGCTCTGCCTAGTCAAGGCTATGGTTTTTCCCGTGGTTATGTATGGATATGAGAGTTGGACTATAAAGAAAGCTGAGTGTTGAAGAATTGATGCTTTTGAACTGTGGTGTTGGAGAAGACTCTTGAGAGTCCCTTGGACTGCAAGGAGATTCAACTATCTATCCTAAAGGAGATCAGTCCTGGGTGTTCATTGGAAGGACTGATGTTGAAGATGAAACTCCAATACTTTGGCCACCTGATGTGAAGAGCTGACTCATTGGAAAAGACCCTGATGCTGGGAAAGATTGAGAGCAAGAGGAGAAAGGGACGATAGAGAATGAGATGGTTGGATGGCATCACCAACTCAATGGACATGGGATTGGGTGGACTCCAGGAGTTGGTGATGGACCAGGAGGCCTGATGTGCTGCACTTCATGGGGTTGCAAAGAGTTAGACATGACTGAGCAACTGAACTGAACTGAAAGATTCTCTAAAGGAACATGCAGGAGGCCAAATGGAGTGATAATGTATGTAAGAGTGCCTGGAAATTAGCAGGTGCTCAATAATGTCAGCTTCCCTTCCCATTTCCATTCAAATACATTTCCTCCTATCCTATGAAAACAAAACATGCTTTGATTTTATCCCAATATTACCAGATTTTTTTTTCAATATAGAAAATATTACACATGATTCTGACAAATAATCTATGCATTATGTCTGTAAACAAAATTCCTATGTGTAGCTGACTAAAGGAAAATATTTGATGATCTTGGAAGTAGTTTACTACTAGGCCTTTGTCCTATGAATGTCTCATCTACATGCTTTAATTATATCATGTACTTAAATGACATCAAATGCTAATTGGCTTAGTATATTAGATTAGACAATCTCTATAAGCATTTATAACAGAACAGGGTCTAGACTCATTCCACATCTCAAAAAGTTTTGCAAACCTCAAGGAGATTTGAAAAAAGGAATTAACCCAAGGTAAATCATGCCATTTAAACAAAAGATGTGGAATAAAAATTCAATTATTTAATTCTTCATACAAAAAAAATATGATTTAATTAAAAGTAGGTTATATCAGGTTACTAATGAAATATAACTCTAAAGTTGGAAAGCTATGATCATACAATGGACTTTTTTTTTCTTTTAAAATTTTCTCTTTAGTTGCTAGAGTAAGAGGGCTTTCCTTTCAAAAGGTTTTATCATTTCATATGTATTAAGAGTTGGAAGTTGAACAAACAATGGTTTCAGATGACTACTAATGTCTAAGTTTACCATAGTTGTGTTTATACACTTTGATAAGTCTTACAGGTCAGTGCTAATTGAATTAATTTTTTTTCCAGAATCCAAGACTTATATTAACATGAGTGAAAAAAAGGCATTAAAAATAACATTGTAGATTTTCTTTTTTACTTTTATTTGTTTATTTTGAATATAAATTTATTTATTTTAATTGGAGGTTAATTACTTTACAATATTGTATTGGTTTTGCCATACTTCAACATGAATCAAGAATTAACACTGACTATATTTATTAAGGTATGTGCTTTCAGTGCAAAGTTGTATTTCAAATGAAACGTAAAAACTCATTTCAAGTGAACACTTTTACCAGATATTGTTAAAAAAAAAAAACCAAAAAAAAAAACTGTTTTCTTAATTCTCATACCTAGTCTAGAGGAAGATTACAGAAGTAAGTAGGGAATCCAAAATCTCATACTTAATTTTGGTGCCACGTATTCCTTCATGAAACATTTAATCAACTAAATTTTTGGTTAAGAACCAGACCTTAGCCTTGAGGGTTATAAAAAGATCAATAAAAAGGTCATTGCATTGCCCAGCCTACCTATAGGACAGTGATTAAGAAAATGGACTCCTAAATAAGACTGCTGGGCAAGTATGACTGAGTAACTACTTTATTTCTCTTTGTCTTGGTCTCTAATCTATGAAAAATAAGAATTTTAGTATTCCCAGTTCTAAGAGTTATGATGAAGTATAAAATGATGTATATAAAACTTCAAACTCTGAGCAACACAAGATTCCCAACAGTCCTCCTTCACATGGCACTTTGCCTATTGAGTGGCTTGAAATTCTACCAATATTCTGTTTACTCTTCTACATTTTTGGGCTTCCCTGGTGGCCCTAGTGGTAAAGAAGCCACCTGCCAATGTAGGAGACACAGGCAACGTGGGTTCAGTCCCTGGGTCGGGAAGATCCCCTGGAGAAGGAAATGGCAACCCACTCCAGTATTCTTGCCTGGGAAATCCCATGGACAGAGGAGCCTGTTGGTTACAATCCATGGGGTAACTTCCACACAGTGCTCACAAGACTGTTTTATTAATATATTGAGCAATGCACCTTATCTGTCTGTATCTCATCAGATTGCAAAATCTTCAGGGACAAGGACAATATTGAATTCATATCTTTATACCTAATAGTTATTAATACTACAGAACTAGGTATAATTGATATACCTGAGCACCTGAAAAAAAGGAATGAATGATACTCTGTCTTTAGAATAAGTGGCACGCTGGTGATTCTTTAATAGTTCAAATATGGTTATTCTTAGGGTATTATTATCATAATTATGTATCATTTGGATGCTCACTGTATGCTACAGCATTAGACAAGATCAAGAATATTGTGTTGGTTTAGTTACAGAGTAAAAAGTCATGGCAATGTAGAGTATGGTGACTATAATTAATAATACTGTACTGCATACTTAAACTCTGCTTAGAGAATAGATCTTAAAAATCTTCATTGAAAGAAAAAAAACTGTAACTATATATGGTGACAGATATTAACTGGACTTACTACAGTGATCATTTGGCAATACATATAAATATCAAATCATTATTTTGTATACCTAAAACTAGTTTAATGTTATATGTCAACTATACTTCAATCAATAAATCAACTAACAAAATCATAGTAGTGTGCTGTAGCCAGTATTCCAAATTTAATGAGGTATACATCAGAGATATCTTTATCCAGGATACTGTTTCAATTTTAGATATATTGATTTCATCCTGGGAACTTTGGGGAGCAGGGGGAAGTGAATAGAAATGGTTTTTCTATTAAAAAGACAAGTGATCATAACCTACAAGAAGTGAGATAGCTAGTCAGCAAGAGAGCTGGAGAAAAAGATTTAAAGAGAAAGGACAACAAGTACAAAAGCCCTGAGGTAGAAGTGTGATGAGTGTTTTGAAGAACCCTCCAGGAGGCCAGTGTGGTTCAAACAGTAAAGTAAAAAGGGAAAATATTTAGAGAGGTCAGGGTGTATATTGGCAGATCAAGTAGAGCTTCAAGTATAGGATATTTGGCATTTATTCAGATTTACGAAGTACTGGATGGACTTTGAGTAATTATGTGACATAATCTAACATATGGTTTAAAGATTACTGTGTTCAAAGGAGATGGTATGCAGAAACAAGGAAATGAGAGAAACTAGTTAGGAGAGAATTGGGCGGCAAGAGATGACTGGTGCTCTAGATCAGGGTAGAGATATATTTACATAAACAAATGACATACCATTAGGTGAAATAAATCAAGTAATGAATATTAAGAGATAATATAGATTCTGTTACCATTTGTGTTTTAATACTTTTATTTAATATTGAATCAGATCATGGATAAGAATGATATAATTTAATTTCTATTTTAATCCAGTATATCTATAGATAAAACATCTCAGAGTTTCAGTAAAGAATGAAAAAGAAGAAGGGAAAAAATTATTTTCCCAGTGCAAGTTTTTTTATCACTAAGTGAACTGCAGGTACAGATATCCTGTTCTGCCATAATTTAATATATGCGACGCTCTCATGAGATAAACTGCAGGATTTCTCATTCCTGAGGACTTACCACAGGATGCTATCATTTTGGATCTATTTCTGACAAATACAATCTCCCAGTGTCCAATATAAGGTCTAAAAAATATTTTCTTCAGATTTAAAATGTATGGTTAATCCTGAACCATGATAAAAATATTTTCCTAAATAGACAAACTTTGTAAGTTCTTCGAGTTCAGATCAGGTGAAGAAAATATTTACTAAGACCGTTCTTACATAAATTAATCTCTCTTACATGTAAAGGAGTAATATGAAGCTCAAGACTTCATAAACTTACATTGCTCCAGGGTGAGACTAAATCAACATTACAATCAATCAATCCATCGATTTATCTTTCCTTATTTTGGCACTTAAAGATCATAGTCTAATAGCCAACTCCCTACTCATGTACTCTGCAACAATGTCTACCAGTCAGTCAAAATCTCCTGCCTCCATTATCAGATACTTTAGTTAGGATTTCTACTATAGGGTAAGACTGAGCTGTAAAGCAGAAAAAACTGACAACCTAATTCTCAAACACTGATGAAATCACAAATAAAGGCATAAACAAATTTACACATGACAAAGGCAACTACTGAAATAACCAAAAATAACATAACTCTGAAACACTGAAGAGAGAGGCTGTGGATGTGACATAACTATTTATCTTCTGTATCAGAAAATCAATAGATATTATCTAATGCTGGCAAATCAAGCAACAGAGCTTCATGTTACACAGAGAGAGCCACCAGAGCAATTAGAAACAGAAATTATTAGAAAGCTCAGCTGAGGAATAGGAGATTAGAAAAGAGTAAAGCAGATGAACATTGCTTTAAATTGCAAGCATCTTGGTATTATTTCCTTAGTTATAATATGCACATTTTACTTTGCTTAGAAAATACAAAATTTATCTTAAGAGTAATTTATACTTATGAATAACAAATACTTCTAGGTCTATTGCACATACATTACACAATAATTTTGACTTTTGAGGTATTAATTTATTAAATCTGAATGTCAGCCAGTTACTGTATATGATCATTATGAAGGAAAACAAATAGATACATGAAAATCTGATAAAGACACTAAAATTTATTAAGTCCTTCTTAGTTTATGACTAAATAATATTTAGTAATAGCCATATGACTAAATGTTTAAAATAAGTTATTTAATATAATTCCCCCAACAACTTTGCAAATTACACAATATTATCTCATGCTTATATGTGCAAAATAAACAAGGTCTCACAGTTGACTCAGGCTTTTTCCTTGTTTTTAAATCATTGTTTAGAGTTTAAAGTACTTAGCTCTAAAATTTGGATTTTCCTTTCCTCTCTAGTATTCAAGAAATTATCCATTATTATTATATTTTTAACAGGGATGTATCCAGGTTTTGTCTAATAGCTTAAAAGCATGTATTGATTAACTTTAAATTTATTTTTATATCTTAGTATTATGGCTAAAAGTTTAGTGATATCCAACTTTGTTGTTGTTCAGTTGCTCAGTTGTTTCCAGCTCTTTGCAAAGAGGAGCAGCACACCAGGCTTCTCCGTCCTTCATTATCTCCTGGAGTTTGCTCAAACTCATGTCCACTGAATCAGAAATATGCCATATCGTCCTCGGCCATCCACTTCTCTCCCTGCCCTGAATCCTTCCTAGCATCAGGGTCGTTTACAGTGAGTTGGCTCTTGAATGAGGTAGCCAAAGTATTGGAGCTTTAGCTTCAGGATCAGTCCTTCCAATGAATATTCAGGGTTGATTTCCTTTTGGATTGACTGGTTTGATCTTGCTGTCCAAGGGACTCTCAAGAGTCTTCTCCAGAACAACAAAGTAAAAACATCAATTCTTTGAAGCTCAGCCTTCTTTATGGTCCAATTCTCATATCCATACATGACTACTAGAAAAACCATAGCTTTGACTGTATGGATCTTTGAGTGTAAAGTGATGTCTCTATTTTTTTAATACGCTGTCTAGGTTTGTCATAGCTTTTCTTCCAAGGAGCAAGTGTCTTTTAATTTCATGACTGCAGTCACCATCCTCAGTGATTTTGGAGCCCAAGAAAATAAAATTTTCACTATTTCCACTTTTCCCCATTCATTATAAAGTGATGAGATAGAATAACATGATCTTAGTTTTTTGAATGTTGAGTTTTAAGCCAGCTTTTTCACTTTCCTCTTTCACTTTCATCAAGAGGCTCTTTAGTTTTTCTTTGCTTTCTGTCATTAGAATAGTAACATCTGCATATGTGAGGTTGTTATTTCTTCTGACAATGTTGATTCCAGCTTGTGAGTCATCTAGCCCAGCATTTCACATGATGTACTCTGCATCTAAGTTAAATAAGCTAAATGACAATATGCATCCTTGACAGACTCCCTTCTCAATTTTTAGCCAGTCTGCTTTTCCATGTCTGGTGCTAACTGTTGCTTCTTATCCTGCATACAGGTTTCTCAGGAGACAGGTGCGGGGTGGGGTGTGGGGTGTGGTATTCCCATCTCTTCAAGAATTTCCAGTTTGTTGTGATCCACACAGTGAAAGGCTTTAGCAAGTAGTGAAAAATATGTAGTTTTTTTTTTTCTTGTTTTTTTCCTATGATCAATGGATGCTGTTATCCAACTTAAATGATGGTAAAAATTATTCAATTATTCTCTCTTAAGTAATTTTAAAATACTCAACTCCTGTGCTGTTTTCAGGAATGAGTGAATGTATATTCATATAAAATATCAGTTACATTTAGTTAATATTAAAATGACCAAAAAGGCTAGTTCATCTAAAACATAACATACAATGCAAAGTGCAATGCATGATTTCCAACACTATGCATGTTTTCGGAACACTGTTAAAAATCACAAGTATTAATATGCCAGTATTTGTTGGAAAGTTTACTAGTTCTGATTCACTATGTGTTGTGATTAATAACTCAATCTTCACAATAACCTATTGAGTTAACAACTGTTATCTGGCTTTTGAGAGTTAAAAATCAAGGCTCAGCTTGCCTCAGGTTATACATAGAGTAAGAGAACATGAAGTCAGATCTGTTCTTACCTCCAAATTGTCTGCAGATGTGACTATTCAATCAAATATATGAAATACACTTAATTAGGATATAATAGACCCATGAAACATTGGAAATGTTGAAAATAAATAAGATTATCATAGGTGAGCATATTCTTTGTGAATGGTATATATTTTGGTCCTCCAGCCTTTCCCATCTAAGTCACTAAAATTCACCTATTTAATCATTTATTCCAGTGATTAATACTTAGCTTTTTAATCTGTAGTTTTCTGTGCCCTTTTGAGTTTTTTCCATCAACTTTTTAGTTTTTCCATGTCTGATGCTGCAAATTTCCCATGGTTTCTTAATGATTACTGACAGTAAATTTTGAAAAGTGCTTTTCTAAGTTTAGTATGGTTTTTTGCCTATAAAAGGATTTCCCTTTTGTATGGCTATAAATTCTAAGATAATAAATCACTCTTTCTCTTCATTTTCCATAAGATTTCATGTCATCAATTTTTTTCCTCTTTGGCACGATTAAATCCAAAGTAATTGCTTCCCTTTTGATTTCCTTTATTTGTAATAGATGAAATCATTACCTCAAGTCAGTTCAGTCAGTTCAGTCATTTCTGAACCTTTGTGACCACATGGACTCCAGCACACCAGGATTCCCTGTCGTTCATCAACTCCCAGAGCTTGCTCAAACTCATGACCATCAAGTTGGTGATGGCATCCAATCATCTCATCCTCTGTCATCCCCTTCTCCTCCTGCCTTCAATCTTTCCCAGCATCAGGGTGTTTTCCAAGGAGTCAGTTCTTCACATCAGGTGGCCAAAGTATTGGAGTTTCAGCTTCAGCATCAGTCCTTTCAATGATTATTCAGGACTGATTTCCTTTAGGATTGACTGGTTTGATCTTATTGCAGTCCAAGAGACTCTGAAGAGTCTTTCCAACACCACAGTTCTAAAGCATCAATGACTAGTAGATATCTACCTCTTCTTAATTTCTTAAAACATTTTGAAATAAGGATTTCAAGCATTCTTCTTTTAGATATGAGCGACAACAATCTCACAAGCGGCTCAGTGGTTAAGAGCCCCCACTGCCAAGGCAAGAGATGCAGGAGACATAGGTTAATCCTTGGGTGGGGAAGATGCCCAGGAGGAGGAAATGGCAACCCACTCCAGTATTCCTGCCTGGGAAATCCCATAGACAGAGGAGGCTGGCTGGCTACAGTCCATGGGGTCACAAAGAGTCAGATATGACTGAGTGAATGAACACAAAAAACAAGCTTAGAGAGGTTAAATGACTTGTGTTAGTTAGAAATAACATATATATATATATAATTCCCATAGGTGAATACATTAAATGACTAAGAAAAACAACCATGTGCATTAGACACCAAAAGTCCAAACTTTTAATCAACAGATCGGAGTTGCTGGTTTTTCTTGTTCCACTGAAATTACAGTAGTAAATACACTTTATTTTATAAATTCCTCCAGCTATTTATCCAGAAATATATATTCATGAATTTCTGAACCACTATCATTAAAACTTGTTTCATTGTTAATTGGGGACTCCTGCAGTTTCCCTTTTTTTGTCACTAGATCATCTCTTCAAAATCATTATGCTGCTGCTGCTGATGCTAAGTCGCTTCAGTCGTGTCCGACTCTGTGTGACTCCATAGATGGCAGCCCACCAGGCTCCCCCGTCCCTAGGATTCTCCAGGCAAGAGCTGCTTATTTACTGTGGTTAACTGCTTAGCAAATTCCCTATCCCAAAATGAGGATGATGTTTCTGTTTCAGATGCCTCTTTTAACTGTCTTAATCTTAAAAATATTTAGTCTTTTTTTCAATATATTTTTCCCTAAGACTTTTTCTAAGATATGTGATATTTTCCTAGCCATGATCATTGTCAGATCCTTCAGCACTCTGAATTTGATGCACTGGTCTTGTATTAACTATAGCTGTAGCAGATCTGACAACTTTCATCTGATATTATGTTACTGCAACTAATTTTAGTTATTTCTCCATCTTTTTGCACACTTGGGTCTTCCTTGTGATTTTAGAGCTGCCTCAGTAGCTCTGACTTGGTCACTCATTTTAAACAACATAGTTCTTCTATATCCTTGGTTCAGCTCTATCACTGATTATTGCTAAAATTCTAGCTATTGCATTTATCTACTTTTGTTGAAATAACAGTTTCAATGTGTTTCTTCCTCATTACTCAGTCAATATTTCCTGAGAACTTGAAGTTTTAGGAACTCCTTTAAATCCTTAGGATAAAAAAGTGAACAAAATATCCTTGCTCTTAGAGAGCTGGCCCTCTATAACATGCACATTGCTTTAGAGACACGTGGGAATATAAGCACTTTTCCAAAATCATTTCTTTACAGAAACCAGTTAAAAAATCCTCGATAAAATCTGCATGGCCTACACCACACTTGTAGATCATGTGTTAAATGGTTGATTTGTTAAAAAAACAGAAGTAACTTTAATTGATTCTAATTATAAAAACTCAGCCAAAAGGTATTTTCTTACCATGACAACTTGGTAAGACTCTATTCCATCCAGGTCTTCCATCATCTCCCATGATACAGGTGAGTGTTGAATATCCTTGAAGATGTAACCAGCATCACAGTAATAGGTTACTGTTGACCCTAATTTATAATCCATTCCCAGTCTGGTGCCATTCATTATATTGCCTGGATCAAAGCAGGACTCTCGGAGTTTTGCTGTAAAGTAATGTTGATATAAAATGAATTATTTTAAAATAGTACATTCTAGGAAACTATCAGTATATCTTCATCTCTACCTCTAAATAGACAGAAAGCACCAACACTCTTTCTGCCTCTGTTTAAGAGCTAAAGGTACAAAGTAGCCCTAACCATATCTGATGTTTTGTTGATTTATATTGGTTAAAAAAGGATAAAATTCTTCATTGGTCTTCTCATTAAAATTAGTATCTAATATATATAGTCAAACACAGGGTTTCAGAGTTTATTATAATTATGTGTTATCATCCATGCATAAGTTTTAAAACAATTATTTTGGAAAAGAAGAACTTGTTTATTTAATATTTCATTATTTAAAAAATCTTCCCCCAAATAAAGTACACTCCATTTCATGTGACTGAACTTAGATATAGTACTGCTGCCTATGCTAATTTCAGTTAATCACTAGGAAGAAAGTAAAAGATCCTATGTCTCCACCTTGAAGCCATTTCTCTTAACTTACCTCCTCTACTCATTCCACACATATCTGTCAGAGGTCTGCCCATTAAAAATAGTAACAAATCTTTATAATATCCAAACCATGATCTTTTTGGACACAGTCTATATCAAAGCCAAGAACTTTAAAAGGTAATAGTAAAAGGCAAATTAAAAAGTAAATTCCATTCACAACAAAGAACTGTTTTCTATGGAACCAGATAGTAAACTAGAGAGACTGACAGAATATTTTGAAAATATGAGAGAAATATATTAGTTCATCCATTCTGGCAAATAAGTGGAAGAATACTTTTGTTATACCAGATCTGGGTAACATGTGAATATTTCCATTTTATTATTATTGCAGATAAATAGAGATATACAATGTAAGGGCTGTCACAAATTCAAGATAACAAATGTGATTTGTTACATTAGAATTATCTTATGTTAATGGGAATTCAGGAGATGGGTATATCTTTGATTATGGCTCATAGAATCTTGGTAATTTAAGTCAAGAATATCTTGATGTTTGGCTATTATAGTAATTATATTATCATAATAAATTAATCAAAATGTGATTAATTTTAACAGAAAAAAAATTTTATTCCATTTGCTAAAGTCTGCAGAGTTCAAAGTGCTTCAACACTTACAGGAAATTATGAGAAATTTATGCTTTAGGAAACATACTTCACAAGATTTCTCTGAATTCAACTAAAGAGGAAATGGTGGAAAGAAACATTTAAATGATTTTAACAGAATACCAAATGAAAAATTCTCACTTCCTTTCCTTCCTTCCTTCTTTCCAGAAACTACTTGAGAGCCCATTATCCAAGTAACACTGGAAATACAGCCATGGTGATAAAGCAAATATTCTAAACTTCATGGCTTTTGCAGTCTATCAGGAAAATAATTACATTAAGTAAACACTTGTGGTTGTGATGTGTGTTGTATAAGCAGCAGCATTCAGAGCCTTCCTGAAGAACTGACATCTAAACTGAGCATTGGGGGGTAGTAGGCAGACTAGGTGAAAGGGGGATGAGAGACATGAAGGGGAGAAGTTATACTGGAGCTTGTAAGTCAGATAAACCTGATTTCTGAGCATCAAACAAAACTAAATAATTTGATCTTTCAAAGGTATGTACATGTGTGTACACACACACAGTGTAAGAAATCTGTATCCCATATAACATAAGGAAAAGAACCAGCAGATTCTTTGGTCACTAAGAAAGAGGCTTTAGTGGTACAGAGGTTAGTTTGTTTAATTTATCAGAGAAAAACATTAATCCTTTCCTTAAATAAGCAGAAAATGCATGTGATTTTTAGGCGTAACGGCAACCTACCACTTATGCTCTTCATGAAATTGAACTAAATCCCTTGAGGAAAAAGAAAGGGTTGAAATTGCTATTTAGAAGGATTAATCTCTTTGACATGTCTAACTACCTAACATCCATCTTTTGAAAGTTAGCCTTTTCCTTCTTTAAAGTTTTCCCCAAATTTTCAGTGACATATTAGTGAATCTATAATGCAAACCTACTTTTTGAGTAAAGGGAAACATGGCTGATAAATTAAAAATACTGCCTCTGCAACAATTTTATATTGCTAGGCTCATTTCGAGAGGTTTCACTTATCTCTTTATTATGTTTACATATCGCTTTAAATTCTTAGTGAATAACTTTCTATGAATAATACTGCACTTGTTTATTTCCGTGTTTGCCATAGCAATTGCATCTGGAAATTTTGAGAACATATGGAGAATCCTTGCATAAAGGTCCAGGAAACAGATGGAAAAATGATTTCAATTTTGGAGAAAAAAAGTGAGGCAGACAAATTGATAGTATTCTAATGAATAATTAATTTAATAAAATAATTTAATCCCATGGGCGGAGGAGCCTGGTAGGCTGCAGCCCATGGGGTCGCTAAGAGTCGGACACGACTGAGCGACTTCACTTTCACTTTTCACTTTCATGCATTGGAGAAGGAAATGGCAACCCACTCCAGTGTTCTTGCCTGGAGAATCCCAGGGACGGGGGAGCCTGGTGGGCTACCGTCTATGGGGTCGCACAGAGTCGAACACGACTGAAGCGACTTAGCAGCAGCAGCATTTGTATGAATAATTCACTTTGATTAATAATAGCAACTTGCCTACTGAATAGATCCCAGGTAACAGTCCCTTGCCTTATATTCTCTAAGTAAAGCATATTAGAAGCAGTCTGCTGGAAGACAGAATTGATCGTAAGCGATAGAGCCTGTATCTTAGCAATGGACTGTTTTTTCACTTCTACAAATATTTGTTTCAGAATTATTTCCAGGTGAAATTAAAGCATTATAAATGTTTATTTTAATGAAAAAATTTGATATTACACAGTTGAAATGTGTGTCCTTAAGAAGAGTCAACAGGAAAAATTAAAGCTTTATCATGCTTTTGTGGGGATTGGGGACAGGAGGAGAATGGGATGGCCGAGGATGAGATGGCTGGATGGCTCACGGACTCGATGGATGTGAGTCTGAGTGAACTCTGGGAGTTGGTGATGGACAGGGAGGCCTGGCGTGCTGCAATTCATGGGGTCGCAAAGAGTCGGACACGACTGAGCAACTGAACTGAACTGAACTGAACTGAAGGAAGACATATAGATGAAATTATAATAAGCACAATATTTATATCATTATAAAGTTTTTATCATGCTTTGCATCAGGCATGACAATAACTAAATAATGTTTGTTCAATTAATACTTAATGACTTGTTTATGAATACATTTTTTTTCCTGGGCTAATAAGAACCATAATATTTTTGTTGTTAAAGGTTGAAGGTGAAGGTGAAGTCGCTCAGTCATGTCCAACACTTTGCGACCCCATGGACTGTAGCCTACCAGGCTTCTCCGTCCATGGGATTTTCCAGGCAAGAATACTGGAGTGGGTTACCATTTCCTTCTCCAGGGGATCTTCCCGACCCAGGGATTGAACCCAGGGCTCCTGCACTGGAGGCAGACACTTTAACCTCCGTAATACATTTTTTTTCCTGGGCTAATAAGAACCATAATATTTTTGTTGTTAAAGGTTGAAGGTGAAGGTGAAGTCGCTCAGTCATGTCCAACACTTTGCGACCCCATGGACTGTAGCCTACCAGGCTTCTCCGTCCATGGGATTTTCCAGGCAAGAATACTGGAGTGGGTTACCATTTCCTTCTCCAGGGGATCTTCCCGACCCAGGGATTGAACCCAGGGCTCCTGCACTGGAGGCAGACACTTTAACCTCCGAGCCACCAGTTTTTATCAAACTTCAAAGTTTATTCCCACATACAGGTATTTACTCATGAAAGGACCATTATTAAGAATAGTGTTGTTTGGTAGATAATCAGTTATATGTTATTTTTATTTTTGAGACGTCACCAAAGTATATAATATTCAGCTTCTTTTTATTTCCAGAATAGTGCCATTGGGCATATACCTGCTAGCATAAACTCAGAAACTAAGCTAAATTCCCTTTAAGCTGTGTATGCATTGTAGTCCCCTCAGATCATAGTAACTCCCCAAGGGCTCTCTCTTTTGGAAGACCCATAGTTCACACAGGGTCAGATTTCCCATGTGCTCTTTGAAATTAAATATATACCACAGACATATCTCTTTTATTTTGGAAAATACTATTTATTAAACAATTGGTAATTAAATAATTGCTGCAAAATACCTCAAAGTAAAGCTGAAATGTAATAAGTTGCTCTATGAAAAGATATGTCTTACCTTAAATTGATATATTAATTTAGAAAGCAATTGACTATATTTTAAGGTTCTTGAAGCAGGTGGCTAACTTATCCCATATATAAACAACCAGTCATAAATCTTTCACTGTAGATTTTTGGTGCCTATCAGATAAAACAGCAGTTGCCAGGAGGTCCCCTTCAGAAGCACAAAACTGTATCTATACTCTCTTCTTCATGTAAATAGTATATTTTGTTTAAATAATATAAACATCACTCCTATGAGTTATACCTATTAAATATTTAAAATATAATTATTAACATAATTAAAAATAGCTTTAATAGAAAACAATGCAAAAGACAGCATTAAGCTAAAATGTTTATCAAGTATACATTTAATATTGTATCTCACTGAAATTACATTAATTTATCTGTGCTGAGTCAGTCATGTCTGACTCTTTGCCACCCCATGAACAGCAGCCTGCTAGGCTCCTCTGTCCATGGGGATTCTTCACGGAAGACTACTGGAGACTAGATTGATTTAAACTCTTGGGGACAAAGAGTTATTTCAAGTTAATAAAACATCTCCCCTTACCTTCAAATATCTATTTATTTCAGTTTACTATTGTCCACAACACTAGAGCATATCTACCATTTGATTTTAAAAAAATTTTAATTGGAGGCTAATTACTTTACAATATTGTGGAGGATTTTGCCATATAACATTTGCTTTTTGTAAATAAAAGTAGTATTCCTTTCAGAATCTTTATTATTAACAGGCTGTGTATTTGTGATGTTTGACTATAGCATTTGTTCACGATTCAAATGCTTTGTTTGCAGAACTCCTATGTATTTGCAAATAAACAAAAATAAGGTTCAGTGTCTTATCTTCAAGAGGGAAATGAAGAGATCAGTATGAACACAAGCAATAGCAACTATACTCTGGTGTGAGCTCTGTAGAAGTAGGTGCTGAACCTATAGCTTTTTAAATAAAGACCTATAAATACCAGTATTTGGAGTGAGTTGGGACTTAAAAGCTTTACTTTTTCAGAGCTAATAGAAATCAACATGCTTAAAGTAAAGTATATAACATGATTACAAATGACAAACAAATAGTTTTTACTATCCAGGACCTCCAGTTATATGTCAATTTCTTTTGCGAGTGCACATTTTATCTTGAAAATTTTGACATGTTTGCTTGGCTATGGCAGAAATAAACAACAAGACCACTTTATCAGCTTTAAAGAACCAGGCAATTAAAGAGCTAACTTTTTTATTTAAATAAAAATAGAAAGTAGGATGACTGATAAGAAAAGGCAGATCCTGGAGACCCTAAAGTGGGGGATGAAATTCTATGGGGGGGTTTGAAAATTTTGAGAGCCAGTCCAGAAAGTTAATTAGGTTGGATTTGGGGAATACCATAAACTTAGCACTAACATTGTAAAGAAATACCATCTGGAGTATAAAAATAAGACCTCAAGGAACTGTGTGTAAATGGGCACTGGTGTAGTAACAGAGGATGGTAGGCAGTAGTTGCAGGGTACAAGATGGACTGTAGTTCATGGAATGCTTAGTATTTCTCTGCCTGTACTCACATTTTTATTTTCCTTTACTCTTATTGGTAGTGATAATTTATGACATTATTTGCAATTCACTTTAACAATCTGATTCTCAATTTCATCATTTGAAAATAGGTATAGTAATACCTACCCGATAATGCTGTTAGT
Source organism: Aepyceros melampus (assembly GCA_006408695.1). Classification (NCBI taxonomy): domain Eukaryota; kingdom Metazoa; phylum Chordata; class Mammalia; order Artiodactyla; family Bovidae; genus Aepyceros; species Aepyceros melampus. The sequence continues at coordinate 57,252 of SJXQ01011325.1, forward strand.
TAACATTTTGTTGCACTTACAAGTGATTTTGCTAATGGGAAAGAAAGAGATACTGTATTGAAAGAGCTAATAACTATACTTGGAATAAAGTACATAATAGGTAATTAACATTGTCCTTTTAAAAAACGCATCAGTGGCCTTTTTTCCTGTGGTGGCATAAATTGTAGCTTTTCAGAAATAACGGGACACTGAAATTGAGCAAGATGGGAAACAGAAGGGCAATACATTTAGTTTAAGATATGGTGAGTAGATTTTATCTCGTGCTAAATGACATGGATTTAATAATGACTATGTCAAAGCCTTTGACTGCGTGGATCACAATAAACTGTGGAAAATTCTGAAAGAGATGGGAATACCAGACCACGTAACCTGCCTCTTAAGAAATCTGTATGCACAATGGAGTATTACTCAGCTATTAAAAAGAATACATTTGAATCAGTTCTAATGAGGTGGATGATGCTGGAGCCGATTATACAGAGTGAAGTAAGCCAGAAAGAAAAACACCAATACAGTATACTTACACATATATATGGAATTTAGAAAGATGGTAATGATAAACCTGTACGCAAGACAGCAAAAGAGACACAGATGTATAGAACGGCCTTTTGGACTCTGTGGGAGAGGGAGAGGGTGGGATGGGTTGGCAGAGTGGCAGTGTAACATGTGTGATGTCGTGAGTGAAACGAATCGCCAGGCCAGGTTTGATGCAGGATGCAGGATGCTTGGGACTGATGCACGGGGATAATCCAGAGAG
>SJXQ01011325.1:59000-84215 GCA_006408695.1 Aepyceros melampus
TCTCTTATACACATCTCATGTATGGATGTGAGAGTTGGACTGCGAAGAAGGCTGAGCGCTGAAGAATTGATGCTTTTGAACTGTGGTGTTGGAGAAGACTCTTGAGAGTCCCTTGGACTGCAAGGAGATCCAACCAGTCCATTCTGAAGGAGATCAACCCTGGGATTTCTTTGGAAGGAATGATGCTAAAACTGAAGCTCCAGTACTTTGGCCACCTCATGCGAAGAGTTGACTCATTGGAAAAGACTCTGATGCTGGGAGGGATTGGGGGCAGGAGGAGAAGGGGACGACAGAGGATGAGATGGCTGGATGGGATCACGGACTCTATGGACGTGAGTTTGAGTAGACTCTGGGAGTTGGTGATGGACAGGGAGGCCTGGCGTGCTGTGATTCATGGGGTCGCAAAGATTTGGACACGACTGAGAGACTGAACTGAACTGACATGGATATTATGAGAGAAAGGATTAGGAAGTCAAGTCCAGTTTCCATGAGAAAGAATGATGTAACAAATTCGTATCATCTGCGCTTCACTTTCACTTTTCACTTTCATCTACTGGAGAAGGAAATGGCAACCCACTCCAGTGTTCTTGCCTGGAGAATCCCAGGGCTGGTGGAGCCTGGCGGGCTGCCATCTATGGGGTCGCACAGAATCGGACACGACAGAAGCGACTTAGCAGCAGCATCAGCAGCCCTGACTATGGTAGTATTTTTGGCATTCTTCCTATATCTGTTATCCTAGAGGTCTCTGGAAATGCTTTGTTAAATACAAACTCACAATAGAACCTAGCTTTACTGACTTGCCTACAGTTCTCTATCTCTTTTAACTGAGTCTTTTTTATAAAGCTATCACCTTGCAGATATTCCTAAAAAGCCAAGTTCTCATTTGTAAAATACAGGACATGAATGTGTCTCTAAGTTTCCTTAGATTTCAGTATGTTATTATTCTAATCATATCTTGATTTAAAATATAAAACACCTCTTTAAGCAACTCAAAATCAGCTAAGTAATTATCAAACAATTACTATGTATGTAGGCATTATTCTAATAAGTTTATCATATAGTGGTAAATAGAGTTCTTGCTCTTAAGAAGTTTGTTTTTCTGGTGTATGTGTAGGGATTGAGTGGGTCTTCCCAGGTAGCCCAGCTGGTAAACCACCAGTAATGCAGGAGACCCTGGTTCTATTCCTGGGTCAGGAAGTTTCCCTGGAGATGGGATAGGTTACCCACTCTAGTATTCTTGGGCTTCCCTGGTGACTCACACAGTAAAAATCTGCCTGCAATGGGTTCAATCACACGGTTCAGTTCCTGGGTTGGGAAGATCCTCTGGAGAAGGGCATGGCAACCTACTCCAGTATTCTTCCTGGAAAATCCCCATGGACAGAGGAGCCTGCTGGGCTACAGTCCACGAGGATGCAAAGAGTTAGACATGACTCAGCACAGAACAGGGGTTGAGGGGCATAAATGGGAGTGTGCATAGTAAATAAATAAGCAAATAAATGAACAATAAAATATCAAATAATTATATGACTTTGATAAAAAAATAAATTTGTGCTAGTACAAGAGAAAAAGCAAAAGGATTACAAAGCTCAAAATAAGATTAAAAATATGTATATGCTGCTGCTGCTAAGTCACATCAGTCGTGTCCGACTCTGTGTGACCCCATAGACGGCAGCCCACCAGGCTCTAGTCCCTGGGATTCTCCAGGCAAGCATATCGGAGTGGGTTGCCATTTCCTTCTCCAGTGCTATATATGTACCCAAAAATGGGTCCTGATAATATAGCCAAAAAAAATCACTATTTTAAGAAAAAATGGAAAATTAATTAATTACAAAAAATTATAATAGATTTCCCCAACTATTTTAATAATTGCTAGACCAAGCAATTTTTTTAAATGGCAAAGGGCATACATATTTAATAAAGATAGAGAACTTAATTTAATGAGTATATATATTAAAAAAAAAAACTGTACCCATAAATTAGATGACACTCTTTTCTCCAAGCACACAGGGAGTGTGTATGCTTTATATGGTTAAAACTAACCATATAGAGGTCATAAAACACATCTTTAGACACACCAAGAACTAGAATCATACGCATTTGACCACAGTACAAGTAAGCTAGAAATTCATAATTAAGTAAAGACTGAAATTTATCGTAAGACTTGTAAGCACTTGTTAATAGCTGTTAAGTAGATAAAAAATCAAAAGGCAGTACAATTAGAACAAATTAAAATTGTAAAATAATGAAACTATATATATCCCAACATTTGCAAAGCAGCTACAGTGGTGCTTGAGTAAAATACACAGCCCTCAAAAGCTCATATTAGAAGAGGATAAAAATATGAAAATTAATAAGTTATTTAATTGTTTTTTAAATTATGAAAATAAAAGCCAATCTAGAGAAAATAGGGAATAAGTAAATTATTTGAAAGTAATATTAACAAAAATACCAAGCAATTCTGATAAAAAAAATACAGCAACAGAAAATTCAAGAAAGCACTGTGAATATTTTTATGTCTATACATTTGAAAACTTGCATGAAGATAATTATTTCTCAGGAAAAGATTTTCAGTTTTCATAAGTCTCTCCCATGTATAACACATTATTAAACTTGTTTGATTTTCTCCTGTTAATCTGTCTCATACCAATTTAATTCTTAGATCAGCTAGAAGAATCTAGAAGAACAGAGGATAATTTTTTTCTCCCTGAAATGTACAAACTTCCAGTTATAAGTATGCTCTAGGGAATGTAATATACAGCATGGTGACAATACTTAAGAATATATGTATTTTATATTTGAAAGTTGCTAAGGGAATAGATCTTAACAAGTTCTCATTACAAGAAAAAAATTATTGTAACTATATGCAATGGTGATAATGCTATATAGACTTAATATAGTAATCATTTTGCAATATATACATTTACTAAATCATTATGTTGTAGAAACATCTAAAAATAGTATAATGTTTTTGTCAGTTATAACTCAGAAAATGTGGAGGTTCTGAAATGCTTTCTCTGCTGTTGAGAATATAAATTGGTATAGCCTCTTCTGGGAGTAATTAGGGGATATGCAGTTAGATTCAAGAGGTTTATCTCCTTTGATCTAGTATTCCCACTCTTAGATATACAGATATCTTAGAATCTATTAGATATGTTCAAGAAAGCCTTCAAAAGAATTGCTATATCATAATGATTCCTAACAGAAAACTTAACCTAAGTATCTATCAGAAAAATTTACAAATTACTTGTGATAGTCATATGATAGAATATCATTAAGAAATTAATGAACTAAGTCTACAAGTCTCTTATCATTGTATACCTCAGAAATAATGTAGAGGGAAAAAACAATTTTCATAAGAATGTGTACATGATGAAAATATGTTTTATGAAAATAGAATGAAGGAAATGTACATGATGGAAAATATAAATATATGTACAAGCATACATACATGGAAAAGATAAGCATTGAATTAAGAATTAGGAGGATACGATCATGAAGGGAACAAGAGTGTCTGAAAATAATCTTGACTACTCATGATTTGTGCAGATAGCCAGTTAGTTGGGTTCTTGTGTATGGCATGGGGAGCCTCTTCCAGTGGGAGAGTTTGGCACATTGTTCAAGTTCAACTCTCTAGAATATCAATGTTTCCTAACCCATAGTCATAAGGTGTAAGCTTGCCCATGATCCTCTGGTTTGGAGCAGCTAACATTTTCATACAACCCTAATAAATAGCTGGTCATCCTAAATTCTTACTGAAAGTGTTAGTCACTTCAGTCATGAGTGACCCTATAAACTATAGCTCACTAGGCTCCTCTATACACAGAATTCTCCAGGCAAGAATACTGGAGTGGGTAGCCAGCCATTCCTTTTGCCAGGAGATCTTCTCCAAAGAATCTTCTCAATCCAGGGCTTAAACCCAGGTCTCCCTCATTGCTCTCCCACATGATAAAGAATCTGAAATTCTTCTGAGCCACCAGAGAATCACCTACTGTTTGGTACCAAATAGCTCATATATTCTCCCACTGACAAGGCCATTTCTTACTTTGCTCTGTAAGATGAGAGACTCATAGACTAAAATTTACCACCTCAAAATATACCTCTTTGGCATACATATTGATTTAGGGTGATTATTTTTAAGAATTTAGCTAAAGGGCATGTACCTAAAATAGAATACATTTGTGACCAAAGATGGGCCCTTATGGCAGAAAGCAAAGAATAGAGCCTCAAAAGAGGAGAGTAAAAAAGCTGGAATCAAAATCAACATTCAAAAAACTTAAGATCATGGCATACGGTCCCATCACTTCATGGCAAATAGGGAAACAATGGGAACAGTAGAAACTTTGTGTTTTTTTTTGGCTCCAGAATCACTGCACATGGTGACTGCAGCCATAAAATTAAAACAAAACAAAAGTTTGCTCCTCAAAACAAAAGTTATGACCAACCTAGACAGCATGTTAAATAGCAGAGACATTACTTTGCCAATTAAGGTCCATCTAGTCAAAGCTATGGCTTTTCCAGTAGTCATGTACGGATGTGAGAGCTGGACCATAAACAAAGCTGAGCACCAAAGAACTGATGCTTTGAACTGTGGTGTTGGAGAAGACTCTTGAGGTTCCCCACAACTGCAAGGAGATGAAACCAGTCAATCCTAAAGGAAATGAGTCCTGAATATTCATTGGAAGGACTGATGCCAAAGCTAAAACTCCAATACTTTGGCCACCTGATGTGAAGAACTGACTCCTTGGAAAAGACCCTGATGCTGGGAAAGATTGAAGGCAGGAAGAGAAGGGGACGACAGAGGATGAGATGGTTGGATGGCATCACCTGCTCGATGGACATGAGTTTGAGTAAGCTCTGGGAGTTGGTGATGGACAGGGAAGCCTGGTGTGCTGCAGTCCATGAAGTCACAAATTATTGGACACGACTGAGTGACTGAACTGACTGACTGATGACCAAAGACATCTGCAGCGACTATAGGGTGGGCTGCAGTGGTGGAGACTTAGCAGGGCCTAGAGAGCAGAATCCACTCTTTAGCTCCTTGTCTCTGCACAGCCCAGCAAACATTTATTTATCAAACATTTACTTTTCTATCAATGTGGATTGCCTTTTTCTCCTTTGAAGTCCCAAACCACTACTCTCAACATTTTCTTTTGTCTCTAGCTGAAGATGTATTTAAGGCAGGGTTTCAGGTTGACTTCTTTCGATAGCCCTGAAAACAAACAAACAAACAAAAAAACAAACAAACAAAAACACACACCTCTCTTCCCAGTGCAAATTCAGAAGTTTCAATTGAGTATTTCTTAAAACAAGAATAACAAGATTTGAAACAAACATAACACTATGTTAAGTCTGTCAATACTTTGTATTTGGATAACAAATACTTTGAAGTTTGTTTTACTATTCTGTATAATTTTTACCTACAGAAAATATTCTATAGTGGGGAAAAAATAAAATCAAAGCAGTAAGTAATAAATTCAAAGTATGCATTTACATAACTCAAATGACCCCTTTATCAGTATCCTTTACAGACTCAATTTTTGGAAAATAAAATTTAACTTTAAACAACTAAGATCTAATTTGTCCTTATAGGCATTGAATAGAAAACTTAAAATATATTTATAAATATCCATATATATACATGCTAAGTCCCTTCAGTCATGTCCGACTCTTTGCAACTTTATGGACCTTAGCCTACCAGGCTTCTTTCTTCATGAGATTCTCCATGCAATAATACTAGAGTGGGTTGCTGTGCCCTTCCCGACCCTGGGATCTAACCCGACTCTCTTACATCTCCTGTATTAGCAGGGGGATTCTTTACCACTAGTGCCACCTGGGAAGGCCCAAGAAATATCCATATATATCTTAATATTAATTCGTTTAAATACAGACAGAAATGTTCTAAAATATTATATTCATTATCATATCATATTCAGTTTAGTTCAGTCGCTCAGTTGTGTCTGGCTCTTTGTGACCCTGTGGACTGCAGCATGCCAGGCTTGCCTGTCTATCACTAACTCCCGGAGTTTACTCAAACTCATGTCCATAGAGTTGGTGATGCCATCCAACCATTTCATCCTCTGTTGTCCCCTTTTCCTCCCATCTTCAATCTTTCCCAGCATCAGGGTCTTTTCAAATGAGTCAGGTCTTCACATCAGGTGACCAAAGAATCGGAGTTTCAGCTTCAGCATTAGTCTTTCCAATGAATATTTAGGACTGATTTCCTTTAGGATGAACTGGTTGGATCTCCTTGCAGTCCAAGGGACTCACAAGGGTCTTATCCAACACCACAGTTCAAAAGCACCAATTCTTCACCACTCAGCTTTCTTTAACATCTGACTCTCACATCCATACATGGCTGCTGGAAAAACTGTACCTTTGCTGTATGGACTTTTGTTGGCAAAGGAATGTCTCTGATTTTTAATATGCTCTCTAGGTTGGTCATAACTTTCCTTCCAAGGAGCAAGTGTCTTTTAATTTCATGGATGCAGTCACCATCTGCAGTGATTTTAAGTGAAGTTGTTCAATTGTGTCAGACTCTTTGTGACCGGTGGACTGTAGCCCACCGAGCTCCTCCGTCCATGAGATTCTCCAGGCAAGAATACTGGAGTGGGTTGCCATTTCCTTCTCCAGGGGATCGAGCCCCCCAGAATAAAGTCCGTCACAGTTTCCACTGTTTTCCCATCTTTTTGCCATGAAGTGATGGGACCAGATGCCATGATCTTAGTGTTCTGAATGTTGAGCTTTAAGCCAACTTTTTCACTCTCCTCTTTCACTTTCATCAAGAGGCTCTTTCATTCTTCTTCACTTTCTGCCATAAGGGTGGTGTCATCTGCATATCTGAGGTTACTGATATTTCTCCCGGCAATCTTGATTCCGGCATGTGGTTCCTCCAGACCAGCGTTTCTCATGCTGTACTCTGCATGTAAGTTAAATAAGCATGGTGACAATATACGGCCTTGGTGTACTCCTTTTCCTATTTGGAACCAGTCTGTTGTTCCATGTCCAGTTCTAACTGTTGCTTCCTGACCTGCAAACAGAGTTCTCAAGAGGCAGGTCAGGTGGTCTGGTATTCCCATCTTTTTCAGAATTTTCCACAGTTTATTGTGATCCACACAGACAAAGGCTTTGGAGTAGTTGACAAAACAGAAGTAGATGTTTTTTTCTGGAACTCTCTTGCTTTTTCAATAATCAACACATGTTGGCAATTTGATCTCTTGTTCCTCTGCTTTTTCTAAATCCACCTTGAACATCTGGAAGTTTACAGTTCATGCACTGTTGAAGCCTGACTTGGAGAATTTGGAGCATTACTTTACTAACATGTGAGAGGAGTGCAATTGTGTGGTAGTTTGAGCATTCTTTGTCATTGCCTTTCTTTGAGATTGGAATGAAAGTGACCTTTTCAGTCCAGTGGCCAGTGCTGAGTTTTCCAAATTTGCTTACATACTGAGTGCAGTACTTTCACAGCATCATCTTTTAAGATTGGAAATAGCTCAGCTGGAATTCCATCACTTCTACTAGCTTTGTTCACAGAGATGCTTCCTAAAGTCCACTTGACTTCACATTCCAGGATGTCTGGCTCTAAGTGAGTGATCACACCATTGTGATTATCTGGGTCATGAAGAGTTTTTTCTTTTAATAGTTCTTCTGTGTATTCTTGCCACCTCTTCTTAACATCTTCTGCTTCTGTTAGGTTCATACCATTTCTGTCCTTTATTGTGCCCATCTTTGCATGAAATGTTCCCTTGGTATCTCTGATTTTCTTGAAGTGATCTCTAGTCTTTCCCATTCTATTGTTTTCCTCTATTTCTTTGGATTGATCACTGAGGAAGGATTTCTTATCTCTCCTTGTTATTCTTTGGAATTCTGTATTCAAATGGGCATATGCCCATTATATAAGATATCTTATCTTATACTATCTTGATTTGAAAGATATCTTTCCTTTTCTCCTTTGCTATTATATAAGACATCTTATCTTATATTATCTTGATTTGAAAGATACCTTTCCTTTCCTCCTTTCACAGCTATTTGTAAGGCCTCATCAGACAACCATTTTGCTTTTTTGCATTTCTTTTTCTTAGGGATGGTCTTGATCCTTGTCTCCTGTACAATGTCACTAACTTAGGTCCATAGTTCTTCAGGTACTCTGTCTATCAGATCCAATCCCTTGAATATATTTCTCACTTCCACTGTATAATCATAAGGAATTTGATTCAAAGCATATTATATTCACCCTATTCTAAATGTTGACCTATTTAAATATTTTCAGATATTTTCTGAATCTTAATTGTCAAAATATTTTGTGAATCGTATACTTTCGAATATTTTTATCAGTGAGAGTAGTCTCTGAATATTTGATATTCAAGTGAAATTTCAGCTTCCAAAAAGGACTTTGTTTTTTAAGAAATATTTTGTGGTCTCAGACACTTCTGCAGTATCCTAATGGCTTATTTGTTTGTGTGATACATTTCCTTTGGTAGTAATTAGGAAATGCTAATTTCCTTCTCACTCATAGGAAAAGTCTACAGTGAGTGCTCTTTTGTGAGATGAATTGCAGGTAGTATGCTTTAAGAACTACACATATAACTAACCGCTGACAATGGCCAATGCGACATTATTCTCTTATATAAAATATTCACAATTTAAATCATGATGCTAAAATCAAATGTTCAGATTTACCTTTATACTCTAAATGAAATCCAGTGTAACTAACAGATCCATCACTCCGAAAAGCCAAATGCATGTTATTTGAGCTGCTTTCTATCCTCTCCGGTAATTTGCTGTCTTGAAAACTTCCAATCAAGGGACTATTACTGTCTGGCCCATCATATATATAGAGGAAATCATAGTTTGGTTCTATGCTAAAACTAAAAGAAAAGAAAAAGAAAGAAAGGAAAGAAGGAAGAAAAAAGTGGAATGGTTATTACTAAGGTTTTAGTCATAATAGTCCCATAAATTATATATTAATTCAATCATTATATTTAAAAATAACAGATTCTGTCAAAATAAGTCAATTTAAAAATTCCCCTGGCAACAGCACACTGAATACGCATATAAAATCAGCACTGGAAAAAGAAAGAAGATATTTTGATATTTTCAAGTATTTCTAAGTTGGCATTATGTCTACAGGGAATACAAATGACTGTAAGGCAAACAGTTTGTAAGCTGATGAAGGATACAGGATTTGCACTCAGAGTTTAGGTTCAAGACGCTTGTGTCCTTGTTAGCTACATATCCTTGCTGCTACTGCTAAGTCGCTTCAGTCGTGTCCGACTCTGTGCGACCCCATAGACGGTAGCCCACCAGGCTCCCCCGTCCCTGGGATTCTCCAGGCAACAACACTGGAGTGGGTTGCCATTTCCTTCTCCAATGCATGAAAGTGAAAAGTGAAAGTGAAGTCGCTCAGTCTTGTCCGACTCTTAGCGACCCCATGGACTGCAGCCTACCGGCTCCTCCGCCCATGGGATTTTCCAGGCAAGAGTACTGGAGTGGGGTGCCATTGACTTTATATAAGTAAAATGTGTAAAACATTAACTGTATTTTAAAATTTTTCACCAGATATTTTGCATCTCTTTTTGCTTTGTCCATGAATCTATTTCCCTTGAACTTTAAATTTTAAGAGCATTCTTGTTTTAAAACTGAACTCTAAAAAAAGTTGGAAAGATAAAATCTGCATTTAAATTACTCAAAGCATTGCACATTGTACTAGGTATTCTTTTCCTTGAAAAGTTCTTCTTTTAGAACTTAATGTAGGCAAATTGAGCCAATACACTCTTTACCAAAAGTAAACAGTGTGTAAATAAAGACATTTAGCACATAAACTATTCAAATCAATATTTAAATGTTTCAAACTTGCATAATAAACTTGCCTTAACAACCTTCAAAGTATGAGAATCATCCTATAATGATTATAGAACCCACATACTTAGAAAACTGAAGACATAAATATAGTGATTATTTTTCCTAAAAACCTGGGAAGATAGTACATTCTATCTTTTACACATAGTTTCATAAATATTAACTTTTTTTGTCAATAATCCTGTGGTATAAGGAAGAGATTATCATTTCCATTTTCCCAATGAGATCCTGATATGTCAGTAGTCTCTCTTAGGTCACATAATCAATGATACAACAGTAAATCAACTTCTGCTCACACACTTCATGTAATACAACCTTCTACCACTCGGTTATTAACTAAAACAATTTTAAAGTAAATAAACCATGTATCATAAATCCTGACATTTTTAATCTTTGTACTGCCATTTCCTCTACTGCAAAAATGAGAATAAAAGTATTTACTTCAGAAAATTGTCTTATAACTGAGTCTTGGCATATAACCAACATTGCCATCAAGTGTTGCTTTGTTGTTACTATTACCAATATACTACTACAAATTATAGAAATAAAAATTCCATTTATTTATACTTTTGAAATTTTTCATGAATGTGAATTATCTTTTTTCTAGTTTTTTTTTTTTTTAACCTGAGTTTCATATACTGGTTTCCTTTGTGGCTCAGCTGGTAAAGAATCTGCCAGAATTGCAGAAGACCTGAGTTTGATTCCTGGGTTGGGAAGATCCCCTGGAGAAGGGAAACACTACTCACTCCAGTATTCTGGCCTGGAGAATTCCACGGACTGTATAGTCCATGGGGCCACAAAGAGTCAGACATGACTGAGTGACTTTCACTTTCATATATTAGAAAAAATGTTCAGCTTAAAAATTTACATAAAAACCAAGCAGCTGTGATATGCTAGCAGAAGGAATAGCTGTGTTATAAGAGCCAGCAGACTTTAGTCTTGGACACTAAAATCAGGAACGTTTCCAGGTAGAAACTCTAAGTTGCTGATACCTAACATTCCCATTGAAATCTTAAGGAAAAGAATTAGGCCAGGTTTTGTGATACAGCTGTTACTTCATGCAAGGAAACAGAGGCTCAAATAATATTATTATAAAATCATATAATATTACTCATTCAAATAATAACCTACCCAAGGTAACACAAATGACAGTAACAGAGCTGGGGCTTAAACTCAGCAATTTATTTGCCACACAAGAAGCTGCATTCTCCACTATGTCAGTACTAAGCTAACTTTTCAACTGATACTGCTAAATAACAAATATAAATTTTGAACACCTCATGTAAAGTTCTATCAGAAGACAAATTCTGCTGAGAAATTACATGAAGATTACCCATCCAATTCTTAACAGTTGACTTAATGAGACCACCAGAAAGAATGGTATGTGGTATATATATATCTTCCCAAACACAATAATGGTGCTGCACAGATACTTCAAAGACACTTTTGATGGTGCACATATGAGAGAAAACATTCCTCAAAATGCTGATCTTTTAATCTTAAAGTTTAGGAAACATAGAATCTTTTGAAGCAGTGATGGTAAGTTCGGGGAGAGAGGAAAGGTTATGAAGAGATAATGTTTCATGAAAATCAATAAACTATTCAACCTTTAACATGTTTCCTCTATACTGGAACTGGTGAGTGATGCACACTCATTAGCCTGCAGAACTACATTGGAATCTATGCTGTTATATAGAGATTTTTAAATTGTTCATTGAAAAATATTAGTATTGAAATTGGTTAAAAAAAAGTAAAATGTCATGTAAAAATAAATATTTCCTAGTGCAAATGCTAATGCAAAATAAACAAAACAATTTTTAAGCTGTGGAAAGGAGTAGGAACTCACCTGATAAATGCCAAGGAGATAACATAGTCTGCATTGACGGTGATGGTCCAGTCACAGTCCCTACTATGGGGATATGGATGAGGGAAGTTTGGTGAAAGAATAAATCCTGAAGATCCTGTTAAATTGCCTCCACAGGGTGCTTTAATTTAAAACAAACAAACAAAATCCCTTAAGTGATTAATAAAATTATCTATCAGTATTTAGAAAACACACATCTAAAAAAGTTTAGAGGTTTTTGTACAAACTCAGTTTTTTATAGTACTGGATGCTTAAATACTGCATGATCTTTCAAGAAAGACCATTAAAATACTAAATACATACACAGAGCGAATTTAGCTCCTTTATTGGATTTAAAAGACAAGAAAAGTTCCATTTATACTTCTCTCCCTTGCTATTACTATTTTGATGTTTATAAAAGAAACACATTAAGAGGAGTAAAATGATTTCCTCATAATTACTAAGAAAAACTCTGAACGTTACTGAGAAAAAAAGAAACAAAACAAAGCAAAGCAAAATCTCTAATAATATGTGGGATAATCGAATATGAAGTATTTGGTTCATTTTCAAATGTTCCCTGATACCTTTATTTACAGAAGAAGAGGCTTTGATAATAGTTAACATGTGAAAATGAATAACTGAGAACCAATATAACTTAATAATAAAACACTCCTAAACTGATGTTAGGACTTCCCTGGTAGCTTAGCTGGTAAAGAATCTGCCTGCAATGCAAGAGACCTGGGTTTGATCCCTGGGTCAGGAAGATCCACTGGGTGAGGGCATAACAACTCATTCCAGTATCCTTGCCTGGAAGTCTGGATGGAGAGAGGAGCCTGATGGGCTAGAGTCCAGGGGGTTGCAAAGAGACACGTCTGAGTGACTAAGCACAGCACAGAACAAACTGAATGTTAGGATATTCTTAAATTCTAGTTGCCTGACTTGTAAATGAAAATGGACAGTTACTTCAGTTATTATTATGGCCTGACAAAGGTTTCTGTAACACTTCAATGGAGAGGTTCAAAAAATTGTCAGAGAAATTCAGAGAATAGCTTCTTTAGGGGGTTATTGTTAGAGCCTGTTAAACACAGCTTGATAAGAAAATAATATTTAAAGCTGGCAGCTTAGGAAACTTAGAGCAATTGAAATATGGAGGGTCCTGGTGGTGGAGCTATACAGTGTGGATGTAAACACACACGTGTGCACCTGAGAGAGAGTGACTGATATGGAGACTGGCATTCTCATGGTGTCATACGATTTCTCGTGCATATATCATCATTCTCGTATCTCAGCTTTGAAGTCACAGTTTTTCTCAGGTAAATTTTATCATTGAGTTATAAGTTATACAGGATTCTTATGACAGCAAAAAACTGGTTTTCAAAGGAGAATTTTGGTTCTGGCAACATTTCAGATTTTTGTTCTTTGCCTGAGCCTAGATATGTAATATCATTATTAGAATTTGATAATCTTTACCATCTAAATAATGGGTGCCCGCTATTTCTTTTCCCTATGACCTTCTGCAACCATGGCCTCAGTGTCACTGTAACAACAGATGACCTACTCTACCTAGAATATTTATTTGCTTAGCCTTAATTTATTTACCCTATCACCTGTGTGTTTTTGTGGTATCATATCAAATGATTAAACAGACTATCTCAACTTTCTCTAGAGCTCCCTCTTCAAACTTTAATGCTCCCTGAGTATTTTTCTCTGCAATTAGAGGGTAATGAGTCCCTCCTGTTAATCAGAATAACATCGTAAATTTGGTCACACAGTTTCTCTTTTTTGAGAACTATGTTCATTCATCTCTATTCTCTGGCTTCTTTCTTCTTGTCCAAGGTACTCAAGTCTCTTTCATCCTAAAAATAAAACAAAGCTCCCTCTAACCTTCCCTTCACTTTTTTTTTTTTCCAGCTGAAAAAGTTGAATTTTACCTAATGGTTAAGAAATCCACTTATCCTTCTGTGTTTGGTTATATGGGCTCACAGTGAATAATCCCTCTTTACCATCTAACTATATGTTTCACTTATCTTAGATAAAACTTCCTAAATAAGCCTCCTCAGTTTTCTGTGATAAAACCAGGCACAGACCTTGTAAACTCCCTTTCTTTGACTCAAATGATTGGTTGGATTGCTTGTATTCACAGATCAATCACAATAACTGCATGCAACCAAACTCTGCTCAAGCTTCTGCCCTTTCTCTAGGGTCCTGCACTCTGTCCTCCCTCAGCCCTGAGCCGGCACCCAACCGAAGGGCAGGCTGGACCTGGAGAACAGCATTCTGGGCCACCCTTTCAACTCGCTTCCCACATTGCTCTTTTTCACCTTTGTACTTATGCACACCTTGTGTACTCTTTTCCATGAGAGAAAAATCCCTTTTTCCTGATTCTTCAGATGCTTGAAGATGTGACTGTCACATGTTTTCCTATCACAATAGTCTGCCCCTACCCCCATCCTGTAATAACCCTTTTTAGCTTTTAAATGATCACCACCACATGTACCCCAATGTTCACTGCAGCACTGTTTATAATAGCCAGGACATGGAAACAACCTAGATGCCCATCAGCAGATGAATGGATAAGAAAGCTCTGGTACATATACACAATGGAGTATTACTCAGGCATTAAAAAGAATACATTTGAATCAGTTCTGATGAGGTGGATGAAACTGGAGCCGATTATACAGAGTGAAGTAAGCCAGACAGAAAAACACCAATATAGTATACTATCACAAATATATGGAATTTAGAAACATGGTAATGATAACCCTGTATGCAAGACAGCACAAGAGACACAGATGTATAGAATGGACTTTTGGGCTTTGAGGGAGAGGGAGAGGGTGGGATGATTTGGGAGAATGGCACTGAAACATGTATACTATCATGTAAGAAATGAATCGCCAGTCTATGTTTGATACAGGATACAGGATGCTTGGGGCTGGTGCATGGGGATGCTCCAGAGAGATGATATGGGGTGGGAGGTGGGGGGGGGGGGTTCAGGGTTGGGAACTCATCTACACCCGTGCCGGATTCATGTCAATGTATGGCAAAACCAATACAGTAATGTAAAGTAAAATAAATAAATAAATAAATAAATAAATAATCACCACAATGAATTGAGTGAGCATCTGTCTTATCATAGAGATACAAAATTAATGAAAAAAAATTAAAATTCTTATGATGACAACTCTTAAGATTTACTCTAACAATTGTTATATATTCCGGTAAGATACAGCTGTGCTTCATATCATATTGTACATTATATCACTAGTACATTTATTAACTGGATAGCTAAATATCTTGTACTTTTTAAACATCTTCATACAAGTAGCTTTCCCCAACTCCCTGACTCTGGTAACCAAAAATCTGATCACTGTTTCTAAGAGTTTGTTTGGTTTTGAATTACAATACACCTACAACCCTCTGTTAGTTCTTGGTATATAACATAGTGATTTGTTATTGCTATACATTACAATGGTAAAATTCTGTAATAATTTATTTTTAATAAAATTATTCCTTAATTATTTTGAATTTATTTTATTTTACAACTAAGCCTTCTGAAAAAGAGTCTAATCTCATTCTCTTTCATCACATATGTACCTACAGGCAGACTAACATAATTAGCAAAGAATGTCACATTGGAAAAAAAAAATATGGTTTCTTATTTCTCAAAGAAAAGCACCAAAGTATTTATACTGAGAAAACTTATGTCAGGCATAGAATTTTTTCATTTTAAATTATAGAGAGACAATAATCTTTTAACTGCTTAGGGATTCTCGATGTCTTCATTTGTTCCCCCCCAGCTTCTCATTCTCTCTCTAGCCATTGCTATTTCTCTTAGCCCCCTTGCCTCCAACACAAACCCTTCTTAGCTCACCCTCAGATGACTTTTGTACTGACAATAAAGATGCAATTTCTGCCTTTATCTTTCTCTTCATATCTGTAATCATCCTTAACTGTTGACTGTCACCTTAAATTCACTCTCCTTTTGGAATTTCACTTTTTTCTTTTGATGTCTTTGTACAGACCTGTTTTATTGGCAAGCACCTCTTTCACTTCATCTTATAATTTTGGTAATTTTCCTGAATTACTTCCATAATCATCTCTAATTTACACTCTATTACATTCTTCCCATTCAGTTCAGTCAGTCAGTTCAGATGCTCAGCTGTGTCCGACTCTTTGCGACCCCATGAATCGCAGCACACCAGGCCTCCCTGTCCATCACCAACTCCCGGAGTTCACTCAGACTCAGGCCCATGGAGTCAGTGATGCCATCCAGCCATCTCATCCTCTGTTGTCCCCTTCTCCTCCTGCCCCAAATCCCTCCTACCATCAGAGTCTTTTCCAGTGAGTCAACTTTTCACATGAGCTGGCCAAAGCATTGGAGTTTCAGCTTTAGCATCAGTCCTTCCAATGAACACCTAGGACTAATCTCCTTTAGAATGGACTGGTTGGATCTCCTTGCAGGCCAAGGGACTCTCAAGAGTCTTCTCCAACACCACAGTTCAAAAGCATCAGTTCTTCGGTGCTCAGCCTCTTCACAGTCCAACTCTCACATCCATACATGACCACAGGAAAAACCATAGCCTTGACCAGACGGACCTTTGTTGGCAAAGTAATGTCTCTGCTTTTGAATATGCTATCTAGGTTGGTCATAACTTTCCTTCCAAGGAGTAAGTGTCTTTTAATTCCATATCCAAATTGTTACTTTACCTTCCATTTATATACTGATAACTCCTTTTTCCTATCATCTCCAGCAGATTTCTCTGATTAATTCTAAACCATATCCCCAAATGCTTACTGATTATCTCTACCTGATAGCCTATGGGTACATCAAACACAGAATATCCAATATACCCAAACCTTAACTGAAATTTCTCCTATATTCCTAGGTTGTTTGATTATTATCCATCCACATATATCCCCAAGCTAGGGGCCCAAGATTCTTCCTTTTCTTCACTGCCCCTTTGACTCCAGTCTATCAGTAAGCACTACCAAGACACCATTTCATAGTTCTTCATAGATATTTTCACTCTATCTTTTCTTCTCTAATACCACATTTTTAGATCTGACTCTTAAATGCCTCCAGAATTATTGCTTTTTTTGGTTTGTTTTTCATGCCTCTAGTATAATCTAGTATAGTCAGACATGACTAAGTGATTGAGGACACACACAGTATAATCTATTTCCTCCAATACATCTTTCCAGTAAAAATATCTGATCATATTATGTGCTTAGTCTCTTCAGTTGTGTCTGAGTCTTTGTGACCCTATGGGTTATAGCCTGCCAGGATCCTCTATCCATGAGGTTTTCCAAGCCCTCTTCCAGGGGATCTCCACCGAGGGACTGAACCCATGTCTCCTGCACTGCAGATGGATTCTTTACTGCTGAGCCACTGGGGAAGCCCAATCAGATTATACCCATGCATAAAATTCTGCTGTTACTTCACATTGCCTAAAAGACAATGCCCGGACTCCAGTACAGCTTTCATGTCTTAACCCTTGCAACCTTTCCATTTGCATCAACCACCAATCTAGACACATAATTTACACTCAAAAATTATTTCATTGTTCCTTGTATTAACATGTCTTCATGCATCCTAGTTGTTTTTCCTGAAATGTCTGTTACCCTTCTACATCTATGTAACTCTTTCTTATGTCTCAAGATTCATCACTGCCTCCAGGGAGTTTCCAGTGGTAAAGAATCCTCCTGCCAATGCAGGAGACTCAAAAGATGTGGGTTCCATCCTTGGGTCGAGAAGATACCCTGGAGAAGGAAAAGGCAATCCACTCCGGTATTCTTGCCTGGAAAATCCCATGAACAGAGGTGCCTGGCCGCTACAGTCTGTGGGGTCACAAAGAGTCAGAAATAACAGAGTGACTGAGCACACACCAGGGAGTTTTCCTAGAAATTTTCAGCCTGGGCTTTATGGCAGCTCTCTCCAGAACAATCTGGTATGCATAGCAATGTTTGCCTATCTCTATCACTTTCCTTACTATATTTTATTTAAATATTCCTTTCAGGTGTCTGCATTCATCTTTAATCCATAACCTAAAAACTGTCTTATATGTTATTTTCTATATGAGATTTAGCATATATGACACATTCTATAAATGTTCCTGAATTGTTACTGGCTCCTTGCATTCATTCGTTGTGAAGATTAATGATGACTAGATTGAATGACAACCTAATTTGTAGCTATATGCTTTGATAAAAATAATGGCATATTTTGTCTTTGGATCTTTTGAAATCAAATGTGAATTTGGAAAGTATTAGAAAAATATGTCTAATAGGAAATGCATATATGTATGAATTAAGGCAAGAATATTTTTGTGCTTTCTTTCACATTCTAAAGAAAGTGGTGTTATTTGTAATTTGGGGGGACTGTGGTAGCAATTTTACTGGTTTGTTTCAGTTTTATTTTTCACAGGAAATAGTGATCTTTTATCATTAGCAATTTTATGCACATGACACATCTACATTTACAGTGTATATTCTTTATCACATAGGATATAAGAAAATCCATTATACATATTTTAAGTATCTTACTGAATATATTTTGTGATTATACTATTATTTATCATAAAGTCTTTAAAATTCTTTTGATTCAATTATTTAAATTACTTATTGAGGTTTTCCTGATAAATTTCATTGCTGCAGTAGTAAAAACCTTTGAGACAAGCAGAGACATTATCTGACATTTGTATAAATCCCAAACAAATCAACAATAAAGAAAATTATCTTTGCTTTAAATATATAAAACTTAAAATAGCATTTGGAAAAAAACATTTTTATTTTTATGTATCTAATTATAAAGCACCAAAAATAAGATTCTCTTTAAAGCAAATACATTAACGAATTAAAATTTTATTTAGGTTCCATGTAATTCTGACATTAATGAATTTTCTGAGTGTAGTTTCTATGAGATAGTTATATGGGCAACTATTGATAATGATTTTACAATATTATTATTTTTTCTCCCCAATTCAGTTTTATTTGTGTCTACTCTCTTTCTCAGCAGTCCACCCACATTAATGCTTTTGCTATTTACCTTCATGTTGAGTCTTGTTACTTTCTCTCTGGCAATGTCAAAGTAATCTTCACACTGTCAATTTTGTTGGAATGAATTATATTAACTCTTTTAAAGATGACTGTCTTTCTGTTTGGTATTTGCTATAAGGCTGACTACTTCTACATGCAAGCAAAATGCTTTATGCTCCATGGTCTGACACATAGACTTATGAAGTTTCTAAAATGTTGAAGGTTTAATCTTTGGCATAGTTTTCCAATCATGGACTCATTTCTTATCATCTCTTATCTTATCTTTTGGAGATCAAGCTTTCTGCAGCCTTAGCAATTTTTCATACTTTTTTTTTTAGGTTATTTTCTTCAGAGAAGCTCTAATTCATATCCTCTCCTCAAGTGATCTTTTCCTATAAAAAAAATAATAAACAGCACCAAAATCCCTATAAAAAATTCCCCAAACCTGCTCCATTTAAGTAAAATTTAGTGTTCAACATGTTTTTCCTAAAATTATTACCTGCTGACTAAAGTCTTATCTACAAATGGAATAACAGCCTATTTATATTTTATGCTTCATATTTTGTGTTTTCTAGAATTTCAGTATAAAGCTGTTCAATATTTCAGAATTCTCAACATAACATTTGATATATTATAGCCTTTATAATCAGTTCAGTATTAATTATAATAGATAGCACCCAGTTAATAGGTGTAGAAATCACAATAAATCAAGAAGCCCAAGTAAGTTTCTGAAGTTCTGTCACTTTCTCTTTACACAGATTCCCTTTACAAGATGCTCAGTCAGATTCCAATTAATTGGAATGTGGTATTTTTGTTTAATTGGCTAGGTAATCTGTGTAGTAATCAGTCTTTCCTTTGAAAGCATTTTTTTCCTTGTAGTTTTTGTCTGCATTTATGAGTGAAGTTACAGTAAAATGCAAAGTAACAGATGTCTGATGATTTAGAATCTTTCAGTGATACAAGCATAGTGAGCAACATAGGTATAAATGGAAAGGGAAATATGGCTAAATCTGAACTGGCTCAATGTATGCATTTATTTTGTGCATTTTTTCAGCCTCTTTTATAAGCTTTGTCATTATCATCTGCCCTATTTTCTACAGAAGTCTAGAAATACCTAGACGTCAAACCCTGGCTGGATTGAGTCTTTAGATATGTTTCATTTTCCATATCGAGTGCGTTTTGTTAATTCCAGACTATAAAATGCAAAATATGTGATACGATCTTCCATACTGTTTAGTTTTCACTTTACTAAGAGTAGGTCCACACACAGAGAACTCTTCTATATTATTTTAATGCTAAATCCTCAATGCCTATAACAATGTGTAGGACACACTAATGAATTTTAGTTTCCATCTCATGCAGAAGAAATATAAAATGAATAGCATAAATCAAATAATTGAGTGCTTAAATACTAAACACTCTTTTCCTATTATCATGTGACTGTGAAATAATTAGTGAAAATGTACTTATGAGTTAGATATAAGTGAACAAAAATAAGTATTTTTCTCCTAAATGGGCTACATTTCATGCTAGAAGAAATAGGGAGTTCATGTACACTCATGGCTAATTCATGTCAATGTGTACAAAACGAATACAGTATTGTAAAGCAAAAAAAAAATTAAAATAAAAAAATAAACATTAGCAATCACAAAAAAAAAAAAGAAAAAAAAAAAAGAAATGGAATCTTCTCTCTAGTTGCTTACAGTGAACCAAAGGAAAGGATATGCATATAAATAAAGTTTTGAAAAGACAGTACAAACTTGGGTCAAAATGTATCATATATTCTAGATGACAACAATTTAAAAACACTTGAACCACAGGTTTGAGATTGAATTAGTTGAATATAAGAAACTTAATGATGAGATCTTTTATTGTTAAGATTATATAGCATATTTTCTCACTATTTTCATTCCAAAGGTGGTATAAAGTTTTTCTCACACTTGGTAAAGAAACAATGTGTGTCTTCATTTTCAAGAGTCTAACTTGGATATTCAAGAACAGGGTATGTAAAAAAAGGACAGAGAGTTGGAAGTATGAACCAAGTGGTTGCAAATTCTTCAGTTCAGTTCAGCTCAGCTCAGTCGCTCAGTCGTGTCCGACTCTTTGCGACCCCATGAATTGCAGCATTCCAGCCCTCCCTGTCCATCACCTATTCCCGGAGTTCACTCAAACTCACGTCCATTGAGTCAGTGATGCAATTCAGCCATCTTATCCTCTGTCATTCCCTTCTCCTCTTGCCCTCAATTCCTCCAAGCATCAGAGTCTTTTCCAATGAGTCAACTCTTCACATGAGGTGGCCAAACTATTGGCTTTTCAGCTTTAACATCTGTCCTTCCAAAGAACACCTAGGACTGATCTCCTTTAGAATGAACTGGTTGGATCTCCTTGCAGTCCAAGGGACTCTCAAGAGTCGTCTCCAACACCACAATTCAAAGGCACCAATTTTTTGGTGCTCAACTTTCTTCACAGTCCAATTCTCACATCCATACATGACCACTGGAAAAACCATAGCCTTGACTAGATGGACCTTAGTTGGCAAAGTAATGTCTCTGCTTTTGAACATGCTATCTAGGCTGGTCATAACTTTCCTTCCAAAATTTAAGCTCTTTTAATTTCATGGCTTCAATCACCATCTACAGTGATTTTGGAGCCTCAAAAAATAAAGTCTGACACTGTTTCTACTGTTTCCCATCTATTTCTCATGAAGTGATGAGGCCAGATATCATGATCTTCATTTTCTGAATGTTGAGCGTTAAGCCAACTTTTTCTCTCTCCTCTTTCACTTTCATCAAGAGGCTTTTTAGTTCCTCTTCACTTTCTGCCATAAGGGTGGTGTCATCTGCATATCTGAGGTGATTGATATTTCTCCTGGCAATCTTGATTCCAGCTTGTGATTCATCCAGCCCAGCATTTCTCATGATGTACTCTGCATAGAAGTTAAATAAGCAGGGTGACAATACACAGCCTTGACATACTTCTTTCCTGATTTGGAACCAGTCTGTTGTTCCATGTCCAGTTCTAACTGCTGCTTCCTGACCTGCATACAGGTTTCTCAAGAGGCAGCACAGGTGGTCTTGTATTCCCATCTCTTTCAGAATTTTCCACAGTTGATTGTGATCCACACAGTCAAAGGCTTTGGCATAGTTAATAAAGCAGAAATAGATGTTTTTCTGGAACTCTCTTGCTTTTTCCATGATCCAGCAGATGTTGACAATTTGATCTCTGGTTCCTCTGCCTTTTCGAAAACCAGCTTGAACATTTGCAAGTTCACGGTTCACAAATTGCTGAAGCATTTTGGAGAATTTTGAGCATTACTTTACTAGCATGTGAGATGGGTGCAATTGTGTGGTACTTTGAGCATTCTTTGGCATTGCCTTTCTTTGGGATTGGGATGAAAACTGACCTTTTCCAGTCCTGTGGCCACTGCTGAATTTTCCAAATTTGCTGGCATATTGAGTGCAGCACTTTCACAGTATCATCTTCCAGGATTTGAAATAGCTCAACTGGAATTCCTTCACCTCCACTAGCTTTGTTCGTAGTGATGTTTTCTAAGGCCCAGTTGACTTCACAATCCAGGATGTCTGGCTCTAGGTGAGTGATCACACCATCCTGATTATCTGGGTCATAAGATCTTTTTTGTACAGTTCTGTATATTCTTGACATTTCTTCTTAATATTTTCTGCTTTTGCTAGGTCCATACCATATCTGTCCTTTATCGAGCCCATCTTTGCATGAAATATTCCCTTGGTATCTCTAATTTTCCTGAAGAGATCTCTAGTCTTTCCCATTCTGTTCTTTTCCTCTATTTCTTTGCATTGAACGCTGAGGAAGGCTTTCTTATCTCTCCTTTCTATTCTTTGGAACTCTGCATTCAGATGCTTATATCTTTCCTTTTCTACTTTGCTTTTCACTTCTCTTCTTTTCACAGCTATTTGTAAGGCCTCTGCAAACAGCTATTTTGCCTTTTTACATTTCTTTGCCATGGGGATGGTCTTGATCCCTGTCTCCTGTACAATGTCACAAACCTCAGTCCATAGTTCATCAGGCACTCTGTCTATCAGATCTAGTCCCTTAAATTTATTTCTCACTTCCACTGTATGATCATAAGGAATTGATTTAGGTCATATCTGAATGGTCTAGTGGTTTTCCCTACTTTCTTCAATTTAAGTCTCAATTTGGCAATAAGGAGTTCATGATCTCAGCCATGGTCAGCTCACAGTCTTGTTTTTGTTGACTGTTTAGAGCTTCTCCATCTTTGGCAGCAAAGAATAGAATCGATCTGATTTTGGTTTTAACCATCTGGTGATGTCCATGTGTCAAGTCTTCTCCTGTGTTTTTGGAAGAAGGTATTTGCTATAACCATTGTGTTCTCTTGGCAAAACTCTATTAGCCCTTGCCCTGCTTCATTTCGTATTCCAAGGCCAAATTTGCCTGTTATCCCAGGTGTTTCTTGATTTCCTACTTTTGCTTTCCAGTCCCCTATAATGAAAAGAACATCTTTTTTGCGTGTTAGTTCTAAAAGATCTTGTAGGTCTTCATAGAACCATTCAACTTCAGCTTCTTCAGCATTACTGGTTAGGGCATAGACTTGGATTACTGTGATACTGAAAGGTTTGCCTTGGAAATGAACAGAGATCATTCTGTCATTTTGAGGTTGCATCCAAGTACTGCAAATCCTTAGATAATCAAAATAAAAACTTATCTGGAATACATGGATTGAAGGAAAAATCAAAGCCCTGAAACTCAAATTTAAATTATGATACAACTTTCTTTCTTAGAAGAAATAATCATTATAGAAGCAAGATCAATATGACCCATTTCAAATACAGTGTCTGAATCCATTCTTTAAATTTTAAAAGTATTGGATAACTACATTTGTTTGGCAGATAATATATACTTTGGCAGCCTCATACTTTGGCCACTGGATGCAAAGAGTCTACTCATTGGAAAAGACCCTGATTCTGGAAAGATTGAGGGCAGGAGGAGAAGAGGGTGACAGAGGATCAGATGGTTGGATGACATCAGTGACTCAATGGACATGAGTTTGAGCAAACTCCAGGAGATAGTGAAAGACAGGAAAGCCTGGTGTACTGTAGTCCATGTTGTCACAAAGAGTTGGACACAACTTAGTGACTGAACAACAATGAACAACAACATAGGAGATAAGGCAAGATGAAGATTTTTCATGAACTTTGATTCTTAACTTTTTTAAAAGAGTTTAAAACCACTAAGAATATAATGAATTTATAGACCTACTCTCTCCTTGGGAAAAATAATAATGATTTACAATTTTGTGCATTTTTTGGAAGGTCATAGACCTATGAGATCTAGAACCTATTCCAGAATAATGTTCTTAATAACACTGAAACCAGTTTTTAACCATCGTTTCACACTTGCATAAAATTTTAATTGTTCTAAATTCATACCTATACAAACTGGAGGGCTGGGCTGCCAGAAGTATCGATTTTCTACCTGAATGCAGGTTATTCTTTCCTCTCCTTGAAGTTCATATCCTGGGTCACACTGAAAAACCACAGTGTCTCCAGGTTCTCGTCCATCCCCATTTCGAGTTCCATTCATAGGAACCCCTGGGTCACGACATGCAGTGGCAACTGAACCTATGAACAAATAGAAACAAACTTTTCAGTTTTGATGATAACCAAAATCAATTAAAAGTTCCAGACCTAATATTTGAGAGGCTTCTACATACTTAAAAAAAATAACTTAAAAATGCCTGGGTCATAATTCCCTGAGCTATACAAATATACCCTTGTTGCTTTTTAAATGAGGTATAATTCCCTGATGGTTCAGCAGGTAAAGAATCCGTCTGCAATGCTGGAGATGTCAGTTCAATCCATGGGTCGGTAAGATCCTTTGGAGGAGCAAATGGCTACTCACTCCACTATTCTTGCCTGGAAAATCCCATGGGCAGAAGAGCCTGGTAGGCTATAGTCCATAGAGTCACAAAGAATTGGACATGACTGAGCATGCAAACATGTTGCCTATATAATATATAAAAATTATCTATGCTGTACATCTGAAGTTAATATAAGATTGTAAATCAATGATACCTCAATTTGATAAAAAATATTGCTAATTTTTAAATACCTGCACAATAAATACTTTAAATTTTTTTCATAAATAATTTATTTGTTAACTTGCTTCAAGCAGTAACATGACATTTTAGTAGCTAAATAATAAATCTACTCAAAATTCACTATTTTGATGCTCTATGAGAGATATTGTGAATAGGATGAAAAGACACCTACAAACTAGAATATATTTGCTTAGCCTATATACCACAAAGTACTAGTATCTAGAATATATGAAGAACTCTTAGAACTGGGTGGGGGGGGGAGAAAAAATCCAATTACAAAATGGGCAAAAAAATTTCAATAAAGGGGATACCAGATGGCACATGAAAAGATGTTCAGCATCATTAACCATTAAAGAAATGCAAATTAAAACCACAATGAGATACC
>SJXQ01011325.1:84837-96147 GCA_006408695.1 Aepyceros melampus
AAAAAAAAAAAAAATATATATATATATATATATATATATATATATATAATAACACCAAATGCTGGGAAGTTTCTTAAAAAAAAAAGAAAATGAATTATACATACACTTTTGGTAGAACTGTAAAATGGTACAGCCACTCTGGAAAGATGACACTTTCTTGAAAAAAAAAATATATATGCTTACCATGACCCAATAACTGTACTCTTGCATATTTATTCTAGTGAAACGACAACTTGTGTTCATGAAAAAATTTGAACATGGATGTTCACAGGAGTTTTCTTTGTCAGAACTAAAGACTAAGAAGAAACCTAATGTCCTTCAACAGGTGAACAGTTAAACTAAGTTTATACCATGGAATACTGCTCAGCAATAAAAAAGGAATGCTGATACATAGGACATCTTAGGTGTATCTGAAAGCAATTATGATGAGTAAAAAGTACAATAGCCTCTACTTAGGGAACATTCTTGAAGTGACAGTATTACAAAGTAGGAAAACAGATTACTAGTTACCAAATATTGTTGAGGGAGGAGATAGAAGGAGATCACTATGACTATATAAAACACGCAAAAGAGGGATCTTTGTGATGGAATTGCATTGTGGTTTGCCTCTGGTGGTGGTGATCAAATCTACATAGAACTATATAAACAAAATAAACACACACCCACAAAGAAGCATAAGTAAAATTAATGAAATCTGAATAAGGTTTGTGTATTGTATCAATGTCAACTTTTTGGTTGTGATATTGTGCTATGGTTATGCAAGTAAATGCCATTGGAGGGAATTAGGTAAAGGATATACAGGATCTCTATTATTTCTGACAACTGCAGAGAAATCTAAAATTATCTAAATTTTAGTTTAAAAAATCATTAGAGGAGAGTGGTATGGTACTACAGGAAAACAACTGTTCTTTTATTAATATATACAATATACGGCACATTTAATAATATAATTAACTACATCATACACGTTAATGGAACAGGAACAGCTTAATTATTTTGAATTACTACAAAACAAATTTATTTAAAGCATATGATAATTAAGTATCAAGACAAAGAAAGTATTAACTTTTTCATTTAAGCTGTTATTAAACTATATTCATAAATGTAGGCTGCAGTACTTGTATACATTATTTTTTAAAGTGCATATTAAAGTACACAAATTGCTGGATTACAGACACATAACTAGTATTCAATCATTTATTCACTAACTTAATATATTCCAGGCATTGTGTTGGTGCTAGGAATACAAAGGGGAAATAAGCAGACACAAAACTGGGAACAGACTTTGAATTGTTCAAACTGTGTAGTGGTGGCATCTATGAACAGATTCTGTTGTATACATCCCTAGTAGGTTAATAACCAGGTACACAGGTAGGTAGGTAGCTATGCTACTGCTGCTGCTAAGTCACCTCAGTCGTATCCGACTCTGTGACCCCATAGACAGCAGCCCACCAGGCTCTGCCGTCCCTGGGATTTTCTAGGCAAGAACATTGGAGTGGGTTGCCATTTCTTTCTCTAATGCATGAAAGTGAAAAGTGAAAGTGAAGTTGCTCAGTCGTATCCGACTCTTCATGACCCCATGGACTGCAGCCTACCAGGCTCTTCTGTCCATGGGATTTTGCAGGCAAGAGTACTGGACTGGGTTGCCATTGTCTTCTCCGAGGTAGCTACAGATAGATAATACATCCATAGATACATAGTTTCATCAATATATCAATCTGTTTTAATACACCAGGCATTCTTTTTGTAGCTCATCAGTTTAATACACATACATACAGAACAAAGAAACCAGAGGATCTCACACAAATATTGTAATATTTTGACTCTCCAAGTCATTTGGGAATCAAGAAGACTACATCAATTTTAAAAATAACAAACACTCTTAATATCTGTGGTATGCATAAAAGCTGAAATGACAAAAAGTGATTTCATATATATATATACACACACACACATAACCACACACACATATATGTATACACACACATGTATAACACACAAACTGAATAGAAAAAATTGTTTTATATATCTTTTTGGAAAGAGTAAAGAAAGTTATTTTTAAAGGGTTAATATTTAAAGGGTTACTTTTTTAAAAGGTTATAAAATATAGACTACAAATGTCATTTTACCTTAAATTAAATTAAATTAAAATTTAAATCATGTATTATTATATACATAATCAGCAATCTTACAGTTGCTTCATTGTACTGATAAACTAGCATTTCTGAGCAAAGGCCAAGGCCAAGGACTTAACATGTATAATTCATTTCATTCTACTAACAACCCAATCAGTCAAGTGCCATTATTATTCTTAAATATTTTAGAGGTGAAAAAACTAAAGTTTAGGAAGGATAAGTAACTTTTTCAATATTACAGAAATTAGAGTGCAGAACCAAGGTTTACACCCCAGTTAGTCTGATTTCAGAAGTCAAATTTTTAAATGATACAGGAGAATTTCCTCTTCTACCTGTTAACTGTTCTCGAGGTACAATTACTCAGTTAAATATAATAAACCTCATTAAGAAATTATTAAAAATACAGAGTATATCCATAAACAGAAATGCTATAGTGTGCATAAACGTGTCTATCTTAAAATATTCAAATGATCTTTTGAGTTATTTTTAGTTGATAATAGAGTAAAAATCAAACTCATATGGGAGAATATGGAGGGAAGTGGGGCAGGGACATGGTTCCAATTTCCAAGTGGCTTTGTTCTCTAATACATATGTCCCTTAGCAGAACATCCATCAGCCATTACAGAGTCTGTCAATTATAATCTTTTAACATTGATAGACACTTTTTGGTAAATTTTTGTGATAAACTCAGTTATTAAATTTTTCTTGAATTGCTCTGGGATGGTTTCCACTAACACTAAAACTGATCTATGAACTGGCTTTACAATATAAAAGTGGATTGGGATGTTCTACATATAAGATTTACACTTAGCAAGTTTTTATTGGAAAGGAGTGATATAAATGTAAAATGTGCTACAGCTTTCAAACTGAAAAGCAGAATGATATAAAAAGATAATGAAAATAATTTTGTTGTTTTTGTAATTGTTGTGAGCTTCCTATGTGCTAGACTCTTGCATCTGCAAAAAACTTGAAGCTTAGTATGAACATTCTCAAAAGTAAAAATGTACATACAGCAATGTTACACAAATATTGAAATGAATGCAGTTAGTATAACTGTGGCTTACGAGTATTTGAGAGAAAAAAGATGTTTGGCCCCTATCATCAGAGTTGCTATGCTTAAAGATTTAAATTGGAACCTAGTAACTAAAATCAGAAGGCTTCAATATGACAGCTGCTGCTGCTGCTAAGTCACTTCAGTCGTGTCCGACCCTGTGCGACCCCACGGATGGCAGCCCACCAGGCTCCCCCGTTCCTGGGATTCTCCAGGCAAGAACACTGGAGTGGGTTGCCATTTCCTTCTCCAATGCATTAAAGTGAAAAGTGAAAGTGAAGTCGCTCAGTCATATCCAATATGACAGCTAATATATATAAAAATACTCATTTGCCTTTGAGGCTGGTTGATTTGAAGGAAGAGAGGTGGTAAGACTGTACTATGTCTTTTCTCTTAATTAATAAATAAAGTAGGAGTAAGATTTTAAATCAAAATAGAAAACGATAGGGTAATTAAAAGACCAAATATTTTTCTTCTTGGAATTACTTGAATTCTAAAAGCAATTAGTTAAATATACACAGAAATAATTATTTGCTGTGAATGCTGTGGTCTTATTACTTTACTTATTCAAAGTTTAATCTCTATACAGGTTTTCATTGTGTTTGTGGGTAGGCAAAAAAACATTTATTTTGTCATCAATCATTTTTGTTTTATGCATTAAAACAAAAGCTATAGCTACTGAAGAAAATAAACAACCATTTAAAATGCCATGGACTGAAATAATCTCACAAAATTAGCATGATTTAAAAGAAATTATATAATACTAGAAAATAGTAAGTATTAGGCACATGTGTAAAAATAGGTTAAGAATCTTTATTTGATATTTATTGTTTAATTTTATGGAACATACAATTGTCATGATAAACAATTCTCATTTGCTTTAATTTTTGCTGTTTTATACAGCATATATATATATGTTATATATATGCATGTATAAAACACAGGGTGTTTTTTGCTAAAGTATTTTAACTTATCAACTATTTTATATATATAAAATCTAAAAAGCTACACATTAGAAATAATATATTTGCCACCAAATTATTAACATAGATAATTTCTATTTATTTTCTTAATTTCTTCAGTTCAAATTACTTCAAATTTGATTGCTGAAATGAATATCTGCATTTTTCATATTAGGTTTAAGTATGACAATCTTGATTTTCTTAACATAAATATGTAAGGTAAGCACAAACTCTAATAGAGATAAAAGGTCTTAACAACCTTGCCTGCAATGATATAAAGAAAGGAACATTCTAGAAAGTGCATATAATAGGCTTAAATGCTATCCTATCCAAATGAAGCCTGGATTTAACTTTCAAAACCTAATGAAATTGACAATAAAAAATAACTTCCTTTGTCTTTCTCCCCAAAAGGAATGGACATTTATATTTTGGTTAGTAAAGATCAGGACTTATTAAGTGTTTCACAGCTCTTAGAGCAGTTGATTATTCAATAGAAACTATAATAGTCACAGGGAAAAGGTATAGAAATAGAAGAGAGTGTGATTAGTAAAGCAATATGTAATATTTACTGGACTCTTACTATCTTTTAAACACTTGTACATTCAGCTGTTTCTCACTGGATTCACGAGAAGTCTGGACACTATTATTATCCATGTTTTTCAGAAAATTGAAGCTTGAAAAATATAACCCTGCTCTATATCACATAGCTGTTTAAAGTGGACAAAGTGCCCTATGCACACATGAGACCATAACTGAGGGACATTTCTTAAGTAAAAAATGATAGAACCTTTGTAATAAAAAGTATTGAGAGTGTGAACCATAGTATGGAGCACAAGTGAAATCAGGACTTCAGTGGAAATTTCTAAAATATGTTATTATTCCTTAAATGTCATTACAAAATCAGAAGAAAAACTACCTTACTTGCCTATCATCCTGATAGGAGAAATCCAAAAACCTACATAGTAATAATACTTAACTTTAAATATATTAATTTCTTACTTAAATTGCACAGATATTAACAATGCAGTCTTATTCATAGGATTCCCTTGGTATACATTGTGTCAAACTGAAAAAAGTCTGTTTATCTAAGAAAGAGATATATGTTGAACAAACTATATGCAACATGAATGACAATTAGAATAGATACCAATAAAATAATGATAATTATGATTATTGTCTATATTGAGAACATATATTGTACAAAACACCTTACTAGAAGCTAAGTTTATATACTCTTAGACTAAAACACAAATTCTTATGAAGTATTATCATCCCTATTCTAAATGAGTAATATAAGCTTCCCATCATATTATGTGCTTATTCTTAGCAGATGTGGAATTTGAACTCAAGAAACAGCAGGGCTCCTAAGTATTAGAGAATATTGCCTTATTACAAATCTACCACATTACCAGATAAGACAATAAAAAGGCATGCCCTACTAATGGAACTTTGACAGTTGTTTCTTAATGAAAGAACGAGGCCAAAAAAGGTAGAACTAATTTGAAACAGAAAGGCAAGAGCAGTTTATAATCCATTTCTTGTTCCTGATATTTCAATATAAAGGGAAACAAAAAAGAAAGACTCAAGGTTATTTTGCAGGTATTATTAGAAGTAATAAAAAACAAATTTAACCTGATATATGCTGAATTTGGGCTTCGCGGGTGGTGCTAGTGGTAAAGAATCTGCCTGCTTGCCAATGCACCAGATATAAGAATAAGAGATGTGGGTCCAGTCCTTGGATCTGGAAGATCCCTGGAGGAGGACACAGCAACCCACTCCAGTATCATTGCCTGGAGAATGCTGTGGATTGAGGAGTCTGGCAGGCTACAGTCCATGGGGTCGCAAAGAGTTTGACACAACTGAAGCGATAGCACTTCACACAGAATGCCAGATTTAGCCATGTATGTGCCAAATGGTATTAAGTAATTACAGTAACAAGGACATTCCCTCCAATTGTTTTTCTCATTCTTTCTTTTCTTCCTGCCTTTCTCTTTTTTTCCAAATTTCTTTCCTTACAGTTCTTTAACAGAATAGAGCAGTAAAGTAGGCACACCCTCGCCTCTGGAATCTGTATCCACATTCTCTGCTTCCTCTCCTGTTGCAATGAAGATGTCCTTGCTCTATGTAAGGCTAATCCTAGTTCTTGTGTTGAAAGAACTTCATTCCTAAACATTCTTCATCTCTTCTAATTCACTAGGTTTTCCTTCTGTACTGGGTCACAATCAGTAACATACAAATGTGACTTATAATTTCCATCTTAAATAAACAAACTCTTCATTACATTCCCATCCTCTTCCAATTGTTTTCTCATTCCCTTCCTTTCTTTAGTAGAACACTTATTAAACATCTGTCCTGAGGGAGATATCTATACAACTGTCTCCAATTTTATCAGCCATATTCATTTATGCTAATTATATATATATATCTTTGTATGTCATTAAAAAAGAATTTACTCAAGTGAGGAAAGTTTGTATTAGTATTATTTAGGAATTGTTTTTACAATGTTTTCAGTCTTTACCAATAGTCTAAATCCACTGAAAGAGTTACATGCATTTATTGTTAAGCAACACGGAAACTTATCAAATCAAGATTTGCTACACCCTTTGGATAAATAGTCCTCATATATAAGACATTGAAGAGAACCTTTCATAAGAGTTAAAAATAGTTCATCAAGTAAATATGTGTGAAATGAATGAATGAATGAATGAAACTATAACTAGTCATTTCAATGTATGCTTAAGCTTTATTTATAATTTAGGATTTGTTTCACACTGGGAAACATTTACTCCAAGTGCAGTAACAACATTTATATTACATTTTAATTTGTTTTACTCTCTCTGGATAACCTGAGGCCATTTTTAAAATAATATAGATAGCACTAAATACTACAGAAAATGACTGAGTTATCATCATTTTTATAACTCATCAGTACTGTAAATATACTTCTGACTTCTCATTTTATATTTGTTTTCATCTAATTTAATTAGAAATGTGCATTTCACCTAAATGGTCCTAACTACCACATGCACATGTTTCAAATATATTATGGATGATAATTCAGAGATAACATTTGAATTACCATCTTGGTTACCTTGGGCTAATTAATACTCCAGTTTTCTTATGGCATTGCTTTGTACAACAAAGAAAAAATACACTAAAATCACTTATAAGTTCTTGCATGTCCTTTCTGTTCAGAAAGCTGATTTTTTGGTATAAACTTGTTTATCTCAAGAACTTTTGAAAAACCTCAGATCTGATACAATTGGATAAATAATACTATCAAAAGCAGAAGAATTGTACTGTAGTAAGACAGGGACATTGATCAGATTGCCTCAGTTCTCTGAATTTTGTCTGCCTCGTCAGTAAAACTGACATAGTAATAATTTACCTGACTGATTTAGTATTAGAAACAATCTTAAAGTGTTATTCTAACAATTACATTGCATAATTGAAAATTATATGATATGAAAATGTCAATTCTAAGATAAAGAGCAGTAGATTTTACTATTCACTGTGTACTCTAAGAAGTAGTTGTATTTTTTGCTGCAATATGTCAAGAAACTTCAGCAAGGTCATGGTTCAGATTTGGTATTCACAAGGCCTTATACTGTCGTCTTCAGTTTTATTGCCTTATACTTTTGTATTGACTAAGAAATGACACTATATTCTCCCCTTCACTATCAATAAGGAAATCAAGCTGGGTAATAGGAATATTTAACCTGGAAGGAAATCTCATTGAGAATCAAATCAATCAGAAAATATTTGAAATGCAGATAGTAACCTAGAGGTGGATTTCACCCTGGAGAATTCTGCCCTTGATTGAGTCCTTGCTTTGTACGAGATCCATCAATTTTATAAAGAATTTTCAACATCATTATTAGGCCTATACTCTGCCAGCTACTCAGGAATGTGGCTATCTTTAGAATTTCATTATGATTTGGAAATACCTAATGATATGGCAAGTAAGGTTATAGTAGATGATAAGATGACAGAGATATTCCATGCATGGGATGCAAAAGAAACCTCAAGCTAGTGTTGTAGTATATTTCCAAGTACTTTATATAAACATACTGTTAAAAATACATATTTACTCATTTATTCATCAGGTAATTGTTGTAAACCCACTAGAAGCCAAGTATGCTTGGTATTGGAGATACATTTTAATAAGTCGACCCTGAATATTCACTGGAAGGACTAATGTTGAAGCTGAAGCTCCAATACTTTGGCCACCTGATGTCAACAACTAACTCATTGGCAAAGACCTTGGTGCTGGGAAAGATTGAAGGCAAAAGGAGAAGAGGGTAGAAAAGGATCAGATGGTTGGATAGCACCACTGGCACAATGGACATGAAAATGGGCAAACTTAAGGAGATAGGAACAGGGAGGCCTGGCATGCTATACTTCATGCGGTTGCTAAGACTCAGACACAACTTAGCAACTGAACAATAACACCTCCATACCACCATTGATTCTTGTGCTCTAATATGTGGACAAAGTGAGGATAAAATCACTTGTCTAATGTTTTTTTTTAAATCAAAAGTCATGTTAGGTTGACGAATGTCAAAGGTACATAACTATACAGGAAACTGACTTTTTATCCAAGAGTATAAAAGATTATGTACTGTGCTTAGTAGCTCAGTTGTGTCCAACTCCTTGAGACCCCATGGATGGTAGCCTGCCAGGCTCCTCTGTCCATAGAGATTCTCCAGGTAAGAATACTGGAGTAGGTTTCCATGGCCTGCTCCAGGGTATCTTCTCGACCAATCAAACCGGGGTCTCCTGCATTGCAGGTGGTTTCTTTATAAAGGATTATATAAAAGTCTAATTTGAAGTTGAATTCCATTATTTGGAGATGAACAGAATTAATTAGCAAAAAAAAATAAACATACAAATATTTTACATAGTTTTGACTGATAGCACATAATACCAGTATGTTTCTAATTTTGCATTATAAAAAATTTCAACACAGTCAGATTCATTTAACATTTACTAACTACCAGGTGTAATGCTAAGTTCTGGTTATATAAATATTAATAGGATAACATCTTGTCATCAAAGGAACATAATAAAAGAGGGATAGCAGACATGAATATGTCTTTAATATAATAAAATATTTATTAAAATCAGGTAACATTTTTCATATAAAGTGAAAAATTATGGGCATGAAATTAAAAGCTAAAAGTGATTTAAATTATATAATTAAAATAGGTATTTATAATTTTACAGAGATGAGCTTTTCAAAATAATTATCTATACAAAAATTATTTAAAATAATTTCTAAAAAGTTAAAACACCATATATATATTCACACAAAAACACCCTCTTTACATGAATTAATTAAACATTAAAAATAAGAGAAGTGAAATAATCATTTCTGGTACATGTGTACATTCTATAATTGATTTTTTAGACATATTTAATGTCATTTTACTCAACCCACTCCAGTATTCTTGCTTGGAAAATTCCATGGGCAGAGGAGCCTGGTGGGCTTTAGTCCATGGGGTCACAAAGAGTTGGGCATAACTTAGTAACTAAACCACCACCACCACCAATGCCATTTTATTCTTAAGTATATGGTTTTCAATATATTCTTATTTTTATTGGTATTGTTGAAGCTATTCCCAATATATTTTACATTGTTGGTATATCAACAAATGTCTCCACAGGCTATAATATTTTTAATTGAGAAAGTTTTCTCTTTATAGGTATTAAGGTATCCAGTAAGCATAGAGCTAGTTCTTTGAAATAGAGAAAAGTTTCAATTTGATCTTATGTCATAAAACAATGTGTAAATATTTCAGCTTAAGTATTTTCACAGATATTAAATCTTTATTTCTTTTTGGACACCTTTCTTTGATAAAAATTTTTCACAATATAAAACTTACCAAATTGTCTTAAATTATGATTTTTTGAAATATTTCACTTTTGGTTGTGTATGAAAAACAGTGCTTCAGATACAAACTTTCCTAAGTCTGAATGAAAATGAGCAGCAAAAGCAGAAACTAGTACTGATATACTAAAGTTTATATATTTATTTTTGAATCAGCATTTCTTTGTCACACATAAAGAAAAGTTATTCAATTATTTTGCTGTAAATAAAAATATTTTTAAATTTTAATGATAGTTTTATTTTCATAGAATTTGCTTGGTTGCAGTTATGAATCATATGTATTCCACAATCAATTCAAATTGTATTATCTTTTTCTTAATTTAATAAGAGCTTTGTTTTTGTCATGAAGTTGTCTGTCAGTCACCAAAATTTATATTTGTACTATTATCACAAAACAGTTTATCCTTAATACTATAATTTTAATATATGTTCTTTGTCTCATTTTATAAAAATATTTAAAAGATAATTGTTTGCTTAAAAGTCGAAAAAAAAGTTATATGCTGTTAACATACATAGAAGTAAAATAAGTGAAAACAGTTGCCTAAAGGAAAGAAGATAGAACTGGTACATTATTGTAAGGTTCTTACATTATATTTGAGGTTGTGTAATAGAATGTGATAATAGATTTTGATTAAAAAATGTATGTTATTAATATTAGAGCAAGTACACCCCCACCTCCAATTTTTAATATATGTTCTTTGTCTCATTTTATAAAAATATTTAAAAGATAATTGTTTGCTTAAAAGTCGAAAAAAAAGTTATATGCTGTTAACATACATAGAAGTAAAATAAGTGAAAACAGTTGCCTAAAGGAAAGAAGATAGAACTGGAAGTACATTATTGTAAGGTTCTTACATTATATTTGAGGTTGTGTAATAGAATGTGATAATAGATTTTGATTAAAAAATGTATGTTATTAATATTAGAGCAAGTACACCCCCACCTCCAAAATGTTTAACTAATAATTTAATACAGGGGGAAAATGATGATGGAATGCACACGTGGGTCCAATAAAAACTGATTATCAATATGGTTTAATTAGTAGCTTAAAAAAGATGTAGACAAGTAATAATATAGAATGCTTCAGGCATAGTGTTATCAACCAAGTGTATCTCATTGGTATTTAATTCCAAATAATGGCAAGTGTACATTCTTATCCTTTCAAATGCACGTGGTTCTTTGTGACCCATGGACTGTAGCCCACCAGGATCCTCTGTCCCTGAGGATTCTCCAGGCAAGAACACACCATTGCAACGAAAAGAATAAAATACT